>CM063504.1:179112949-179130449 GCA_032207245.1 Pardosa pseudoannulata | reverse complement strand
AGGATTTTTCGCTAAAAAATGATCAAACCGTGACAGTACCCTTATCGTCTTATTAAAATTCCCATCTCCTCTTTTCTGAGGTATTGCACACATGTTTATGAATATTCATGAGGCATATGGATGGCAGGGAATTTTTCTAAAAACACGGAATGCGGTACATTATTCCATTCTTCAATATTTTAATTACTTGATTTAATATTTTAATGCGTATGACTGAGGTGAAGAGAACTTAATAATTAGTTTTGTAATTAGCAAAGAACTTACACTCTTTGTCGAAAGATTTTCTGGCGTTTTATTTTCTCTTATCGAATCATTCATTTCATCTTTTGTCTCGTATTAATTATGAATTAAATTAAAGTACTTAGCATGAAATCATCTTTATTAATATGTAACGAAGGGGGAAGGATAATATCGTACAAATGTAATTGAAGATTACAGAGTGGACAAATAAAAAGGAAAATAAGTATGAAGATTTACCAATTTATTTGACCGAGGTAAATGACTTTCAGTTATAAGTGTTTAGTTTTTAATTGACTTTGCATACATACGGCATGAAATAAACACCTATTCCAGCTATAGGTTTTAACAGTTACTGAATTAAAAAAACTTGTAAATATATTGTAAATACATTGTAGTTGTAAATAACATAACATGTTGCAAAATATGGGATTTAAAGCTTACAAATATTTGTCCTTTTGGTTTTGATGTTTTTAATAATTAAACATGAAGATGGTAAATATAATTAATATATATCCCTTATGCAAAAAACAATTTCTATGTTCAGAAAAAACTTAGAATCTGTATAAGTTAATTATTATGTAATGTGATTAATTTTGAATCTGACTGAAGAATTGTTCAATTGATCTATATTAGGACCTTTTAAAATTTTATTTTTAGATTCTAACTTTTTGCATGTAATTAATGAGTACTTTAACACACTGTAAAAATAATGTTACGTTCGTCTAGTGTATGAGAAAGAAGAAATTAATACTCATTAATAAACACATGGGCAAATAAGTCTTGATTAAATGAATTTATACAATTAAATAAATGCCTAAGGAATACAACTGCAATCTACTTATTATTTGTAGATATCGAAGATTGCTCTCGAGTCGGCGCCGGGCCTAAAAAACAATATGGCGATGCTTTTCCTCAAAAGGTCTATCCCGCAAGTCGAGGATGCCAGCAGCTATCACCTTCTACTCTCCTCTGGTCACAACCTAATCCCCTAAAAAAATCAGACCACCTCGCTGAGAAAAAACAGGGTTCCACTAGAGAACAGTTGGAGGGTCAGAACCCCCTAAACCAACGAACCCTTCTTTTGGTTTTGAGAAGTCCGAAGTTTGTTTCTAGTTCAAACCGGTCCTGTTCTGGTATGTCTTTGACGATGACTCACCGAAAGAGGTAAAAAAATCTGAACCGAATATAACTTAATGTTAAACATACAAAACATCTCGGCTGTATCCCAGTGTACGGTACGGTATTTTGGTGATTTTTTTGGCGTATTTTTGGCGCCATTTCTCTGGCGATACTTATTTTCTCCTTGTCAACTTCACCCTTTCTTTCCCGTTAAAATATGGTAACCTCGTTCTCTCCTTTGGTTTGTGGGAGTTATCGGATCCTCTTTGTAGTAACTTGCGCAATAAATGATGCGATGTCATGATGATCTAATTCTTGTTTGATTCAATTATATTAAAAGTTGTAGCAGGTAAGTTTGAATTTCAACACTTTTTGCCGTTAATTTAACGGTTTTGCAGCTTGCAACATTTCAATCTGATTTTCACCAGTGGACTGGTTAAGTTCTGCATTCTCTTCAATCGTATTTATTTCAAAAATTTTATTTGTCCTAATTTTATAGTATTTAAATTTCTTAGAAATTTCTTAATTTCTTTTTTTACACACCAGTTGGCGTATGCTTCGAGGAGTCGTGTTTCGCCAATAGTCGCCAAAAGATGGCGACAAGATGGGGGACAAGGAGCGTACCGTTCACTGGGAATTAACCAAACATCTCTTTGTTTTCATTTCTATTGGTTAGAAAAACACCATTCATAAAATGTGTGGCAGCCCACTTATTTCTACCTTTATGTAAATTTGAGCAACTATCATATTTTTCATAAATGCTTTTTTAAGCAAAAAAAGTCAATAAAAATTTTTTGTCATTAAATTGCTTAGAAACTTTATCTATAGATATCTGGGATATATATAATATGAATGTCTTTCCCAACTTATAATTTCATATACTCTACATTAGCCTCTGTTGTTGTTGATTTTTTTCTTGGTCCACTTGATCAAACCAAGCACGATTGAACCACACACTACTTGTATTAAGGCAATGGGATGCACTTTTCGTTTTTAACGAGCACCATAAGGGTAAAAGTACGACTTATGCTCAAGTGGATCCTCGTGATTTTGAAACAGGGACCAAGCAGAAGACCCATAGGCTTTGCCTGCCACCTACAAAGGTATTGATTGAGAACTTGGAGGACATTGTGACCAAGAACCTATTTTACGTGCCCCAGTCATCTTCTACGAATATGGCGGATCTTACACCGGTTTCTGTATCGAACCCTCAATTCTACATTTAGCTCTAATTTTCATGATCAAAATTTATTCAACCTTTTTTTCTGCACGAGGAAATATTCAATACAATAGATGTAATACTGTACAAAACTTGACTGTGTCTCACACATTTTTTTTTTCAAAGCCATTATTATTTAATAATAGGAAATATATTAAAAATTTGTTTTTCAAATAAATAATGCATTATCCATCCTTTCACTTAAATTTCATTAAATAAGAACAATAAAACCAGATAAAAGGTCAATTATAAATAACAATAAAAAATAGTTATATAAAATATTTGCTATTTAAAAAAAAGGTATGTGTTAATAACTGGAATATCCAATATTTCATTGCACGTCAACTAAATATGTTTTTTATTCATTTCAAAAAGTTTTCTTGAAATTACAGAGAAATAAAACTTCTTATTTCATCTATCATCCATCCCATCTACATATATTTGGTGTACCCTTTAAAAGAAATTTGTTCAAAATGTTAATACTGACAAAATGGAAATTGGCTTAATTATATTTTTTGTAAGATAAATTGTATGTAATCATAGAAGAAAACATAAAAGTAAGAAATAATTTGCTTATTATATATTATAAATTTTTTTTATCTAACAATCTATTGAATTTAATTTTTATTGAAGTGAGTAAATAATTTTGATCAGCAAGTCAGTATTAGTGCAATGCATTATGCCATTCTTATTATAATAAAAAAATTTGACTTAAATATATATTAACGAATATTTTTCTAATTATATAAACAAAATCGCTATAAATGAAAATATATCTATAAAATGAAGCTATAAAGCACTCACTTCACTTTTATGGTTTATGTCAATAGCTCTATGATGGAGAATGATCAGCATCATGTGGCTTGAGATATATTATTTCCTTTTCAGACATTCTAAAGTCATGTTAAATATGCTTACCAATATAGACACTGTTTTCAAAGGTCTGTTCTAAGCCATCTTAACATTTCATATTAAATTTTCTATTTAAAAAGGATTTTTGAAATAACAAAACAATTTAATAAACTTCTTAGCTATAGTTATAATTATATTAGCTCTGGATGGTTTATTAGCTATGGCAATAATTATATTATCTTTGTATGATAAAGTGAAGAAAACATTTGAAAAACATTTTTTCGGCTCATAACCCTCAGTGCATGGTATTGTTTTTTTATTTCATTCAAATTTTTATTTTACATTTTAAACTTTAAAACTATTTTTAAAGTATTTCGAAGTATAATATTAATAAGTTAAAAACATAAAATGTTTTACTATTTAATAGGAATCACAAGAGGCTTGTAAGCACACTTTCCAACAAAAAGTAAGCTAACGTCAAAATAACTTGCTTTAGTCATCTAAATTAAGTTTTTCTTTACACGATCTAAATTTAAAAATTAGCTATAGCTATAATTATATTAGCTCTTGATGGCTTATTAGTTATAACAATAATTAAATTAGCTTTGGATGGAGAAGTGAAGAAAACATTTGGAAAAAAAATGTTCTGCCCATAACCCTCAGTGCATGTCAATTTTTTTTTATTTCATTCAACTTCTTTTTAGATTTTAGTGTTTACAAATATTTTAAAAGAATTTTGAAGTGTAATATTAATAAGTTAAAAATATAAAATATCTTACTATTTAATAGAACCCACAAGAGGGTTGTAAAAACATTTTCCAACTAAAAATAAGTTAAAATCAAAATAACTTGCTTTAGTCATCTAATTTATGTGTTTCTTTAAATGATCTAAATTTAAAAAGTAGCTATATCTATAATTATATTAGCTTTGGAGGAAGAAGTAAAGAAAACATTTGAAAAACATTTGTTCGGCTAATAAACCTCAGTGCTTGTCATTTGTAAAAAAAATTCATTCAACTTATTTTCAGATTTTAGTGCTTAAAAATATTTTAAAAGCATTTTGAAGTATAATATTAATAAGTTAAAAACATAAAATGTCTTACTATTTAATAGGACTTACAAGAGGGTTGTAAGCACACTTCCCAACAAGCAATAAGTTAACGTGAAAATCACTTGCTTTAATAATCTAATTTATGTGTTTCTTTAAACTATATAAGCTTAAAAATTATCTATAGCTATAATTATATTAGCTCTTGATGGTTTATTAGCTATGGCAATATAATTATATTAGCTTTGGATGGAGAAGTGAATAAAACATTTCTTCCGTACATAACCATCAGTGCATATCATTTTTTTATTTCACTCAATTTTTTTTTAGATTTTAGTGTTTAAAAATATTTTGAAAGCATTTTGATTTATAATATTAATAAGCTAAAAACATAAATTGTCTTACTATTTAATAGGACTAACAAGAGGGTTGTAAGCACACTTCCCAACAAAAAGTAAGTTAGCGTTAAAATAACTCGCTTTAATCATCTAATTTATGTGTTTCTTTAAACGATCAAAGTTTAAAAAAAAGCTATAACTATATTAGCTCCTGATAGTTTATTAGCGATGGCAATAATTATATTAGCTTTGGATGGAGAAGTGAAGAAAACATTTGAAAAAAAAATTGTTCCATAACCCTCAGTGCATATTATTTTTTTATTTCATTCAACTTCTTTTTAGATTTTAATGTTTAAAAATATTTTTAAAGCATTTTGAAGTATAATATTAATAAGTTAAAAACGTAAAATATGTTACTATTTAATATTACCAACAACAGGGTTGTAAGCACACTTCCCAACAAAAAGTAAGTTAACGTCAAAATAACTTGCTTTAGTCATCTAAATTAAGTTTTTCTTTAAATGATCTAAGTTTAAAAATTAGCTATGGCTATAATTATGTTAGGTCTTGATGAGTTATTAGCTATGACAATAATTAAATTAGCTTTGGATGGCGAAGTGAAGAAAACAATTGGAAAAAAATTTCGGCCCATAACCCTCAGTGCATATTATTTTTTTATTTCATTCGATTTCTTTTTAGATTTTAAAGTTTAAAAATATTTTTAAAGCATTTTGAAGTATAATATTAATAAGTTAAAAACATAAAATGTGTTACTATATAATATTACCAACAACAGGGTTGTAAGCACACTTCCCAACAAAAAGTAAGTTAACGTCAAAATAACTTGCTTTAGTCATCTAAATTAAGTTTTTCTTTAAATGATCTAAGTTTAAAAATTAGCTATGGCTATAATTATGTTAGGTCTTGATGAGTTATTAGCTATGACAATAATTAAATTAGCTTTGGATGGCGAAGTGAAGAAAACAATTGGAAAAAAATTTCGGCCCATAACCCTCAGTGCATATTATTTTTTTATTTCATTCGATTTCTTTTTAGATTTTAAAGTTTAAAAATATTTTTAAAGCATTTTGAAGTATAATATTAATAAGTTAAAAACATAAAATGTGTTACTATATAATATTACCAACAAGAGGGTTGTAAGCACATTTCCCAACAAAAAGTACGTTAACTTCAAAATAACTTGCTTTAGTCATCTTATTGATGGGTTTCTTTAAACGATCTAAGGTTAAAATTACTTTAATATACCATAGCAAAATATAAATGGTTACATTTTATCGGGCTTAGCTTTGCATGTTTCTATAAAATAAAATACCAGAAGAAACTACACTTTTTACATTCCTAAAGTCAAGATACATTTAAAGTGATCTTTGTACTCACTTAAAGAAGAAGTAATAATTAAATTGCAAATTGAAGAAAAATTAGCAACAATTATTTGTGCAGAATGTTTTGTAATTCTTAAGCGTATAATATATAATTATGAGCAAGTCAGCATTACATATAAAAATACATCCCTACTATAATATATAAAAAATTCCCTAAGACAAAAATTCCCCAATATTTTTAAAAATTTAAATGAAACCCTACAGTGTGTCAATAACTTTCAAAGAAAATTAAGTTTTCTACTTCTTCAAGAAGAGTTACTTGTATAGAAGAAAATACACACAAAATAATCTTACTTTATCTTGAAAAGCCATTTTCTTAAATGTAATTGTTATCTTTTTTCGATTCTAACATATAAAAAAAACACGAGCAACGATAAAAAGTTATCACTTATAGCTCTTCTATCTATACATGCTTTTATTTCCTACATCTTTTATACTTACAATAGAAAAGAGATGATTGTAGTAGGTTGTAAACATTTCACTACGATATATTTATTTCTCGAAAAATGTTTTTCTTCACGATTTTATCTGGAATGTCTATATTTGCTTCAGCGAAAAAAATAGAGGAAATTTTCCCCCTGTTCTCGAAGTAATAGAGGAGGTGCCTATTAATCATATCCTACCACTGGCAAGGCGTGATTTAAAAGTAGTGAGAAATCTTTGTACCTTATTAATTTAATAAACACTAACACCCTATATATATATATATATATATATATATATATATATATATATATATATATATATATATATGTATATATATAATCAAAATTTTTTCCTATTTATTCTTTAGAAAACAACTTGAATTCAAATTATTCACAAATTATAAGCCAGTTTATTCACAATTATTAAATATTGGAGTGTTTCTTTAGTTTTTTCTTTTGTATAGAGAGAGCATCTGTTAATCATACCTTTCCAGTGACAAGGCATGATTTGCTTTGCACCTTAATAATTTAATAAACACACAACCCCCTCCCTTCTCTCTCTCTTTCTGTATATATAATATATATATATATATATATATATATATATATATATATATATATTATATATATATATATATATGTATATATATGTATATATATATATATATATATATACATATATATATACATATATATACATAATATATATATATATATATATATAAATATATATATATATATATATAATATATAATATATATATATATATATATATATATAATATATATATATATATATATATATATATATATATATATATATATATAAATATAATATATATATATAATATATATATATATACTATATATATATATATATATATATATATATATATATATATATATATATATATATATATATATATATATATATATATATATATACATATATATATATATATATATATATATATATATATATATATATATATATATATATATATATATACATATATATATATATATATATATATATATATATATATATATTACTATTATTACATTATTTTCCTATTTATTCATTAGAAAACAACTTGCGTTTAATTTATTCACAAATTATCGAAATACCAATTCATAACATATAATATTATAATGTACAAAGAATATGTTTTGACTAGCAGTTTAAAAATTTGTATGTTTCTTTAGATTTTTCTTTTTGTATCAATTTTGGATTTTGAATCCTTCTCAGTTTGTTCACATTTTGGCGATACTTTCATATCGTACTTTTTTGCATTATCAAGCAATAAAAGTTACATGTTTATTTGTTATATACAAATATCATGTTTATCTGCTTTTAGGGTATTCAATTCTATTTAAATAAATAAGAAAACAGAATTAATAAACAAACTTTTTTTATAGCAGACTCGTTAAAACCTACTAGAATGTCAATTCGATAACTTTGAACAACCCATTTTACTACATTGAAAGAAACTACGCTGTCCCAATACTGTATAAACTTGTATGTACTTTATTGTTTTACTAAGCTCTTATAGTCAGGGCCCGACTTACAGAAATGCGGTCACAGGGCTAACCTTAATCATCCGGGCCCCCCTTACTCTACTATGCATAAACGGTGGCTACACGGGGGAATGTTATATGTAGTAATGCTTAAATTATGGCCCGCAAAGCCTTTAACTCTTTTGTAGGCCGTTGGAAGATTAATTCCCACATACACAATCTAACAAAACACACCTGTCGGAAGCGCAAAACCCATTCTAATATATCGGTCTTGCTATTTGAATGACGAGAAGACTAATTTCCGCTTCGGTTTTTTGCTGTCATCTATTGTTCGATCGACTGAATAAAATTAGCAGTTCTGTTTTGAAAGTTTGGAAACGGGGAGTGAGATATAAATTGCCCACGAAAGGGTTAAAGTTGTCTCGCCTATATAGTTAGTAAAAAAAGATTAGTTTAAAATAAAACAAAAAATTATGAAGTAAGTAATATTATTAAAAATGTTACGAAAAAAATCCTGGAAGATAAACCATATATTAGAATTTTTAATTCGGGTAAGTCCTTACCCGAGGAATTTTTCGGTCTAAAACAGAATGCAGCTACTTGTTCTACATTTTTTGGCAACAAATAAATCTCTCTAATGATACGGAATACGTAAAAAAATGCCGATAATTTATAGTGAATTTTAGACATGCACATCAAATTTTTGAATTGAAAAAGGCAGTTAATTTGGTGGGCGGCCCTTTTAACAGGGGGCCTGGGCACTTGCCCTTTTAGCATTGTTGGAAATCAGGCCCTGCGTATAGTATCTCTGCAGTCAGACTGCGTTTTGACTGCTACGGCATGCAGTCAAAACGCGTGTGCATCCTAAACTAGGAACATGATATGGCTCGCTGGAGAAATTCAGAGCGTCCGTTTAACAGTGCAGAAACGGTGAGATGGAATATATTAGAGTCACTATGGAGGTATTAGGAATACGAATAATATTAAAAAGAGGATATAAACAAATAAAAAGGATAACGTAAGGTATAAAACTTAGGGAAAAGTGGAAATTCCCAAACTTCTTATGACATATATCTTGCATAATTCATGAATATCCTCTTAAAATAGTAAATAAAATGTTTAACTTAACTTAAGACTCATTCCAAGGTTTATTAGAATGAAAATGAACTCTTAAAATACTAAAATATTGTATGATAAACTACAAATATTAATAAATAAGGAAAAAATTACAAAAGGGAACTTATGTTTTAATTTGTTTTATTACAGAAAGAGTAAATAAAGTGTTTAACGTAACTTAAGACTTATTCCACTCTTTATTAGAATGAAAATGCCCTGATAAAATACGCAAATATTGTATGATAAACTACATAAATTATTAAATAAGAAAAAATAACATAAACGAAGTTATGTTTTAATTTATTTTATTATAGAAAGAGTAAATAAAGTGTTTATTGTTAATTAAGACTCGTTCCATGCTTTATTAGTATAAAAATCCCCCTTAAAAGACACAAATATTGTATGATAAATTACATATATTATTAAATAAAAAAAATAACATAAGGGAAGTTATGTTTTAATTTGTTCTATTATAGAAAATGTAAATAAAGTGTTTACGTAACTTAAACCTCATTTCACTCTTTATTAGAATAAAAATACCCTCTTAAAATACTTAAATATTGTATGATAAACTACATATATTATTAAATAAGGAAAAAATAACATAAGGGAAGTTATGTTTTAATTTGTTTTATTATAGAAAGAGTAAATAAAGTGTTTAACGTAACTTAAGTCTCATTCCACTCTTTATTAGAATGCAAATGTTATCTTAAAATACGCAAAATGAATGATAAACTACATGTATGATTAATTAAGAAAAAAAAACATAAGGAAAGTTATGGTTTAATTTTTTTATTATAGAAAGAGTACGTAAACGTTTTAATGTTACTTAATGCCCTCTTAAATTAAGCAAATATTGTATGGTAAACTACATAAATCATTAAATAAGAAAAACTAACATAAGGGAATTTATATTTTAATTTTTTTTAATATAGAAAGAGTAAATCAAGGGTTTAAAGTTACTTAGGACTCATTCCACGCTTTATTAGTTAAGTGCTTATTTTAAGTCGTATTTTAACTTCATGTAATTACATTTCTTTAATTTAGTATTAATTTACATCGTAAAAATAGGTAACGTAATTAAATTTCTTCAGACATTCAAAAAGTTAAATTTAAGGAATATAAAAATGTAAAATAACAGCAAGAGAATATTTCTTTCATTTTATATGTTATAAAATATTCTTGTATTGATGTGACGTCTCTTAATATGTTATAAATAATAAGTTAGTATTTTGCATACTTCATGAATATCCTCTTAAAATACACTAATATTGTATGATAAACTAAATATATTATTAAATAAGAAAAAATAACATAAGAGAAGCTATGTTTTAATTTGTTTTGTTACAGAAAGAGTAAATAAAGTGTTAACTTTAATTAAGACTCATTCCACTCTTTATTAGAATAAAAATGCCTCTTAAAATACGAAAAAGTGTATGATCATCTGCATATATTATAAAATAAGAAAAAATAACATAAGGGAAGTTAAATTTTTATTTGTTTTGTTATACATAGAGTAAATAAAGTGTTTAACTTTAGTTAAGACTCATTCCGCTCTTTATTAGAATAAAAATGCCCTTTTAAATTACTCAAATATTGTATGATAAACTGCATATATTATTAAATAACAAAAAAAAAACAGCATGGAAGTTATGTTTTAATTTGTTTCATTATAGAAAGAGTAAATAAAGTGTTTAACGTAATTTAAGACTCCTTCCACTCTTTATGAGAATGAAAATGCCCTCCTAAAATACGCAAATATTGTGTGATAAATTACATATATTATTAAATAAGAAAAAATAACATAAGGGAAGTTATGTTATAATTTGTTTTATTATAGAAAAAGTAAAAAAAATATATATAACGTTACTTAACAATAATTCCAAGATTTATTAAAATGAAAATGCCCCCTTAAAATATGCAAATATTGTATGAAAAACTACATATACTATTAAATAAGAAATATAACATAAGGGAAGTTATGGTTTAAATTTTTATTTAAACCATAGTAAATAATATAGAAAAGTTTTTAATGTTACTTAATTCCCTATTAAAATACTCAAAAATTGTATGGTAAACTACATAAATCATTAGATATGAAAAAATAATAAGGGAATTTATATTTTAATTTTTTATTACAGAAAGAGTAAATCAAGTGTTTAAAGTTACTTAGGACTCATTCCACGCTTTAGTAGTTATGTGCTTATTTTAAGTCGCATTCTAACTTCATGTAATTAAATTTCTTTAGTGTTGTATTAATTTAAATTGTAAAAATAGTTAACGTAATTAAATTTCTTCAGACTTTCAAAAAGTTAAATTTAAGGAATAAAAAATGTAAAATAACAGTCTGAATTTATTTCTTCCTTTTCATTAACTTTTTATGTTACAAAATATTCTTGTTTTAAATATTTTTAAAAAGGTATTAGTCGTTTAATATTATATAACAGAAAAATATGCTAACGAGAAAACTGCGAGAAAATTGTTTTTTTTTTATTTTAAAGGCTAATTCTAATTTTAGGCTCAAAAGCCTTATTTTAAAAACTTTGAAATTTGTCCGCAAAAAATATGAAGTTTTTTATGAAACAATATTAATGTACACAGCTATGAGGTTAAACAATTTAAATTAAATCCATCTTAAATTTCCCTATATATATTCTTATTAAAGTATTGAATATGGATTGAGAATATTGAATAAAAACTTTTGATATTCTATATTTAAGTGAAAAATATGCTGTAAAGTGTATATCCAAATAGAAAAAAAGCTTCAAATTATATAAATATTAAATTATTGGGTATTCTTGGAGCTAAAAGATTAATTTTGCAAAAAGTAAAAATCTATATTTTTTTTTTTTTTCGTTTTGTACCATAAGGTTTCCTGTTTAATACCATAAACACTGCAATTTATTCTGAGACACGTAGCACACAATGTACCACTTCTTTGTGATTGAAAATGATCAAAATATTTGTACTAAATTTAGCAAAAAATTATTTTCTCTCCTTCTCTAAATATCAGAAAATATTAATAACGGTAGTTCAAGGCTGAAACCAGGTTGCATCGACGCGATCTACGACGAAAATGATGTTCTCTGATTATAAACTCTGATTGTATCCAGGTAAATTGAATTTACACAGTATTTTCCAGCAAAATAATCTCATAATTTCATCTTTCTCTTATGCCGTTATAGGGACGTAGTTACCCAATTTCAGATGCAAATTACTGTGACTAATCTTTTCACAAATTTACGAAATAAAGAAAAAATTAATCCGCTAATTTTGAATACAAATATCTCCAACAGTTTTCCTCAAAGTGAAGTATATTTTTTATTACTATTTTTACAACTCGTTAATTTTTTATACTAAATATATTGATGGGAAACGGAAAGAACCGATAAAAGTAAATCTTTAAAGTTTTAGAAAATTTTAATTCAAAGATTTACATAAAAATATCCTAAAAGTCATTTTGTTTTATTTGAGACATTTTGAGCATGTGTCTTCGAACAACATCTGAGAGAAAAAAGAGAATTAATTTCATGACTATGCATCCTATTAATATATAAGATGCAATTCAAAAGTTTTAATGTATTCGATAATAAAGAATTTTGTATCACCGGTAATTATGATCTTTCAGTTTAATGAATAAGAGTAAGACATGTTAAAATGTACTCAAAAACTTTCCTGTTCAAAAACCTTGGACATTTGTGAATTATTTATCAAATGAAAAGCTTATTTCTTTCTATGTTTATTTTAGAAACGATTTTAGAAAATCCATTCCGATCTCGAATATTTCCTAAAATATTTATAGCTGGAATAATAATCCAACAATGAATTTTCTTTTTACAGAATGAAATTCTAAAATGAACATATTTAATAAAACATTGAAAAAAAGATGCACCATTAAATGAAATTAATTTTAGAGATATTTTTATAAGAATGATAAGAATTTTTAATTAAATTTTCAACCAGACAAATCATGATGGAATTAAAAGGAAAAAAAAGCGATGTATGGTGCATATTAAAAAACAGTTAAGAATACATCTCATTTTTTGCTATTTAGTTAACAGTTTTAGTAGGAAATAATATTTTCCGCTCCTAAAGATACGAGTTATTACTCTCTTGATTAAGTTATTTCTTTTATGAGATGAAATCTTTATATAAGAAGAATATATATGGAAAATTTAGATTTCAAAATTTATTCTCGTAGAAATTCCAAATTGAATAATATAAATTTTACAGAACTTATATCAAAGTCATGAAAATTTATAGATTTAAACACACACACACACACACACACACACACACACATATATATATATATATATATATATATATATATATATATATATATATATATATAATTATTTTATCTATGAAAGAAAATTATTTAATGTACGTTAGTAATCTTTTTTTCATCCTAATGCATGCTTTATATGTGAATAATTTCTTTTGTACTAAAAGAACAAAATTTATTCACCTATAAAACACAGATAAATTTAGTGGAAAAAACGCAGCTTTAAATTGATACTTTCAGGGGAAAAAACAACCCAATGAGATTGCAGGAAAAATTGTGGAGACATTATCTTTGGTTCTACGACAATCTCATTAAATAAATGATTTTCTTCCATTAAAGTGACAAATACTGATAGCAGAAATATCATTAAATATCGGGGAGTTTAAATTATATATATATATATATATATATATATATATATATATATATATATATATATATATATATATATATATATATATATATATATATATATATATATATATATATATATATATATATATATATATATATATATATATATATATATATATATATATATATATATATATATATATATATATATATATATATATATATGTAATTGAAGGCCGGAGCTGCGCTGTCTGCCACTTTGTGCGAAGAGACTCTGATGACGCTATAGATCCCAGTGACGGATGGAGTCCACTCACTGTTTCCACATATGGGATTGCTAACGGGTTCAGTAATCTGTGAATGATTGCTGGTTGGAAAACTTAAAGGCACTCATGACACATCTGGAAAAGTATCCGATAAGTCCCGGCGAGTTCACCTGATTGCAGAATTGTGTCACCCTTTTCTGGAAAGTTCAGAAAGTATGACGTTGTCAGGGGAAAATAGGACCGATATATAATGGATGACCGATGAGTGAGAAGGAGCGGTTTCTCTGGTGAACTCGAGAAGAGTGTCACTTGTCTCTCCAACTTCCTGGAATTTTCTTTTCCGCAGAGACCGTCAGCGTCTCTGATCACAGCTATTAATTCAACCTCTGAATAATCGACCACTAAGATCTCTTTCCCTCTATGATTATTTTTGTACATCGTGATTTGAAGTAAATTATTTAAGAGTCGTCTTCTTTTGCCCATGATCGTAGAGCATCCTAGAGCTTGGACTGCATCATCGAGAACAACTGCTAGTTAGTTTTCTTCTGAGCGGTGTATTAGACTTAGAGTCTCCATGTGGAAGAAACTCTTTCTGATTATCAAAGCGGTTTCCCGCAGTTGCAGAATACCGTACCTGCATTAATTTGCGAACTGTTTCTTGTGACTTTTTAGTGATCCAGCTTCACTGTACTCAGGAATATTTACTTTAAAATCCTAACACTTCTTCATTAATTAGTTCTAATTAATTTTGTGCATAGTTATATATAATTTATTCACTTGAATAAATTATTTTCAATAGAATTAAGCATGTATCATTCACTGTTTCGCCTACAATATCTCCAGTATGTCACACTGTTGTTCTAAAGCCACGAGAACAAATCAAGCACGATTTGAGGCATAAACCACTCGTATTACTGATAAAGGGTGCTCCTTTCGTTTAACGAGCATAACTAAGGTGAAAGAATGACTTTGATCAGTTGGGTCCTCTGAACAAAAGTATTATAAAAGTAGAAACTAAGCAGAAGGCTCATCAGCTTCACCTGTCACCCCTCAGAGGTATTGATTGAGAACTTACAAGACATTGGATCTTAGGTTGCCTTGTGCCCCGAATCCCAACCTTCCAGTTACGAGATAGTTGCCTTTGCTGAGTGATCTATGGCGACTTTTATGTTTGTGTATATTTTATATTGTTTCTTAAAAGATCAAATAATATCGAAAACTATATGTCTAAAACTATTGTTTGATTTGAATTAATCAAAATGTCAATTTTCTAATATATTTGTCTTTTTCTCGTATTCGAATCGAAAACTAATCTTCTGGCCTCTGATCACGATTACATTTTTTAATCAGACATTGTTACATAACATCAGATCAACTGAAATTCTGTAAAACTTTGTTGAGTAAATCAAACAAACGTCTTTTAAAATGCTGCCAATCCTATCTAACCTGTGCATTTTGTATTTAATGGTGGTAATTTAATTCGTAACCTTAATACTGTCCGATTATTTTTTGAAACTATTTTTTCCTTTGTCACGTAAAGATATTCTCTTTTAAAATAATTAGAATTATATTTATTATCAATAGAATGCTAAATTAACATACTTTCAAAATACAAAAAATTGTATAAAATTTGAATTTCATATATTTCTGATAATTAACAAAATATATAAAAATATAAGTGATCTAAGAAATATATAAAAATCAATTAGCTATTTTATGATACACCGTAAATATTTTTGATACACTATGGCTTTACGTGCATATAATTTTGAGAAATTTTGAGAGACATTAAATACCCATATCAATTTTGCTGAATGCATTTCTACTAGCCTATATAAACTATCTTCACTAGTACAAGGAATAGGTCTAAAATAAATATTTAGTGTCTGATATTTAACCATAATTTTAAACGAAATTTTTTGTCGATGAGTTACTTCTATGAAGAACATCTTTTCGTTCGTATATACTAATAAACTGTATAGATTGTATTACATTTAGCATTACGTTACAATTTTATATCGATACTTATATTCGATTTTTTTACTCTTTCTGTAGGAGTTCCCATCTAAACATCCAAATATGGATTTCTGTTATTAAGTCAAACGAAGACTAGAAAATGTTTAATAAACTGGTGAATCTATTCGTAATGCCTTCCTCCAGTTGCGTGTGCCTAAAATCAAGGAACGCTTCTTGTTTACAGTATCGATAAAGTCATTAAAATGTGCTTTGAGCACGCAATCACTATATTAAGCATGCAGTGTGTAAACACAAGATATTTCCGAAATACCTGTTAACAGTAGTACTGGAAGTAATATTTTTACCTGTTCTTCTGCTTTTGATATGGTCGATCCAACACGACATTTCACAGAATTAGCTACCGTAACATTTAACATTATGAAAAATGTCATCTAATGTTACTAACGTCTAAAGGTCTGAGGAATGAAAAATACTATGAAAAATGGCAGGAAATGCGTGTATTAAAGTACTTGCCATAGAAATCCGTTATTTTTTATAATGTCTCCCTAATTGGTGTTTTGTATAGATGAATGAAAGAAATAGTGTCGTTTAGATGTGGGCGTAGTGAGATTAATACATTTTTCAGAACTGCTTTTCATTTTGAACCATCTAAAAATAAGTTACATAATTATGTTCTGCACTGCAACTTATACCGGCTGTAGTTAAAAATATGACACACATTGTGTAAACTAATGTATTTCGCATTGATTTGAAATGTAAAGATAAATAAATCAATGAATATGTATTTAGTAGATTTTACATGTATTCCTTATCTGTTACATTTTTATAATTTGTGGCAGAAAATATTTAGCCCTCATGTTGCAAAAGGTAGACCGTAGCACTCTAAACCAAACCAAACCAAAGTGACAGAAAATTTAACGGAAATATTGTTGAAGGAACTAAAACTGAAGTAATTCAAGGAGATTATAGAGAAACTATAATCTGTTGTATACAAATTATAACAAAGTTATATTTCTAAGAATGCAACATTCTGGAAAAGTTGGAATGAATATGAATATTTATTTCTGGTACAGTTACTTTGATTGTTATATTAATACTGGTTATAAGAGTGGGGATAAAAATGAACGTTTTCATCATTGTATGTACAGGATGGCGTGATAGTATCTGGACTACTGCAGATATGTATAAATACTGACCGGAACTTAAACTTGAAGATCAGAAAGGGATTCAGAGCATAAAAAGATATATCCTATTACAAAGAAATAGAAATACAAATATAATCCAACGTACAATTAGAGCATATGCAAATACAGAAGTAACCACCTGTTTTTTATCCAC
>CM063504.1:179105449-179107949 GCA_032207245.1 Pardosa pseudoannulata | reverse complement strand
GTGATATAGAAGAGTTACTAAGTCGTTTTGTGATTAATTAGAAAGTGTTCTTTGCAGGTGTATGTCAAAAGCCTTGGTGTTTAAGCATTTGAGAATCATCAAATGTTTTTGATATTTTTCTAATTTGTACTCCCTATAATAAAATAAAATCATTGTAATAAAATTATTGACAAACTAATTAAAGTACCATCAATATTTCAATAAATTTCAATATGAGTGACAAATAACAAAAACTATTGCTAATAAACGCATAAACATTATATTTTGTGAAATAGAAGAGTTACTAAGTCATTTTGTGGTGAAATATAAAATGTTCTTTGCAGGAGTAAATAATTAAATAGAAGCTTTACTAAGTCGTTTTTGATTAATTAGAAAGTGTTCTTTGCAGGTATATGTCAAAAGCCTTGGTGTTTAAGCATTTGAGTTTGTTATTAGTTAAAGTTGAACTGTTATTATAGAATGTACTTTAAGAAATTAAAGAGAATATCAAATGCTTTTATAATGTGCATTCATCATGAGAGATCAAAAAACAATCATGAAAACATTCAACTTTTTCACGTGAATAAAAAAAATACAATGAATAAAAAATGATAAGTTTCAGAGCAGTCAAAAGAAGGAAGATTCATTTATACTTTGACATAAATAAATCTGAGAATCAAAGAAAATACGTGATACGATCTAATGTGAAAGTCATTAACTTCTGCCACAGATATTGTTACCAGCTGTTCCGCAACAAAGAATGAACTTCCCGGTAATTAGTGCCGAGTCCCTACGTCTTATGGTCCAACCAAAGAATGATTGTATAAGTATTGAAATAAATGGAACGATTTCAGTTTTTTTACTTTGAAGGTTTTATCGATTTTGGAAAGAGTAGGACGTTACATGTAATAAACTGGAAATAAATTGGGATATATTAATTTTATGACGCTTATTTAAGGGGGTAAATTACCTTTCGTAATATCAGAATTCTAGAAACGATACGAAGTGTCTTTAATACCAAAAAATAAAACAATGCTTTCACTATTTAAAGTAGGTTTTTTGAAGTATACAATTAATTTCTTTCACTTATAGTGATTTCTTGTTGTATTGCTTACATTTTTAACTTAAAAACCATATCATTCAGTTTCATTGCTTTTTTTATTGTTGAATTAAAACAAATCAACGTACAATATATATTTTACAAACTTCTAGTTATTTTTGATAAAAATTAACATAAAATAAATATGTTTAATAAAATCTTCAGATCTTTGTTAAGCTACATATTAATAAAATTTAATAAAAGGAAAATAAACACATTTACATAAACACATTTACATTTACATTTAATGTTACATTAAAATTTCACCCAAATTTAACTAGAATGGCGGTGTATCACAGTCACTTAATGGTAAGGGTGAAGTCCACTACACAAACTTCTCCAGAATGGGAGTGTATTACAGTCACTCAATGGCAAGGGTAAAGTCCATTACACACATTTAACCAGGTTAAGGTGTATCACAGTCACTCAATGGTAAGAGTGAAGTCTACTACACAATTTTAACCAAATTGGGGGTGTATCACAGTCACTCAATGGTAAGGGAGAAGTCCATTACATAAATTTAACTAGAATGAAGGTGTATCCCAGTCCCTCAATAGTAAGGGTGAAGTCCACTACACTTTAAGAGTTACGAATTAGTATTCTTGAAGTATGTCACAGGAATCATATGTAAAACAATTTAATTTGTCTTACCTATTTTTGTCTCCAGAGTAACCATAGTGGGTAACTATAAAGTAATATCATTATTAAGTATTTTAAAAATATTATACTTTTTTAAAGTTAGTCACCAATTTAATCAAAAAATTATCACCGCGAATTGATACACTTAAGAAAGTATGCATCTCTGATAAAAATAGTTTCAAATTTAACGGTAGAAATCTACTACTAAAACTCATGATACTTACATACTATTACAACCATATCAGTTTTAAAGTTAACCTACCCAAAAAGCAATCTAAAAGGATTCGATTTAGCAATTTAAAGCTGCTTCTTTTCAAACTGTAATATTGATTGATATAATGTCATTTCAAAATCTATATCGTTACATTTCCCACCAAAAAGTAACTGAGATTTTGTCCTCTGTTCTAAAATGCACCGTGTTCTTTAACCCACTGAACGGACGCGTCGACGGGGGTTCGACAGCGAATTCCTATTCGAAAACGGACCTGTCGACCCCTTCTCGTTCACACTCGTATAACTCGTATCGCACACTTTTGAGAAAAAAAAATATTGCAAAGCGATAATAAATGAAAGAAACTAATTTTGAGTAACGGAACTCCTTTATATTGCAGGGAAAATAATTTAAAAGTAGCCTGACAACTTTTAAACCGGCAACTCTAGTATGGTTTGGTAAGTTCCGTCTGGAATTTACGAAAAGGGTGACTGTTTTGAAAGGGAAAAAGGTGGGGAAGTTGGCCGGTCGATGGGTTAATGTAGACTAGAGCACGTAAAATATGTCCGTGG
>CM063504.1:179087949-179097949 GCA_032207245.1 Pardosa pseudoannulata | reverse complement strand
TTGCTGAATGGAGGATTGTTGACATCTCAATCATTCTGTCTGAGACATTCATTGGGATGCTAGCGAACGGTATCCAGTGTTAGTTTCAATGGCATCCCGAAGAAAGACTCTCACACTACAGCAAGTCCTCTACATTGCAACAATACTACAAGCCACAATACTTTCTTATCTTGTTCGCCAAGGGTTGTCTAAGGGCAACGCGAGATTGCTCTCGATTACTGCAAGCTTCAATGGCACCTGCAGGCGAGAGAGCCGAGATTCCTTTCCCCAACACGTCATCAACCATCTGTTCGATCAGCTGATACGGACATTCTTGCGGGCAGACGACTATATAAGAAGAGCAGAGTTCGAGGCTCAGAGAAGATTTTTGACCGATCGAGTGGTGTGAACTCATCGGCCCAGACTTCAAAAGAGCGACTGAGAGTGTCCTCTCCCAACCTTTTTTCTCTTAGGAAGCTGATTCCTGCATCGATCCTTTTTTTTTCATTGTAGATATTCATCATTTTCATTTGTAGCATAACTTCAATATTGTGTTTCTTAATAAATATCATAGTCTGCACGTAGGCCTCCGCTATCCCTTTCCGGGCTCACTTAGAGCCTCAGAACGCTACAATATATATATATATATATATATATATATATATATATATATATATATATATATATATATATATATATATATATATATATATATATATGTATGTATGTATGCATATGTGTGTGTATGGCTAAATGATAACGACAAATGATGGCAAAATATATTATTTCAAAGCTACTACTAAAGCAATGAATTCCGCTAGAATTAATTAAAACTATAACTTATTTTTAGGATATAGATTTAGAAGCTACATATTTGCATACATAGAAATATTATTTTAATGTTAAATGAAACATATTAGGGGGGTGTCCGATGATCTTTATGTAACTCCATTTAAATCCATTTTTTTCCTTCCATAAACCTGAAATATTATTTTGTAATAATATTAGCTCAGCTTTTAAAAAATTATGAAATAAATTTATACACATACTTTATATTAAGTATTAATAACATAGATAGTAAACTATAATTAAAAGTAGATTGTCTGAGGAAAATTAAATTGCTAGTGATGCATATTCTTCAGATTAATGAGGTGAATCATATCATTTCATTAACTGATGTCTGTATATCAAACTACATGGCAAAACACGCCCCTATAAAGAGTTTCCCTCGGTGATTGTCCATTAAAAGTTATGACTCGAAATGCAAATTACTTCAGAGATAAATGGAGGACATTTGTTTGGATTTCCTCTTATAGATTGTTTGTTACCTGTGGGAAATTTTGCTGAACATTTCACACTTTAATGAAATCGCGTAAAATTTTGACGTACTTTCTATCAATTATATAATTTCATTAATACTAGACGATTGATATTAATTTCACAGTACTTCTCTCCAATATTTTCTCTCATTTAAACGACCTTTAAAATCCTTCACCTAAAGTCCTTATGTATACTATATTTCTGAAAAAAATATAGAAGCATTTAAACTGCTTATATTTTTTTATACAAATTATAAAAGTGCAAATTATTATTATTTATATAAATTATATTATTTATACAAATAAAGTATTTATAAACATTTTATAATAATTAATTATTTAATTTTTTATTTATTATTATTATTTAATTATTTATTTATTATTATTTAATATTTTTATTATTATTATTTAATTATTTATTTATTATTATTAGTTAATTATTTCATTATTATTATTATTTAGTTATTTATTTATTATTATTATTTAATTAATTATTTATTATTATTATTATTTAATTATTTAATTATTATTATTAATTAATTATTTATTACTTATTTATTTTTTAATAATTTTAAATATTTATATTTATAAAAATATATTATTTATACAAATTATACAAATTCTTTTATAAATAGATTATTCTTAATTTCTGAGAGATTAATAAAGTCTGATTTACAAGTACCTGCTAATTTCTATAATTTAACATAATCGAAAATATATTTATATTATACAATCGCATTTAAATGCAAAGTTCATCTGAGCTTATGATGTACAACAGATCATTTTTTTATTTATATATTGTTTCATAATATATTTTGTGCTGAGGACCAATGGCGATCTTAGTAAGTGACCCACCAAAATGTGGCCGCGAAAAGCGCTGCTTCAGGAGAAGTACTGGCAAGTACAACCCGCCCTCCCTGGTGTAGTTACTTTTATAGGTAACAAGTCCTCTAGCGGACACTAAAAAACTCAAAAACAGCGCCACCTATCGGTTGTCTGGAAATAAGCTAGAATGCAAAAACTAGGAAGATGGGGCAACTAGGTACTAAGAAACTATTTCTATTTAGCGGTACTTTCTATTTAGAGGTCTTTACTACTAGGTACTAAGAAACTATTTACTATTTAGCGGTACTTTTTCATTTAACACCATGTAATATTTTGTACTGTATATAGTATTTCAATTATACTTTTATTTTGTTTTCATTTTTACCTTTTGGATTTAATATCGAAATAACGTTGTTGAAACTAATGTAGCTTTTATAGAAGGAAGTATTCGATAAAGTCACAGGGTATAAAGTCAAAGGGTTAATCTCAAAATATTAACCCTTTGACTCTGGAATATATTTGAGAAAAACGTGCCAAATATGTAACAAAAAATTCTCTTTACATTTGTTCTTTATCATCCTCAAAATGTTAGAAGTAGATAATTTTTGAAAATAGCAAAATTTTAAACGAAATAACAAATCTTTTAATATATTCACAAATAAGGGAAATATTAATGGATTACAATAATTTTTGCTCATATAACAGAAAAAATAAATGAAATGATGCAATCTTTTGGATACATATAATAAATTAACACAACAATATTATAATCTCTCACAACTCTCATGAATTCCATGTCCCTCAGATTCCTTTGAACTCCTTGCCGATGGACCATATTCCAGAAAATCGTGCTAAAAATGGAAACAAATATTCTTTAAATTTGTTCTTTATCATCCTCAAAATGTTAGAAGTAGATAATTTTTGAAAATAGCAAAATTTTAAACGAAATAACAAATCTTTTAATATATTCACAAATAAGGGAAATATTAATGGATTACAATAATTTTTGCTCATATAACAGAAAAAATAAATGAAATGATGCAATCTTTTGGATACATATAATAAATTAACACAACAATATTATAATCTCTCACAACTCTCATGAATTCCATGTCCCTCAGATTCCTTTGAACTCCTTGCCGATGGACCATATTCCAGAAAATCGTGCTAAAAATGGAAACAAATCCTCTTTAAATTTGTTCTTTATTATCATCAAAATGTTAGAAATAGATAATTTTTGAAAATAGGAAAATTTTAAACGAAATAACTAAATCTTTTAATATATTCAAATAAGGGAAATATTAATGGATTACAATAATTTTTGCTCATATAACAGAAAAAATAAATGAAATGATGCAATCTTTTGGATACATATAATAAATTAACACAACAATATTATAAACTCTAACAATTATCATGAATTTCATGTCCCTCAGATTCCTTTGAACTCCTTGTCGGTGAAATATATTCCAGAAAATCGTGCTAAAAATGGAAACAAATCCTCTTTAAATTTATTCGTTATTATCATCAAAATGTTAGAAATAGATAATTTTTGAAAATAGGAAAATTTTAAACGAAATAAATAATCTTTTAATATATTCACACATAAGGGAAATATTAATGGATTACAATAATTTTTGCTCATATAACAGAAAAAAAATAATGAAATGATGCAATCTTTTGGATACATATAATAAACTAACACAACAATATTATTATCTCTAACAATTATCATGAATTTCATGTCCCTCAGATTCCTTTGAACTCCTTGACGGTGGAATATATTCCTGAAAATCGTGCTAAAAATGGAAACAAATCCTCTTTAAATTTGTTCTTTATCATCCTCAAAATGTTAGAAGTAGATAATTTTTGAAAATAGCAAAATTTTAAACGAAATAACTAATCTTTTAATATATTCACACATAAGGGAAATATTAAGGGATTACAATAATTTTTGCTCAAGTAACAGAAAAAATAAATGAAATGATGTAATCTTTTGGATACATATAATAAATTAACACAACAATATTATAATCTCTCACAACTCTCATGAATTTCCTGTCCCTCAGATTCCTTCGAACTCCTTGTCGGTGAAATATATTCCAGAAAATCGTGCTAAAAATGGAAACAAATCCTCTTTAAATTTGTTCTTTATCATCCTCAAAATGTTAGAAGTAGATAATTTTTGAAAATAGCAAAATTTTTAAACGAAATAACTAATCTTTTAATATATTCACAAATAAGGGAAATATTAATGGATTACAATAATTTTTGCTCATATAACAGAAAAAATAAATGAAATGATGCAATCTTTTGGATACATATAATAAATTTAACACAACAATATTATAATCTCTCACAACTCTCATGAATTCCATGTCCCTCAGATTCCTTCGAACTCCTTGTCGGTGAAATATATTCCAGAAAATCGTGCTAAAAATGGAAACAAATCCTCTTTAAATTTATTCGTTATTATCATCAAAATGTTAGAAATAGATAATTTTTGAAAATAGGAAAATTTTAAACGAAATAAATAATCTTTTTTAATATATTCACAAATAAGGGGAAAATATTAATGGATTACAATAATTTTTTGCTCATATAACAGAAAAAAATAAATGACATGGTGCAATCTTTTGGATACATATAATAAACTAACACAACAATATTATAATCTCTCACAACTCTCATGAATTTCATGTCCCTCAGATTCCTTTGAACTCCTTGACGGTGGAATATATTCCAGAAAATCGTGCTAAAAATGGAAACAAATCCTCTTTAAATTTATTCGTTATTATCATCAAAATGTTAGAAATAGATAATTTTTGAAAATAGCAAAATTTTAAACGAAATAACTAATCTTTTTAATATATTCACACATAAGGGAAATATTAAGGGATTACAATAATTTTTGCTCAAGTAACAGAAAAAATAAATGAAATGATGCAATCTTTTGGATACATATAATAAATTAACACAACAATATTATAATCTCTCACAACTCTCATGAATTTCATGTCCCTCAGATTCCTTCGAACTCCTTGTCGGTGAAATATATTCCAGAAAATCGTGCTAAAAATGGAAACAAATCCTCTTTAAATTTATTCGTTATTATCATCAAAATGTTAGAAATAGATAATTTTTGAAAATAGCAAAATTTTAAACGAAATAACTAATCTTTTAATATATTCACACATAAGGGAAATATTAAGGGATTACAATAATTTTTGCTCAAGTAACAGAAAAAATAAATGAAATGATGTAATCTTTTGGATACATATAATAAATTAACACAACAATATTATAATCTCTCACAACTCTCATGAATTCCATGTCCCTCAGATTCCTTTGAACTCCTTGCCGGTGGAATATATTCCAGAAAATCGTGCTAAAAATGGAAACAAATCCTCTTTAAATTTATTCTTTATCATCATCAAAATGTTAGAAATAGATAATTTTTGAAAATAGCAAAATTTTAAACGAAATAAATAATCTTTTTAAAATTTATACACATATGGGAAATATTAATGTATTACAGTAATTTTTCCTCAACTGACAGCAATAATAAATAAAATGACCCAATTTTTTCGATACATATATTAAACTAATACAACAATATTATAATCTCTCACAACTCTCATGAATTCCATGTCCCTCAGATTCCTTTGAACTCCTTGCCGATGGACCATATTCCAGAAAATCGTGCTAAAAATGGAAACAAATATTCTTTAAATTTGTTCTTTATCATCCTCAAAATGTTAGAAGTAGATAATTTTTGAAAATAGCAAAATTTTAAACGAAATAACTAATCTTTTAATATATTCACACATAAGGGAAATATTAAGGGATTACAATAATTTTTGCTCAAGTAACAGAAAAAATAAATGAAATGATGTAATCTTTTGGATACATATAATAAATTAACACAACAATATTATAATCTCTCACAACTCTCATGAATTTCCTGTCCCTCAGATTCCTTTGAACTCCTTGACGGTGGAATATATTCCAGAAAATCGTGCTAAAAATGGAAACAAATCCTCTTTAAATTCGTTCTTTATCATCATCAAAACGTTAGAAATAGATAATTTTTGAAAATAGCAAAATTTTAAACGAAATAACTAATCTTTTTAATATATTCACACATAAGGGAAATATTAATGGCTTACAATAATTTTTGCTGAAATGACAGAAAAAATAAATGACATGGTGCAATCTTTTGGATACATATAATAAACTAACACAACAATATTATTATCTCTCACAACTCTCATGAATTTCCTGTCCCTCAGATTCCTTCGAACTCCTTGTCGGTGAAATATATTCCAGAAAATCGTGCTAAAAATGGAAACAAATCCTCTTTAAATTTATTCGTTATTATCATCAAAATGTTAGAAATAGATAATTTTTGAAAATAGGAAAATTTTAAACGAAATAACTAATCTTTTTAATATATTCACACATAAGGGAAATATTAATGGCTTACAATAATTTTTGCTGAAATGACAGAAAAAATAAATGACATGGTGCAATCTTTTGGATACATATAATAAACTAACACAACAATATTATTATCTCTAACAATTATCATGAATTTCATGTCCCTCAGATTCCTTTGAACTCCTTGACGGTGGAATATATTCCTGAAAATCGTGCTAAAAATGGAAACAAATCCTCTTTAAATTTATTCGTTATTATCATCACAATTAAAAATAGATAATTTTTGAAAATAGCAAAATTTTAAACGAAATAAATAATCTTTTTAAAATTTATACACATATGGGAAATATTAATGGATTACAGTAATTTTTTCTTAAATGACAGCAAAAATAAATAAAATGACCCAATTTTTTCGATACATATATTAAATTAACACAACAATATTATAATCTCTCACAACTCTCATGAATTTCCTGTCCCTCAGATTCCTTCGAACTCCTTGTCGGTGAAATATATTCCAGAAAATCGTGCTAAAAATGGAAACAAATCCTCTTTAAATTTATTCGTTATTATCATCAAAATGTTAGAAATAGATAATTTTTGAAAATAGGAAAATTTTAAACGAAATAACAAATCTTTTAATATATTCACAAATAAGGGAAATATTAATGGATTACAATAATTTTTGCTCATATAACAGAAAAAATAAATGAAATGATGCAATCTTTTGGTGTGATATTTATTTAGGTCTACAAATAGAACCAAATTTGATTATACAGGGTAAAGCACTAGGAACTAATGCGTAGGATTAACAGTAACTGTGATGATTATTGTTAAGGGCACTTCTAGTAAGTTGAGAAGAACTTGTTAAGAGGGTTAAATATACTTATCTGTCACTTTCCGTGCCTACAGACTTGAAATCCGTTAAACGTGAAATTAAATGTCTATCGTGAGGATTTAAAATTAAATTGTTTAGCTATTTCTCCAATCCTATTGTTATGCTTTTTGTTTCGAAGAAACATTTTGAATGACTTATATTGAAAAGTTAGATAAATGTTATAAAATATATGTACTTCATTAATTACACCAATTCTAATACATTGAAAATTAATGTATCATTAAAAACTTTAAATGTTTAATCTACGTATGGATAAGCATTATTTTATAAAGAATATTACAAGTCTTATAGAATAAGAAAACTGTCCTATTCTAAAATGGAAGAAATTTTATTCTAGACAAAAAATATTATTTTATTTCTCCGCATAAGTACTTCAAATATACCAAATCTTGTGATTTACAACTCCGGTATGAAATTTGATGTGTATTGGTCTATTTCAGCTTCAAACTATGTCAGTGATGTAAAAGCATAAATTTTAAATTATTTCTTTCAAAAGTTCAACTCTTAGTTCGAAAATATTTTAGCAATTTTTCTGCTCACTAGATGATCTTTAGATTTAAACAGATTTATTTGTAGTTTAATTATTTTGTAAAAAATGTTTTATAAATGTTAAGTTACTCTTTACCAAACATTTGCTTAATATACCAAGACTTATGAATAAAATCGTATAATGCATATATTGTATGCATAATATTATATTTACATGTATTTCTAGACATATACTTGCACATTATATGTCTAGAAAATATTATTTCAGCTTAGAGAATCTGGCAATAAACGAAGCATACTTTAGGCCTTTTATACAGAAATATATTAAATTTATAGTTTTTTCTCTTATGATATCCGGACACAAGTTTTATTTCCTAATTTTTATTCAGTCTCATATTGAAAAGTTCTTCTTTCATATATTTTTCGAATTATATTTATATTTTACTTCTAATTAGAATTTAAAAAGTTTGAAACTAACTCTACACCAATAATTCGATACCTGAAGTACATATCTGCAAATATCAAATATACAAATATAATTATACAGTTTTATTCGTATTTAACAGTTTGAAATAACGTAATAAAACAATTTACTGATTTTAATATCATTAAATATTTATGAATGGTCACACAATCCATTCATTTTATCTCTAAAGCATTATGTATTAACACTGGCAAAATAGTGAACATTCCTGAATTTGTAAGAGCCTTTAAAGGGTTTTGAAAAAGAAATATCGAAAGCCATAAATTTGAATGTACTTTTAAATGGTTCTCCTTGAAGTGAGGAAGACGATTTTGTAATGCGTAAGAGGTATAAGAATTTCCAAAAGAAGATTTTTGATGTTTTACAATGTGGTGCATTAGATACAATTTAATAGAAGCTTTAAAAACTTATTAACAAACAGTTTAGAAAAATTGTAAGATAGTTCCTAAATTTCTTTGCATTAGATTCTCAGTATCTAATAAATGTATAAGCATCCTGGCCATAAAGAATGATAATAATCTTTTTAAGAGTTGTTTAATCGTCAATTTTGAAAGAAGAGAAGAAAAATAGTCCCGAGAAAGAAAAGAATCTGTTTAGGAATAAAAACTGGTGTTATATAAAGAAATGCTTATACATACTATGTACTACAATCATGAATCATTTACAGTAATGCAAATACGTTTGTATCAGTTTTAAATTGGCCTATTTAAGACTCATTATTCTCATTTCACTGAGTACGTTGGTATGCGAATGATGCAACATTCAGAGAAAGATATTAACTGTAAAACATCTTATCCAACTGTGAAACAATTTATTAGAAATTATTAAATTATAAAAAAGTGAAGAAGATGATTTTGTAATGCGTTAGAGCTATAAGAATTTCCAGAAGAAGAATTTAGATGTTTTACAATGGGGTGCATTTGATATTATTTAATAAAAACTATAAAAAAATTACAAACTCTTTAGAAAAATTGTAATATAATTTCTGGATATCTTTGCATCAGATTCTCATAAGCATTGTGGTAAAAAAGAATCATAATAATATTTTTAAACGTTATTCAATTGAACAGCAAATCAGAAAAATTGTCTTGAGAAAGAGAAAAATAGGTGTTATAGAAAGAACTGTATATCCATGCTATGTACTATAATCATGTATCATGTACTTTAATTCAAATACGTTTGTATCAGTTTTAAATTGGGCTATTTAAGACTCATTATGCTTATTTCACAGAGTACGTAGGTATGCGAATGTTGCAGCAATCATAGAATGATATCCAAATGTACAACAGTTTCTTCTGTATGAATATCGTACACGCTTATGCATGCTATGTACTACAATCATATATCAGGTACTGTATTGCAAATACGTTTGTGTCAGTTTTAAATTGGGCTTTTTAAGACTAATTTTTCTCATGTGACAGAGTACGTACGTATGTGAATGATGCAATATTCATGGAAAGATATCCAACTGAAAACAGTTTCTTCTGTATGAGAATCGATAGCACCTAAAAGGCCTTAAATAGGGGTTTTATGGTATTATTATTGCATTAATCAATCAACACATAA
>CM063504.1:179077949-179082949 GCA_032207245.1 Pardosa pseudoannulata | reverse complement strand
TTTTTAATTTTAAATATCCCAGATGCTTAAATCCGGACAAATACAAATGCATTTGGTTTGGTTTTGGTATAGTAAATAGTACTTATTGAAGAGTTCCACTACACTTAAATCTAACGGACAACATCCATGCCACAGTGGGATTCGAACAAATTTACAGCATACCAATGAATATGAAGTTTTGAACACTATGAAAGTTTCTACATAATTATTTTAAAAGAAGATGAACTATAATTATGAAGTGTTATTGAGAAAAAATGAAAATGTTATTTTAATTGTAGGGTAAAGTATGAAGAAAACCCAAGAAATAATTTTTCTATCGATGAAGTAAATATTTTATTGAAAAGAAATTTTTTTACCGGGTGAAAATCAATTTAATTTTACAAACTAAAAATTTATAATTTCTTAAAATCAATTTAGTTTTATAAAATTAAAGTTTATAATTTGTAAATTATTTTTAATTTTAAAAGACCCACATACTTAAACTCACGACAACTACAAATGAATTTTGAATATTTTATGAAAATTTTCAAACAAATGAAAATGTTATTTTAATTGTAGGATAAAGTATGAAGAAAAGATAATAATTTTTCTACCGATAGAGTAAATATTTTATTGAAAAGTAAATTACTTTACCGGGTGTAAATAAGGAAAAATATAACTTAGGCACTGCTAGAATGTAATTATGTTGAAGTCTGATTTATTAGAACAAATAGGATGTTCATATTTGACAATGTGCTTGGATGCTAAATTTAATGTATCTACCTACTACCCCAACGTTCATTTACGTTCATTCTTAGTTATTAATAAAACATTTCTATCAAAATGTGATTTGAATTTTATAGTTCCTTTAAATGAGTTTTGCGTAGTAATAAAACAGACAATTCTCTGCATTTCTACGGCTTTAATTTTTTACAGAGATTAAATGTCTAAAACTTATTTTAATATGTTCAACTTAAACGTTCATAAGGATATCTGAAAGACAAATATTTAAAAAATAAAATAGTGTAAAAAGTTAGTTACCGGAGAATATTATTTTCATGGTAATGGTATGCTATAAAATTTGTAAAGAGCAGAAACATTTAGATTAGCAAACAAGGTTTTGTTAAATTTTCACACTGTTTCTATACAATTGAGAGAAATGAGTCATAAAGCATCCATTTTTAAATTTTAGAGACTGTTAATTGTTCATTATTGTAATTTTAGACGTGCAAACTTTTTTCAAATATGTTTGTAGATCTATAGTAATTAAATTATAAAACAAAAATGTTTTTGTAATGGTTTTGCTTTTACAAATTTTCCCCTATTTTAATACTACCAGAATTTACGGTACAATTCAATGATTCCTGGGCGAATAAATATATTTTTGTTGAAAATGGTTAAATATTTGAAGGCCAACAAAAATATACAGCTCATATTTTTACAGGCTATTAAATGAAGGTAGAAACTCTTCATTATACATCATACACGAATTCAAGCAGATTAAAGATTATACACAAGACAAATATCCTTTCATTATAAAATCCAGTATCCTCAGCCGTTTTATCTAAGTTAGTTTCATAGAATAAGTTAAGTACACTAAAAAAAGCAAATGTTATAAAGTACATAGATTATAATAATATTTTTGCTAAAGTGCGTAGTGTGTGACTTTGCGACAAGTATCCTTGCCGAAAAATTTTTAGACACGTTCATGCTTTAACACATAATTTTTACTTTTGGCAATTGTTTTTATTTTATCCGAACAAACGAATTTTTCATTTGTAATAATTTCTAATTTTAGTTATTTCTTGTACAGGTTTCAAATGCAGAGGTCAAGCAGCAACAATTTCCCTATAACAGTGAATCACAATTAATACAAACTCATTTCATTTTAAATTAGTTAAGTTTTGAGTATTATTTTCTCAAACCTTTTAATGCTATCCTTACTGTTTACATATTTTATTAAATATTTGACATTGTTAAAACCTCAAATATTAAATAAAATTTATTATTCAGCTCCTAAATTTAAATGTTTATTAAACTAACTGTAATTTTGTATACATACAGTATTTTAAACGTAAAATATTGAAACGCTTTCCTTTATAGTTTGTAAATATTGCTTTGCGTCTGTTCATATATGTTTGATACTTTATTGAGATGTATTGAAAGTTTACCCGCATTTACAAATTTCTGAAAGTTTAATACACATTTTCAACATAGATTACATTCAGAGTAATGTATTGTTTACCAAAACATATGCAGACATGCATAGTTATGTAAATTTTACCTATAAAGCAATTTTATCTGGCATTTGAACAGCATAAAGTTTATCCTAATGTTCACAGGAATTACTTAAAATGCATTTATAAATCAAGCGTTGAACGTTTAAAAAGCTGCTACCAGAAAAATTAAACATTAATTTTCCTGTCTTTCCTATGGCTGATAAATATGTATTAAATTTTTCTCTAGCAGAGGAATGAGCATTTAAGTACAATAGATGTAAATTGATTGTCATTAAGAATAATATATATATATATATATATATATAATATATATATATATATAATTTATATATATAAATATATATATATATATATATATATATATATATATGTATATAAATATAATATACATATATATATATATACATATATATTAATATATATATATATATATATATAAATAGATATATATATACTAATATATAAATATATATAATATATATATTTTATATATATTAATTTATAATAAATCTAATATATAAATATTATATATTATATTTAAAATAATTTTATATATTAATATAATAAATATATATATAATATAATTACTATGCAAACAAAAAAATACAAATTTTAAAATAGATCTCGGTTTACAAATTAGCAGTCATTTAATTACCAAACAACGAACGAGCTAGATCAGTGATACGGTAATCAGCAATGGGGCTGTTTGAATGCCACTGATAGTTACAAACCGTGTTGTTACGTATAAAAAACAAACTGACAAACAAGCAAACTTCTTAATCTTCAAATATATATAACTTAGACGCTAGATATTTTTTAAACCAAAAAATGGACTCCTAGACTTTTATGAAAATAATTTGTTGTTAATACCGGTGATGAAATTTAACTGCAGCAAAAAATAATCGATGATTACATATAAAATTTCACATACGTACCTAATATGTTATTTAAGCCAATATTAAAGATAATTATTTACATAATATCTACGTTTAGTATGAAAACGTATGAAAATAATGCAGACAATTTAAAATAAGAAATGGTTAAAAGAGATAATTAAAGGAGTGATGTCATTACGCTAGAAAAAAATGTTATTTTTACCTATCTATTATGAACTGGATGGCTCAGGCCGGGGTAGGATTTTACCACTCTTACCTACTTATTATGTGATAAATTAAATCGCCTGCTGTTAATCGGGGAAAATAGGGGTTGAAATAATGGCATGCACGCTAGAAATGGGGGTAAGAAGTGGATTGTTATCACACAACAGTATTTTACGCTGTGATATGAAGCACATTTATACCTATTTGTACTAGAATTGCATCTATAGTTTAGGAGAAGATAAACTTAACTTGCTTTCAATTTTATTAACACTAATTCATCAAGGATCCAATATGGATGCATCTAGCCATTCCAGATCACACCGTTTCATAAATACGACGACAGATGGACAGATAACTTAGGTTATTATTGTATAGAGGATGAGAACACGACAAGAATTTATTGAGATCTGAATAAAATTTTGAACCTAAGAATTGACAGATAAGCTCATCGTACTATTATCTGTGTAATTTAAAATTATATTAAAATAAATATTTCATCGGTATAATTAAGCGAAATTATATAGCAAAGTGTAACACTATTATACGTTTTTCTAGGTACAGATGAAGAGAATCGCTTGAATGTAAAACGTACTTTTGACATACGCATACAACATTTTTTATACATGTCACGCTCCTGCTTGTGGTTCTAGTTAAGGAAGCAGCAAGCAAGAATCATCATCTTCAGGATCTTTTTCCTTTAATATCATTTTATTATAACAAACAACACAAAGTTATATACTCTTTTATATCTACGTTGCCAGCGTTCTACTCTTTTCGTATATCGCTAACGTCCCTTCACAGGTGTCACTCTTATTGTTTCCTTTTTTCGGCCCTTCTCCCTCCGGCTCTTGTCTTGGTAGAGGTCACCCCCTGGTTCTTCCTCCTTCGGGATAAATCAAAACAAAAGAATGGTCAGCTGGTGAAGTGGGGATTTCACAATATATTTTATAAGTTATAGAGAAAACCTTACATATAATTTTAATTTTACTTAGTAATTACAGATTGAAAAATAGTTATGAATTAACACAGTATTATACGGTCATACCAATATTCGCAATAAATAAATAGTGTAAAAGTTTTAATGCTATAGTGTCTCAAAATGATTTAGTTTGACAGTGACTACAGTCTACTGTTTTGCTCATGTAACCATGAGCTAATCCTACAATGAGCAATCCAGCCATGAGCAATAGAGGATGAAACCAATCCTACGGCTTTGGTTTGGTTTGGTTTTGGAGCGCTGTGGTCTACATTTTGCAACACGAGGGATAATGAGACCGGAACTTACTGCTTAAAGCCGATTTGGAACAGCTGCGAACATCTATGCCATAGTGGGATTCAAACCCACGAACTCCTGTTCCGAAAGCCATCACCCTAACCATTCGGCTATCGTTCGATCCAATCCTACTGCTTTAAGATGAATTCGAATGTCTGAGAGCATCCATGACAGCAGTGCGATTCGAATCCATGCACTCTAGTATCGTAGAACAACACTCTACCATTTGGTCATCGGTCGACGTATCTCAAAATGGAGATAAAATTAATAGTAAGTAATTCGATTAAAAAAAGTTCTTCATTAAAAGAAAAACTTCATTAAAAAATATGGCCGAATTATTAGTGAGCTACTCTTCGGTACCAAGGTTAGTGTATAAGAACCATTTTGGTAATATATAGGTATTTAATG
>CM063504.1:179065449-179067949 GCA_032207245.1 Pardosa pseudoannulata | reverse complement strand
GTAATTTCGTTAAACATATTTTATGCAAAGATACATTTATGGACATACGCAACATCGTGCTGCACAAATGTTTTATCTGAATGTTAAAAAGTCACTAAAGCATTGGGAGCACTGGGGGTTTTATTAAATTTAAATTCCTTTTATTTGTTAAGTACCAAAGTTACTACATGTTTTGCTTCTTACACACCGTATTCTGCTCAAGCATATTTACCTTAAAAAATACTATGCGAAGCAAAATGAGTTCAACCAACGATGATACACGATATCGACTTTTAAGCTATATGTTATTGCGCCGAGCGGTCGTGCTGTCTCTATGTCCGGTAGTCCGTCACACTCTAGTCATTTGGTTACGAATTTTCTTGGAATGGAATGGAGCTTGATGTTAAATACTAAGAACCATGGATATTTCAAACTTAACAAGGTTGATTTATTACAACAAAAAATACATTTATATAAAAACATAAATTATATGCACATGTAACCTCTCATCCATAGAGAAAATCACTCTAGATCAACCTCCTTTCTCAAAGTTCAGCCGGGATTCCTTGCCACTTCCTTCTTTTCCACACAGAAAACCTCGGTTTTAGGGGAGATCGACCCCCCCCCCTTCTTTGACCCTTGTCCTTGGGGTAGGTGAAGCGCCCGTGGCGCCTGGCCGTCTCGATCAAAGCAAAATTCCCTTTCTCTGTCGGTGCGTTGACAAACGACACGCTTGATACCTCCGAAAGTCAAGAAATCCATTACGGGGAAAATACTGTCATATTTTCAATTGTTAAAATGAACAAAAGTTTTCTTGACCAGACTCTTACACTATATTAATCATGCCGGTTGGCAATACAGGGTAACACTTAAATGTAAATTTCGTTATTACCAAGGATAAATATGTGATACCTCATTTACAATTTAAGGCTCAAAATATCTAATAGAAATAACCCACTATGGTACTAATACTGTGGTAGCTATTTGATACAATAAAACTTGACGTTTATAAAATAATTTTATCAGCAATATTTATTTTATTCATTACATCTTTTATAGCTTTAAATACTTTTAATAAACAGAAATACTAAAAAATTAAAAATGAAATGATTGCACAAATGTGTCAAGAAAAGTGAATACGCCATGAAAACGAAAAGACAATTTTTATTTTTATTTTCAGATTTCCTCCTTAAAATCAGTTTTAATAAAATTCTTCTGAAAGGAAACAATTCTACAAATAAATTCTGGGAAACATGATTACATAAACACTAAACATACTTTACATGAAAAGGTAGGAATATAAATGCAAAAAGACAGTATTTAATATAAAAACATAACAATAAAATGCTTCAACCATTAAGAAGTAGAAAAAAATCTTTAACTTTGATTTTCCAAAATAATATATTTTATAAATTGAGATATTGTACGTATTACAAAACGGGATACAAAATTTTGCTTAATATAAATGTTAGGAATAAATATATAAAAGATACATTAGTTCATGCGCTTATTTACTTATTACATTAACTTGATTTTTCTTAGAATACAAATTATTACTGTTAAGCGAAGGTTTCTCAAAACCTATTTAATATTTTGCCAAGATTTTTTGAACATTTCAAAATAATATTTTCTTGTAATTAAACTACAATTATTGCTGTGAGAGGAATAATTTTTGATTTGGAGACTAATTATACGTTGAAAAGACTGCCAGAAAGAGGTAAAATTTTACATATATGTATTAAAATTCTAAAATATACTTAAATGTATGGCTTTCTTAGTTGATTCAATTTTCAATTTTTGATTTAAAATTTAACATTTGAGTGGAAAATATCTGGTTGTAACGAAAGTCTCCTGACACCACAAATATCATCTTCACAAACAGTTCGTTCTGGCATATTTAATGATATTTTTGTAAACGATTTTTTATATCTGAAAGAAAGGTTCTTGCTTTAGAAGACTATGTTGGGAAATCTGTAAAATAAAATACCGCAAAAAAAGATATTATTAAGTACGAGATTCTGAAAAGGGACCATCCGTCTACCAGATTAGAACTATCATTTACTTTAAGTTCTATAGCAAAATGTCAGCTACAGTATGTCACTAAATCAAGTGTACATATTTAGGCACTCCTTTTGTATTAAATGACACTGTGAAGGTTTGTACTGGAAATTCAAAAAGAAGTACTATGGCATTCAAGAACCAGGACTCTGGTTGCCCAACTGATGTTGATGAGGTTCCAATGCGAAACTTGTTCAAGAGCAGTATTCGATCCCTAAAGAACTAGCTAAGGAATTAGACTATATGAAACTAATGGAACTAATGGAAATAGCAACTAATGGAAATAGCACTAACATGCCATTTCCATTAGTTGCGCTCTGCATCGCATAATCTTGTACTTCACGTACAAGTTCAGTCATTGGGTGCCTCATGAACTAACTCAAGCAGATAAGGACAGACGTACGTGTTCCGGTTTGCACTAATCTGCTCGAATATGAACAGAAGGACAAAATTCTGGACCGGA
>CM063504.1:179050449-179052949 GCA_032207245.1 Pardosa pseudoannulata | reverse complement strand
TCAGGTAAAAAACTAAAAAAAAAAAATTCAGAAAAAACTAAAAAAAAAAAAATTAACTAAAATAAAATTTAAAAAAAACTAAAAAAGAAACAAAATATAATAAAAGACGTTTCAATAAAATTTGAATAAAATAAAAAAACAAAAAAAAAATACTATAATCTAAACAAAAATATATTAAAAATTTAATCTGGACTGTAAAAAAATTTATTTATATCATAATAAAATTTAAAAAAAAAAAGTTTTCATAAAAAATAATATATTAAAATATTTTTTTTAATATAAAATGTCTTTCTTACTAAAAAAATATTTAATAGATAAAAACCAACATTTAATTAAATTACAAAATATTTTTATTAAGTAATTTAATTGAAAAGAATTTTATTTAATTTATTAAAATTTACTTATCAAAAATAAAGTAGACTTTAAAGCATTCTATATTTTCATTAAACTAAAAAGGTGGAAATACTACAGAACTAAAAATTTAAAAAAACTAGTACATTTGAAATTTTTGATAAAAAAGAGCTATATTTCAACTTTGAATTTTATTTTTAAGCGTTTAATAAAATCTGTATGGAGTATAGTTTTTTTTTTTAATTCAAAATACCAATTTTGAAATACCGTTTCTAACTGTAATTTAATATAATACGTTCAAAGAGACTTATACTCTCTTCGAAATAAGGAAACATATTTAAAAGAAGGGATTTAATCTGGACTGTACAACGACATTTATATATCAATATATAATTTAACAAAAAAAATGTTCATACTACAAATAATATATTAAAATTGTTTTTAATATGAAAATGTTCCTCTCTTATAATATATATCACATAAGTTAGAAATAAGAAACCACCATTTTAATTATTATTACAAAATATTTTTCAAGCAAAATGTTTGTAATATCAAAGTATGTGATATAAAGTATATGCTTTTTAATATTAAAGTATGTAACTTTAGAAACATTTTCTAAAAAAACTTAAAGGCTGTGAAAACTTAATAAAAGGCTGTGTGAATTATTTTTTATTAATATTTAAAATATAGATAATATTAGCCTTTTAGAAAAAATTTAAACAATATTAATAGGAAAAATCCAAATGAATATATTTCAGTAATATTTATACATATTAAAAATAACAAATTTGACACTCCTTGATCTACAAATATTGTCGTTTTCTAAAAGATATTGAAATTGTTAACATTTTCAATAGATAAGTTTTTTTATCTTTATTTTAACAAAAAATATCCTTAGTATAAGTAAACGAATATGGAGTAGTTAGATTTTTTTTCGTAAGCACAATGAGAAACCAGTAAAAAATATTCATCAACATATTATATTGAAACGTTAAAACTTATTTTTAGGAATCATATTCATTACAAACAAACAGAATGAAAAACTCAGTTTCTTGATAGTTTTATAAAGATAGTTTAATAGAATTGCCTGGGCATTATACATTATGCAACACGAATATCGGAATATATATATTTTGATTAATGTGGAAATATATGTAGATCTATATGTGTGTATGTGTATGTGGTGTGTGTGTGTGCGAGCATGTGTGCTTGAGTATCCTTGCGTGTGAGTGCGTTCGTGTGTAATAAATCAAAATATATTGTTCCTTATATTCTTCCAAATTCCTCCCTCGTCTACTGTTCTTAATTTCAACTTTTCCAGATCCAAAATAAATCATGCCATTGATTATGGCATTCCTTCCACCCCTCCTAAAACTAAAGTTTAAATTAAAAAGTGCTACGTGTGACTTTTTTTTTACTTTCCTATATCCAGCTGTTCATTCTCCTATGTAAAAGAGAAAAATTTGCAATTTTACTATGTCACTGTTTGCAGTTTCACCAATAGTGTCTAACAAGCCACAAAATAAATGCTAACCTAAAACTTTTTCACACGAGATGGCTTCTTAGCAATTTTTCTTTCTTTAAGTGGCATTTTCTTAGATCATATACCTAATCATATACTCTTGAATAAATATTCTACACTATAACAATATAGGAAATAATTATTATAAATATTTTTCCTGTGTAAAAAGAAGATTATTTTTCGATACATATACTTTATATATATATATATATATATATATATATATATATATATATATATATATAATATATTATATATATATATATATATAAATATATATATATATAAATATATATATATATATAAATATATATATATATATATATATATATATATATATATATATATATATATTATAATATATATATACATACATATATATATACATATATATATATACATACATATATATATATACATACATATATATATATATACATATATATATACATATACATACATTTATATACATATACATACATATACATATACATATACATATATATATATAGATAATATACATATATACATATATAAACATATATATATATATATAATATATATATATTAAAAATATAAATATATATATATATATATATATAAATATATATACATATATACATATAA
>CM063504.1:179035449-179045449 GCA_032207245.1 Pardosa pseudoannulata | reverse complement strand
GATTTAAGTGTTTTGAAAATAGTTTTATCCCCTAGCTTCAGTTCTGAAGTGTATTACCTGAAGAGAAAGGATAAATCGTGATAGAAAGAAATCTTGCAGAAACTTGTGATGAAAAATGTTTTAACGGCTGAGTTCTTGTAAACGCAAGCGTTAAAATACATAGACAGTAGTAGAATTTGCGTTTTTTATTCCGAAATTTTAGCTTTCAGTGTTATTCCACTTGTTCTGCATTGCGTTCTAATATGATTTAAATGTATTTTATGAGTCATTTATTATGTTATAAAAAGGATTAAAGAAGCGCATAAAACCAATGAGTTTAAACGACAGAAGTGTGAATATAGGATTTTATTCTTAATATATGCATATTATATTAAATACGATTACTTTTTTAAATATATGATGTTTAAAAATGCTGTTATTACAACAGATACAGCATGTGAAAGATAAAAAATATTAAAATAAATTTTGGACATTTTAGAAAGGATAGTTTAAGTTGATGATTGAATACTGTTTAAATATATTTTCCTTGCCATTGATCATAATATGCAAGAATTAAATAGTACATAAATTCAGTGTATTTATGGACAGTAGTATGATCATAAAGCTTTTCATAATTTATTATATACATATCTAATTACGATTATATTCTATATTAACTAATGTTAAATTATAAAATACGTGCTTCTTCAAAATGCTTAAGGCTTAACAGATGCAATATGTAAAGTATAAGGAATTGAGTAATTTTCAGTAGAAGATCACCCTCTGAAATGTAAAATTTGAGGTCACATGTTTAAACCAAAATACTTAAAAATATCATTGGTGAGCATAAATACCCCTGAATGATAAGATAGACACAAATAAAAAACATTTTTATTAAACTCGAATTTTTGTTATATATATATATATATATATATATATATATATATTATATATATATATATATATATATATATATATATTAATTACGATTAAATTATAAAAAACTTGTTTTTTCAAAATGTTTTAATAGTAACAGATGCAAATTTAAAGTATATGTAATATAGTTTTAATAAATAATTATTTTAAACTTTATGATATTTTATGATGAATTTTAAATTAATTGTTATTATCATCCCACGACCTACTTGGAAAATAATATTTAGATAGTGTAATATTCTTAAACATCATGATATTTTATGATGAATTTTAAATTAATGCTTCTTCTCATCACACGACTTTTTTGGAAAATAATATTTAGGTAGTGTAATATTCTTAAACCTTATGATATTTTATGATGAATTTTAAATTAATTCTTATTATCATCACACTACCTACTTGGAAAATAATATTTAGACAGTGTAATATTCTTATACCTCATGATATTTTAGGGTGAATTTTAAATTAATGCTTATTATCATCATACGACCTACTTGGAAAATAATATTTAGGTAGTGTAATATTCCTAAACCTTATGATATTTTATGATGAATTTTAAATTAATTGTTATTATCATCCCATGACCTACTTGGAAAATAATATTTAGATAGTGTAATATTCTTAGACATCATCATGATATTTTATGATGAATTTTAAATTAATGCTTCTTCTCATCACACAACCTACTTGGAAAATAATATTTAGATGGTGTAATATTCATAAACCTTATGATATTTTATGATGAATTTTTAATTAATGCTTATTTTCATCCCAAGAGCTACATGAAAAATAATATTTAGGTTAGTGTAATATTCTTAAACCTTATGATATTTTATGATGAATTTTAAATTAATGCTTATTCTTATCACACCACCTAGTTGGAAAATAATATTTAGATAGTGTAATATTCTTAAAACTTAAACTTTAGTATATATTAATTTTTAATTTTTCAGTAGAGGATGACCCTCTGAAATGTAAATTTCGACGTCATATGTTTAAACCGTAACGCATAAAAATATCATTGGTGAACATAGATGACACTTAATGATAAGATAGACACAGATAAAATACATTTTTATTAAATTTGATTTTTTCATTTAATATACGGTCATCATTATAGTAGCATTTTGCTAATATTTCTATGAGAATCTAAAAAGAAATTAAATTTAAAAGTAAACTTAAGTTTAAAATCTCTGTTTACGTAAGTATCTTTTATAGAAAGTAAAATTTCATGAGTTTGCTTAATTCATGTATAAATAATTTATCCAGTTATTTTGATTATATCTGCCTGGAAGTTCTAAAGTAAAGTTTCATTATTTACTTTAAGAATACATAAAAATATTACTTTTCATAGATTTAATGTACTCCTTTTAAAACTGAGAGAGAAATTACTTAATAAATACTGTAATGTATTGTAATACAGTGTATAAATAAGGAAGTGAAAAGCAGTCTTATTTCACTTGCTGTTTTGAAATTAATAATGCATACATTTATTTTAAGATAATTTTAGAATTTATTCATTTCACTCCAAGACCCTCGAAGGCAACCTTTTCATCTGACAACAAAATTCAATTTTCATGTTTGCTTTATTCGACTATCTTGTTTAGTTTGCTCTTAGAAATTTCTAAATTGGATTGAAAAAGTATGTTTTAGGTTTTATCATAATCATTTATTACTTTCGGATTTCACGAGTTAAAGAAAAACACTAAAATAATACGCTAGTGAAAAAAAAATAGTTTCGAAAAAAAAACTATATGAGAGAATGTTATTATACACAAAGTTTAATCATAAAATCAATAACACTTTCTCCCTTTTTTAAAAAAGAATATTCCTCTCAAAATGTCATACATAATGCAATTAAAATTTTTGCTTCGGTATAAAGAGTGCATTTCACTACATACCTCTAGAGCAAGATTAAAACTTCAATCAAAATTTTAATATTTCAATACTTTCATGAGAGATAAAAGAATGTTTCATTAGTTTAGGATCCGAAAATAAATACGAATATATATAGTGCGCAAAATGTTTCGCTGTAGAAGATAAATTGAAGAAAATAGATACATCAAAAGAAGGGAAAAGTAAATATAGTTCAAGTTAAATTATAATATTTTTTACAATGTTTGTTTACATTTACAAAGTTACAGAAAAAATTTTGCTTAACACATAGTGTACGGGCACATTTCGCAGCGGAATTGTACCGGGAGTGGGCGTTTTGCTCGTAAATTTAGTTGTTCAGTTAAATCTCATTAGATCGAAAATTATTTAATTATGTTAACCAATTTGTCGTATTTTATATTAGAATATATAAACAAATATATAAATAGAAATATATAAATGACAACACTAAGAATTTTGTAAACAGAAAGTATATATTTTTAGTGGATTAATTTATAATAGTATCCCAAATAGGAAAAATCAAATAGTCATTTTTATGTTATAAAAAATGAAAAGAGCAATCATAAAACTAATAATGTAAAAACTAGTTTTTATTTGTCTAAATATTTCCAAAATCTATGTAGTAGACAAGAACATTAGGCTTCGTTTTAATGTATATACCGTTATTTTCGTACCCACAAACAAACCATGTTTTTACACTAACCCGTGCTAGTACTTGACCCTCGCCCAAGTATCAATCGTCAGAAAACGTACTAGTAGGTGTCCCGCATACAATGTGTTAAATAGCAATATGAAATCCTGATGGTGAAATAGAATTAAACTCACAGCCAATTGACGAGTCATAGTTTTATGCATGGTATTATGCGTTGCTTTGGTAACGATACAGTTACTTAGCATCATCATTTGATGCTTATTTAAAATCAATTAAATTAAAAGTTCTGTATCGTAATCTTGTAATAAATAGAAATAAATAAACAATCTAAAAAGTATTTGATTTTTATCACTAAATGTATTTTGAGAAACTTTTCTTATAGAATTGTCGTATTTCTTAAACGACTTTAGAGAGTTATAGTTTTATGTGTATGCCAAATTTTTTAAATAAGTTTTTTATGGAAATATTTTTAGTTATGTTTTTAGTTTTGCTTTATAACCTATTACTGTAAGTAATAGGTTATAAAGCATACAAATAAACATAAATACATATATATATTGTCCTAAAATTGTCAAAAATAAAGAAAAAACAAGTATTTTTTTACTTTACGCCATCACTCCTAACTAAAAAATCCGCAAAACATATCACTTTTACTTAGATAAATGTAGACATATATCCATTATGTGTGCATTGAACCTTCAGAATGAAAATAATCTAAATTATAAACGAGTTATAGTCAATCAAGTAATTTAGACCAAAAATTGAAGAAAAAATAATAAAGCTTCTAACATAAATGTCCGTAACTCATCTCAAAATGAATACATTTATAATTGTTCAATGTTAAGCATACATAACATCATTAAAAACCTACAGTTTAATTCTAATTAAAATCAAAAAATTTATTTAGCAAGTATGACTGTTGTGGTGTAGTGTTGTAGCAAAAATCGCAGTTTTTTATAAATTAAAATTGAGGATTTTATTGAATAAATTTATTAAGCGTTTCATAACTTTATAAACATTCAGAAATATGCTGGAGTAATTTATTTATTTATTTAGAATATATAATACGCTATTTATGACGTTTTCTATGATAACAATCAAAGTCAAGCTCTTTAACTTTTCATTTTCGGTATCTTTTCGACACTTCTAGTGATGATGAAACAGCTGTATCATGACTTATAATGACACTAGAAACAAGATGAAAACTGTTTTCGAAATCTAAAGGACTGATCTTTAAAATAAAGGAGTAAAAAGTTTTTCGATCTTTTTCGCTAAAGTCACTATTTAAACATGTTCGGTTACCTTAAATGAGAAGTATTTGTTAAAATCTGAAGAATCCCAGCCATGTATGATTTCCTTTTTAACCCACTTCTCAGTAATTTGTTTTTACCTAAAAATATCAATGCCAATTATATTGCCTTATTTCCAAAACATGGTATTAATTATTGAAAGAATAGAATTATCACCATTTAATAAATTTAGCGATTTAAAGAATACCCATTGAGCGATTTATTTACACGTAAAGATGTAAATGCTTCCCTTACTTCCAAGAAATGGTATTAATTATTGAAAGAATAGTATTTATCACCATTTAATAAATTGGATGATCTAAGGAGCGATTTATTCATACGTAAAGATGTCGAGGCTTCCCTTACTACCAAAAAATGGTATTAATTATTGAGAGAATAGTATTTATCAACATGGAATAAATTGGTAGATTTAAAGAATACGTAATGAGCAATTTATTCACACGTAAAGATGACGATGCTTCCCTTACTACCAAAAAATGGTATTAATTATTGAGAGAATAGTATTTATCACTATTTAATAAATTGAATTATTTAGATAATACTCATTGAGCGATTTATTTACACGTAAAGATGTAAGTGCTTCCCTTACTTCCAAAATATGGTATTAATCATTGAAAGAAATGGGATTTATCCTCCGTTCAGTAAATGGGATGATCTAAACAGTGCCCATTTAGTGATTTATTTTCACGTGAATGCTTCCCTTACTTCCAAAAATGGTACTAATTATTGAAAGAAGACGATTTATCATAAGTTTAATAAATGGGATTGTTTTAATAGTATCATTTGATACTTTTGAAAATGAACGACAGATGACGTCCTCAGATAAACGAGGATATATTTAAATTAGATATACGGAAATTCAATTTAATTAAAGAAAATAAATGCAGAATGTTCAAGTTCCAGGTCTAATCTATAGTGCTTCTGAATTGCAGAGGCTTCATTTTAAGTTTTAATTAGTTATTAATTTTACTAAGATTTCAGAAAACTTATAATTATTCTGTAACTAATGATACACACATTAGTTACACCTTTATTTCTAAAGGGAAATTGTGCATTTTAAAATTAAAATTTCTCAATTAACAACGATGGTATCAGTATTTTTCGTAGCAGATATTTCCTCTACTTATATTAGATGACTAATTATACATTTTTCTTTCCATTGTACTGAACTACAACTAAAATTTCCCCCATGTATTCTTTCAAATAAATATTAAATAGCAAACTACTAGTTTAACATTTATGTAAATTATTCATTGTATTTAATCAGATATTCTTTAATTCCAAGAATTATTTTTCAATTTTCTAATCCCATTAAAAGTTTTTTTTTATCTAATAATAATTTTTTATATTGATAACAAACAATTACATCTTAATAAGTTTCTAAATAAATAGCATATTTTACAATTTTAAAAAGTATTATGAATCCTTTTTTTTACTATACAAGACTTAATGTTTGTAGGTTTGTTTTAATTTCAAGCTAATGATATAATTTGAAGCAGTGAATTACTTAAATATTTAAATCTTTATGAAGTGTTTCCTTTTTTGACCTTAATGTTTACATTAATCACATGCTTTATGTTTTCGTATTAAGTAAGGATAAAAGATTTTGTCCTTGGATCTGATGAATTTTTGATATCATCAGCCTCATTAATAAAGGTACCATATCATTCAATTACTATAATTCCCCTTATAAAAATCATCATGAGGTGTCTTTCTACAAAGGCAGTTTTACAAATATTGATGGAAATCTACTCTGTCAGATTATACTCTTACTATTTATTGCTTTCTTCTCTTTTTCATGTTCTTCTTTAGTTGCATGACAGCCCAGGATGGTCACTGGCCTTCTCAATAAGCTTTTTCCAAAACATCCTTCTGGAGGCCAAATTATTCCACTTTTTTAATTTAAGTACCTGGTCTGTTTCCAGGCAGTCTGTCTATCTCAGGATGGGTCTGCCTCGTCTCTTTTGCATGTTAATTGTAGTTAATTAAAGATTCTCACATTTTACAGAAGTTCATTCTTAATTTAATACACCTATATTCTAATAGAGCTATAATGTGTTCTTACAAAATGAAATTATTTTTTTCAGGTGAATTTAAAACTTTAATGAAGAAGACGAAATAGTAAACTGTGTCTATCTAGCTTTCATCAAACTATTTAGTCTATAGATATGTAAGGATAATCCTCCTCTGACCTTGCCGAAGTCGTACAGAAACTAATGACTTAGTCCCCACGACAGCAACCACGACAGCTATAGAGCTGCAGCTGACCTACGAGAGGTCCGTAATGGTTCGAGAATTAATGTGGTCAATCCCAGTAAGGACCAAGCACTACAGAGGCAAGTTCGAGACTACCAGGGAAGACACTAGAAAAAGATCACTCAGGTGAGCCTCATATACCTAAAGGAGGTATACCCCTGAGGTTGTCTCTCATTTAGCACTAGTGGACACGTACGGCTTGAAGCTCGTGGCCGTAGACTCAAGAGATGTTGTTCCCCTATATATGTAAATAAAATGGAATATTTAATCTGCTGAAATCAAAGTTCATAAAATGGTACATTAAAAAACATTCAAAAATTCATTTTATTACTTTAGCAATTATTAAATATGAGGTCTTTGAAAGAAAATAGTTGGTTGTCATGAAAATATGATAGAGATACATTTAATAGAGTGCAAAACTAAATATCTCATTGCGTTATCATAGTCTCGTAGCAGTTATTCCTCTTAATTATAAGGTTATCCTTAAGGGTAATTTTCTAAATAAATACCTGGAAATAAATGCTATTTGACAAATGCTTTTTTCTACCTGTCATTGACGTTAAAGAAGTAATGACCTGTCAAAATTTCTAGCATGATGAAGAACTCCATTTCTATCCAGGAAAAATAAACGCTTTTGGTATTAAAATGTTTTGTTACATTTTTGTTATATTCTTTTAGGCTATATTTCCTTGAAAAGCTATTTTAATAATTCTAAAATCTTTTCAAGATTCCATTACAGGAAAAACATTACAATTCTTAAATAACTTTGACAATGATGACATGATATATATAATGAACTAATAGGGTATGAATCATTAAACAAAGATGTATCTGTTAATGTAAACTATTGAAGTTTTTAAACGGGAAGCAGAATATTTGGTAACGTTTATCTAAGAACAAATTATAAAAAAAACCATCCATTTTTTAGCTTGAATGCAATATATACTTTTCACACTTAAAGGACAGTGTAAAGCGTTAATAAAGTATTTTTATATGGTATATTGAATATATGAATAAGATACATTGACATTAAATATTGCCTATAGAAGCACTATATATTGTACCATTCAAGAATATTAATTTCCCATTAAATTAAATTTTTTAAACTTGCATGCTAACAAAATTTTGAAGTATGTTTGTGTAAGTGAATATTCAGAATTTTATTTCTTTCTTTTATAGAAAGTTATAAACATGTAAAATGTTACATTTCTCAAAGAGAATTTTCTTCAGCATTTTAACCACTTAATGTGCACGCTCGAGTTAACTCGAGCGCTCTAAGCTGGTTAAACTGTGCACGCTCGAGATAATTTGAGCGGCGTTGTGCTTTATTTTGCTATATTTTTTCACACTCGAACGTAATCTAGAATTGAAAATAACTATGTGAAAGAAAGAACAAACACACACAAAAAAAAAACAATCGTTTTATTGATATGTATCACTTACATGGGATTGTAAGCTATGACACTTAAAAAAGTATTTTTTTTTCTAAATTCAACGTTCTAAATTTAGTTTTTCCATTTAAAAAAATTAATTCTTTTTTGGCCGGACATTTTTAAAAAATTGTGCATTAAAGGGCATTCACTAACTATACAAGGCATCTTTAATTTTTAGGTTTTTAAATACATACATTGTTTAATTGAAATATTTTATAATGAGTGTAGAAATAATTGTTCTACCTACACCAGCTGAAGAGGTCAAAATGATCGCTGTAGAAATTTGAGTCACTTGCTTTACGTTGTAAATTTGTAACACGTTTGGTAATTGAGTCTGATATATTCGGCTTAAAACTCTTTGAGTTCATAGTTCTTGAGACATATTATTCACTGAAATTATGTGTCTATGTAAAGGCGAAGACGGAGACAAAAGTTTGTACCTTGGTGAACGTTTTAAAGCTAATCCATCCCCTTCTTTGTAACACGAGAATTGTGAAAGTGAACATAATTTTAAACATCCCACAAACGTGCTAAGTAAAAGGAATTTCTATTGTGTTTCTATTTCTTATCAAAATTACAAATAATGGATATAAAAATTTTATAATACGCCATTTTAAAACAAAACAAAAGTTTAGATCTTTACTACTACGCACATTAGGGTTATTATAGGGTATAAAGGTACAAAACATCGTAACTTCAAGATATTAATATTCTACAATGTGGGAGGAAGATGTCCTCGGATTCAACTCCTTGCAATAAACTGGCAACATGGAATCCAGAGCATAGCTCGTTTATATAATTTTACAACGTTCAAGGTATTGTGGCTATTAATTTCTAGCTTTTATTAAGCGGGCAAAGCTTTGCAAATATGCCGAACATCTTTTATCTTTGTTTCGGATATCTTTGAATCTACTAACGACCGCGATTTTGGCTTGGTTTAAAGAGCTACTGTGTACTTCTTTGCTTACGAGGGCTAATGAGACCGGGATGTACAGTTTAAAGCAGGCTCCGAACGGTGACGAACATTCATGCTATACACGGGATTCAAACACGTGAACTCCAGTACCGATGCACAGTGCTCTACCAGCCATTCGGCCATCGTTCAGCATGACCTGAGAACGTCAAATTGGTCTTTCGTGACCAATTTGACATTATTTTATTTTTTGCAGACTTTCATGAAACTAGCAATTTTAAAAGTAATTAAAGTTGTCAATGTTCTTTCTGTTTGAACAAAATAAAAGGAAATTGTTTATCATGTTTTGTACCTATTTCTAGAAAATATACATTAAAACATTTATTGCAAACCATGGCTAATGTATACAATGAAACTTAACAGTTTTGATATGATATTAATTTTGGAAATAAAGGTATGTATTGAATATGTATATAAAACGTAATGTTTATAAATAAGTAATATGTATGTAAAGGAAATGAGTGTATAAAGACATGTATATAATAAAAAATAGATACATTTTAAATTATTTCAAATGATTTAACTTATTTTTTATAGTGATATATAAATTATAAATTAGACATTT
>CM063504.1:179012949-179030449 GCA_032207245.1 Pardosa pseudoannulata | reverse complement strand
CGAATTCTATAAATAACATTTAATACATGCATTCTTTTTTTAATATGTTTAAAAGTTCCTAACTGTAAAAGATACTGTTTTCGTGACAGCAACTCATTAAGGAAACATAAAATACTTAGTCATAAAAAAGGGTAAAAGCTTTCTTTTTATTCATTTAGCTCAAGAAATAAACACTTTCCCCGTACTATAGTTTCATTTTTAACCATTCCTATTATGACCAAAGGGTATGCATACATTTGTGTCAAGATTGTCTCAAAGATGATCATTCACTGAGCATTAATAACATGAAAAATGCCAAAGTAATTTTCATTACAGTACATCACTGTGTGTTGAAGTTTTCAGTGAGCTGTCAATAGCTAACCGTATTTTGATTGATTTCAAAGACTTAGAATCCCCCTGATCCTTAAATTCTTCTGGAATAATAATTTAATTAATATTTCTCAGCAGTAATTTATTTGCATAAGAAAGTTGTAAATTTAGCCACCGTTATTAATTAAAGAATCGTAAAATGTTATTATCTATCCATTTTTCTATATTCTGTTGAATAAGAATGAAACAGGCCGTGTGTTCATTATTTCCCTGTGCTAATCCCTGTGTTGCTAACATTAAAAGTATAATTTTTGTGAACTAATACTTAACTTACGAATTTGAAATTCCACAAATAAAGTATATTTTTCGAAATTCAAAATTTTTGAGTAGGGATATATTACCATTTTTAAACCCAATATAATTATATAAATCTTATTCATCATACTTGCATGAAATATATAACGATTGGACAATTTTATATTTTATTTTCCATAACAATGTATTTTCTTATATGAATTCAATTAACTTTTCTAATTTTTATACATTAAAAAATATATTTATCCTTGAAATGGGCATTTTCTAAAGTATTAGATAGTAAAATAGTGATAAGATATATTAAATAAGTATTTATTATTCTTTTAAAATACTTCATGTAACATATCGAAGAACATTACTTCTTTTGTTTGAATGTATTTTTCATTTCTATAACCATAGATTACTTTTCCAGATTTGAATTATATTTTAAAAATTGGTTACGTTCTTTGTGATATACCTAGAAATACAGAAAATATGTAATTCATTTATAAAGAGAGAAATAAGAAATAATCGATGAAAACATCTAAAACAATATAACTTTTTTATCTAAAGTGTTATTGATTATAATATAAATGTTTACTTTGATTTAGATTTCTCAAAGAAAACAAATCGTACACGCTTATTAAAGTAAAGGAAACTGTATTTCTGCTTATTTCATCTTCATTACTTATCAAAATCTATTTTAAATGGGCTTTTTCTAAAGTATTAGACAGTAAAATAGTGAAAATATATATTAACCAACTATTTATCATTCTTTTAAAATACTTCATGGAACTTATCGAAGAATATTACTTCCATTGTTTGTATATTTCTTTTCTTTTCTATAACCATAAATTAATTTTACAGATTTTAATTATATTTTACAACTTTATTACGCTATTTTTGATATACCTAGAATTATAGAAAATGTCTAATTTTTATATAAAGATAGAAATAAGAAATAATAGATGAAAACAAATAAAACAATGTATCTTTTTCTCTAAAGTGTTATTGATTATAATATAAATGTTTACATTGATTTAGATTTTTCAAAGGAAACAAATTGTACACGATTATTAAAGTAAATGAACCAACTATTCACCATTCTTTAAAAATACTTCATGGAACTTATCGAAAAATTTTCTTTCCATTGTTTGTATATATTTTTCTGATTTATATAACCATAGAATAATTTTCCAGATTCGAATTATATTTTACAACTATATTACGCTCTTTGTGATATACCTATAATTGTAGAAAACATGCAATTTATATAGAAAGACAGAAATAAGAAATAATCGTTGAAAACTTATAAAAAATGCATCATATTTTATCTAAATTGTTATTGATTATAATATAAGTGTATACGTTGATTTAGATTTCTCAAATGAAACAAATTGTAGCGCTTATTAAAATAAATAAAGCTGTAATTCTGTGTATTTCATCGTCCTTACTTATTATAATCTACAACTTGCTTTTAAAATTTTTAATTATAATTTATTTTGCACTGGTAGCAAAATGTACTTGAAAATTTTTACAAATTTTGTTACATCTGCAGTGTTTATTTTAAGCTATTTTCAATATCCAAGTAATTAATCTAAAACATAACGATTCTTTTTCGTCGATTTTTATCATTCAGGGAACAATTTTTGTATCAGAATTGTATCCGAAGTGTTACAAAATTGTAGCTTTAAAAACGAAATAATTTGTATTCATGTTTAGTGTAATATTTCCTCATTTAACTAGTTAGTACAATTTAACTAAATATCAATTTAAGTACTTAAGATTTCAGCAGAGCTCATTTAATATAAAAAGGGTCTTAAATTAAATTGTAGAATATTTGTATAATAAAATACAATCGGTAAATGCAGAAAATTAAATTTAGAATTTTATTTACAGTGACAGAAAAAATATTCGATTAATCTGTAAAAGTTTCTATTCACTTATAAGAAGTAGTTAGATTTCACTGATTTAATTTTCATATATTTTGTAAAACTATTTTACAACACTAAATGGAATTTTAGCATCATGAACAATGGAATTCTTATCATATTGAGTATCGCATATATTCCTATAAAACTTATAAAAAGACTCGCTATAATATATTTTTTCTTCTTTTCCTGTTTTTTGAAACTATGTGTCCCACAGTTTTCTATATTATTGTCCCAAAGAAATATATAAAAATATACCTGAAGCAATCTGGAAATATTTTCATTCAATCTCTGAAATTCTCTTTCGTAAATCGGCCTTCAATCTTGTCTGAACTTCGTGAATTCATTTTGCATTGTCTTTTCTATGTTGAGAAATGATAGTAATATTTTTTCCGTACTGATTTGTTTTATGTTTCACGTTCTAAGGCTATTTGAAACGAAGAATATCTTGTTGCTTGAATTCCTTTCTCTCCGTATATGTTTTAAAAAATATCACTTTTGTGCGTATTTTTGTACGACAAAAGTCGTTTAGTAGTAAACAACCTAATATTTCAATTTCATTCTGGTTATTTTTTATAGAAGACTATAAGTTCATTTTTTCCCATGAAATTTTAGGAAGCTATCTTACACAGAAGATCAAGTTTCTCAAAAAAAGACACTGCAATATATTTTAAAACTATTTTCTGTATACAGGAAAATAGTTTATTAGACGAAAATATGAATTCTAGTGTTAGCAGGAAAATTTTCATAAAATGTTGTGAATGATATAGTACAAATTTGGTGTGGGGATATAGTCGTTTCTAAAAATAATATCTATTTTTACGGACTAAATGAGATCCTCATTAAGTATTCACTTTTATAAACCTTTAATAATTACATAGTTTGTAATAAATTTGAAATAATATTTAGCCATAAATGAAAAAGAAGGCAAATGTACTAGTATTTTTTCCGAAAATATTTTATTTAATAATGTAACAATGTTAATATAAATAATATAATAATAACAATGTAATAGTAAACAATATAACAATCTTAAAATGAGAATTATAAAGCATCCACAGAAGGTTTCTAAGCAGGATTTATAATCATAAATTCTAAAATAAAAATTCTACAATAAATTATTTCAAAATCCAGCAAACTGAATATTAGAACGAGTTCATGTAGATTAGTTAAAACGTTTCTAACTTAACTGTGCCCCTAAAATGTAAGCCTTATTTCTTTCAAATACTCCAGATTTTTATTGTTTATAATGATAAATATTTAACAGAAATTTCCTGAAATACATTTAAAAGATTTGTATTTTGTTTGTGCAATATCCATAATCATAACTCTATCTGTTTTCATTAAACTCATTTGTGTTGGTCACTCTATTTTACATAATTGGTAAAATATTATTCATACCTACTGCCAATTGATTTCCTCATACATAACAGATCGTTGGTAACCACTTTATGATGAATGCTGCACCTTTTAACGGGACTACTTAAGAATTATGTTCCCCTTGGCAAATTTCGAGAAACAAATTGGTGATATTTACTAAAACACAAAAGTAATCCATCCAAACATTGTATTTCTTGCTTTTTCTGGCGACTTTAATTAATGCACAGTGTTGCGCCATCGTAATAGAATTATATACTCTTACTTAATTACAGAAAACGACTTGAAAACGGGACATTCATATTTATGGTTTGTTATATCTAATTTTTTTTCAGCATTGCGCACTTTTAATATATACGAAAAAAGTTACACAAGGAGAGTTGGATGCAAATATAATATAAATTATAATATAGATACAGATTGTTTTGAGACGATTAGATAAGAAGAAAATGTTAGGCGACCATACTAAAACCATTATCGCCAAGACGATAGGGGAACGCAGTTCTTTAGTCATACCATTTTAACGTTAAGGTTTAAAATTTCATATTCATATGCTCCATTTGTGTCTTGCTTATATTGAAAAATAGTACTTTTAGTTGCATAGCACAGGACTTAGGATCAGTTCATGGACAGACTTGGCTTAGTTTGGCTAATAAATCTACAACCAACATTTAACCGTGCAACCAAATCAGTAACCAACAGTAAAACGTGAGTCAATTAGTCAGGTACCTAAAAGTAAATAAACAAGAAATCTCCACACAATTTATGAAGTCCCTAACGCTAAAGCAAAACATAGTAAATTCTGTCTACCAGGCAACGTATCTACAGCCTCTGAAAACATATCTCTTAAAACACCACTCTCTCTATTGAAACTAATTTACAATAATGCCAAACTAATGAATTTACGGACATTTATTATATAAAGAATATTTCAAGATGTTACTTCTCTCGAGATCATTTAAAATTTTCAAATAATTCCGAAATAGGCTTAAATGTAGATACTATTGCATTAGAGGGTTACAAAAAATGCCCAAATCTACCATGCAGAAGAAAATGTTAGGCGACCATACTAAAACCATTATCGCCAAGACGATAGGGGAACGCAGTTCTTTAGTCATACCATTTTAACGTTAAGGTTTAAAATTTCATATTCATATGCTCCATTCTGTCTTGCTTATATTGAAAAATAGTACTTTTAGTTGCATAGCACAGGACTTAGGATCAGTTCATGGACAGACTTGGCTTAGTTTGCCTAATAAATCTACAACCAACATTTAACCGTGCAACCAAATCAGTAACCAACAGTAAAATGTGAGTCAATTAGTCAGGTACCTAAAAGTAAATAAACAAGAAATCTCCACACAATTTATGAAGTCCCTAACGCTAAAGCAAAACATAGTAAATTCTGTCTACCAGGCAACGTATCTACAGCCTCTGAAAACATATCTCTTAAAACACCACTCTCTCTATTGAAACTAATTTACAATAATGCCAAACTAATGAATTTACGGACATTTATTATATAAAGAATATTTCAAGATGTTACTTCTCTCGAGATCATTTAAAATTTTCAAATAATTCCGAAATAGGCTTAAATGTAGATACTATTGCATTAGAGGGTTACAAAAAATGCCCAAATCTACCATGCGTTTTAAGACATAATTTGGAAAGAGTATGACACTAAACAAATTGTGTTTAATTTTGTACGAGATCTGATGCTTAAAGTCGGCTATGAACAACTATGTTCCAAGTAGATGTTCAATTCCAACATATTTTGTCCCGAAGAAAGTTAAGATGTAGTATTGTCTGAACATAAAAGTATTTCATATGGAAATAAGGTCATCAACAAGATAACTGTGTTGTACGGGAAAATTGTGAAAAAAAAGTCATTCAACATTAGAAGCAAATACAGCGAAGAGTAATATTAATTTATTTAAAGATAAATATATATTTATATTTCTGACTGGAGATACAGGTTTTTAAAAAATTCTTAAAGAATCTGTTAAAATATGTAATCAACTAGTTATATTCCTATATAAATGAATGAAAACTTTCTGCTATACCAATTGTTAAATATCCACATACAAAATTATAATTTTATACAATTAATAATCAGAATGTTCTTACAAAGAAAATAGGTATTACACATGATACGTCGTACATGATACGTCGAAAGTATAAAACAAAGTTAAAACATATCTTCATTTATCACATCATGTAGTTTAATTCGTAGATTACAACAATGGACTGCAAAGAAATTGCAATATTACAATGTCTATGAATAGATTTATTTTAAGAATAATTTACGTACTTTACGCTTGTAAATATCTACAATAACCTTTAATCTTTTTCATTTTTTTTCGAATTCTCATCTTTCTCATTTCTTCTCTCTCAGCACATATATTACGTTTGCGGAATATTACGTGATGGATAATTTCGACCGACTGTGAAATATAAGTAAAAAGCAATTGTCATCTTTATTAACATAGTCTGTTAAAAAATGAGACATTTCATGAGACTTTAAAATAGATTAATTTTATCAAAACAGCTTTATTATAAAAAGTTCTCATATTAAAAGTTCTTATATATTATTATGTTTTCTTATATTCTTATAGTTCTTATATTAGTTCTTATAAGTTTTAGATCTAGTACTGTTATTAAATATAGGATTTGTATACGTGATATATATATATATATATATATATATATATATATATATATATATATATATATATATATATATATATATATATATATATATATATATATATATATATATATATATATATATATATATATATATAATATATATATATATATATATATATATATATATATATATATATATATATATATATATATATATATATATATATATATATATATATATACATATATATATATATATATATATATATATATATATATATATATATATATATATATATATATATATATATATATATATATATATATATATATATATATATATATATATATATATATATATATATATATATATATATATATATATATATATATATATATATATATATATATATATATATTATATATATATATATATATATATATATATATATATATATATATATATATATATACATATATATATATATATATATATATATATATATATATATATATATATATATATATATATATATATATATATATATATATATATATATATATATATATATATATATATATATATATATATATATATATATATATATATATATATATATATATATATATATATATATATATATATATATATATATATATATATATATATATATATATATATATATATATATATATATATATATATATATATATATATTATATATATATATATATATATATATATATATATATATATATTTTAAATTCTAGAAATATATTTTTTAATTCAAATTTGGGAAATATTCAAGAGGAAAGATATTTCTGGAAACAATCTCATTCCTCCAATTTGTCACTATATTTTTAATGTAGACTGTATTCATGTAATTCTACATGAATTATTAAAAACTACCATGCACAAGAAGAATATGTTACGATGTATTTTGATTTTTACTGCCGGCAATGACGTTACTGCTGAAATATCTGCAAGGAAATCAATACATTACACTATTCCACCAATATAGGCTCGGATGTTTTATATAAAGACGCTTAATTTAGCTTAAATTTCACTAAGCAAATAGTCTTTCGGAGTTATGTCCGATTCCCATTACATATGTAATGCAATACGGAATTACAACATATTTCTGCACTAGTTTACTTCATTCCTCACATTCTGCCCGTCGTTAAGAGCCGTGCTATTTGAATATCTCCCAGATAAGATGACTTAGAGTAAACAAATAACCATGATAACTATTTCTCTGGCATGATCTGAATGTCACTTCAAGGAACACATATTATTGCGCGCTGATGAAATGAATAGCTCAGATAGCGTATGAATGACAACGCTATTGATTGCGCCGATAATAAAGTTCGACACTAAAGAGTTACTTACAGATATCAGATCATTTTAATGGAATTCTGCGTGGATCCCGAATGGGAACTTTTAGTGCAGATAAACGGTGTAACTTTATTAGTGTGCAGAAGAGATATTTCATTCTCGTGTAAAATCGGTGATTAAAATGCTCTGATAATTTTAATTTGGGTACTTAATGTTCTATTAATCTGTGATTTACGTTTAGCTCTGACAACGGATCGGTGGAGGTGAACATTATCAGACCCTTGAATGGTTCATTTAATTAAAGATTTATTCTCGCTGTCGATTAATGCTACGACCAATTGTACTAAACAAGCCAAAAGTATATTTGAAGAAATAAGAGTTAGTTTGCCGAAAGGGATTTCAACAAAATGATTGGAAAATTAATGTAATGCACGTTCTTTACTTTTATGACATATAAAAATATTTTATAGTATGGAATATTCTCAGATTGTTTAGAATTTTCCTTGTGTAAAAATTGGATATCTAATGACATAATGTTAAATATCCGTTGTACATGAATTTTCGGAAGAGATACCTTAAATTTATTAATTCCACATACTGAAATTAGTACCAAAAATGAGTCAAAATTCTGACTACTCGATCGTTACATTAGTTTTATTTTATAATTTTTAGTATGTACTATGTAATTACTTAATAATTATATATTTATCATTAATATATGTATATCTTGGATAACCGAACTACAAATTTATTAATTCCACGTATTGAACTTAGTACCAAAAATGAATCAAAAGTCTGACTACTCGATAGTTAGATTAATTTTAGTTATATTTTTTAGTATGTAATATGTAATTGCTTAATACTTATCTATTTATAGTTAATATATGTATAGCTCAGACAACCGATCTATAATTTTAATAATTCCACATACTGAAATTAGTAACAAAAATGAATCAAAAGTCTGACTACTCGATAGTTAGATTAATTTTAGTTTATATTTTTTAGTATGTACTATGAAATTACCTTATAATTATCTATTTATCGTTAATATATGTATAGTTCGGACAACTGATCTATAAATTTATTAATTATACATACTGAAATTAGTACCAAAAATGAATCAAAAGCCTGACTACTCGATAGTTAGATTAATTTTAGTTTATATTTTTTCGTTTGTACTATGTAATTACTTAATAATTCTCTATTTAACGTTAATACACACACACAAATATATATATATATATATATATATATATATATATATATATATATATATATATATATATATATATATATATATATATATATATATATAATAAAACCTCCAAAATTGACCACATCTATACGATGACCACCTCTCTATGTTGACCGAAATTTATTAGTTTGAATGGTCAAAACGCATTTTCAAGGGCGATTTACCTCTCTATGTTGACCACCTCCGTAAGTTGTATGTTGATCAATTTTTAGTAGGTTTTACTTTTTGTAACTTGACCACTGATGTTTTCTTGAATTAGATTTTTCCTTTCGGTGTTCTCCACCTGGTTTCCATGAATTTCTTTATCAGTCAATCGGATTATCTGAGCAACATTCGTGATCCCCCAACTCTTTGGTGCTCCATTCATTGTTCACTTCCAGTATGGTACTGTGAGAAGGAAATACCAGAGATTACCCAACCTTTTGTTAAGGAGAAATGATATTCTAGCCCTTTGAATGCTTTCATTTCTTGAATTGTCTGTAATACAAATTAATAAAGTAATATTTATTTAATATTTGGAAGATTGCAAAAACCTAATGTATAGCTCAAGAGATCAAGTTTAGAATTATATTATTTAAATAATGAACCTGACATGATATATTTTATCAAATTGCAATGAATAAAGTTGGCAGGTCATCTATCAGAATGAACACTGACCGAACAACAAAAAGGGTCTTTGATGCAAAATCTACAGGAATGCGAATACGAAGGAGACCCACCCTAAGATGGACAGACTGCCTGCAAAGTGGCCTTCAGGTACATAAAGTAAAAAACTGGAAGAATTTAGCCTCCACTAGGATGTCTTGGAAAAAGCTTTTTGAGAAGGCCAGGGCCCACCCTGGGCTGCCACGCCAAGAAGAAGAAGAAAATATTTATTTAAAAAATCTGTCTTTAATAAAGAAGACTTTTGTCGAACCTTGTCTCCCACATGACTCTTATGTTGTAGCATTTTTAGACTATTATGAATAGAAAATCAAATTGTCTCAATCAGTAAAAGAGATAATACCATTCATCGGTGCACTTCTCAGTAAAATAAACCAATCTGATAAGAATACTTTGGTTTGGTGAGTACTTAACAAGTGGCTAAATACACACTTTTTAAATATCCAAATTTGGATATTTAAAAAAAAGGTACTTAGATTTGAAAGTGAAAGACACTACATATTTATTAATTATAAATTTTAGTGTGCATGCTGTTTTCCTCGTTATTATTTTTATCTTGTGTAAATTTTTCTTGTGGATCAAGTCCAGTAGTCAGCTGGAAAATGTACAAAAGACTTGCTGTATTTCATGGTAGTTACTGTATAACTCCAAGAGAAGGTGATGTGCTAACTTATGTCATACTATGTTTTTCTTTTTTCGAATATTTTAAGAGTGATATTACTCTAGTTGCCACACCTATAACCTTGCTCTAATACGAAATGGTACATGTGACTGACACATATCACATATCTCGAAACATCAGTTTCCTACCACCTGTATATTAAAACGTAAAAATCCTAACCCCAATCATCCCTTAATCAACATTTTAGTTTGGAGTTTATATTTGTAACTCATCCTAGCCATGTACTTCCCCAAGGAAACTCTAATATCTTCTACAGTGACTTCCATGGTTGAGAGCTTATGACTCCCATTTTTGTTGAACTAAATGTCGAATTGGGAGTCATGCTCATTGTCGATTCTGAATGCTCCTTTGGTGGTTGAAGTCTTGGAGATAGGTTTTATTGTTACTGCTGTTTGCAGTAAATGTAAAGGAAGATGAATAACTGAATAAGTACCTGTATCTCATAGATACCAACCTCTGCCCTGGAACGATTCATTTAGTCGACGAGTGCCGCTAAATCTACTGCAAACGTTGTGTCCTTGTCTGTCTGTGTTTAAGACGAGCGTTTGTAAAAGATAACTTTTTTTCTTTGGAAGACGTTGAGCATTGCAAAACCTGAATACTTGGAAACTACAGTATTGTTCCAGTAATAGTCTTCTTGACTCAATGACGAGAGCGTCCAGCGAGGCGTTCCTGAACGCACCTAACGGACAGAGAAAGGTAATACGCTTTGTGTGGAAGTTCCGGCCTGGCAACAAGGACTCTTCGGCTACCTCAAGGACTAATGTCAAAAGGAGAGATGGGCGGAGATCTTCCAGAAAATCGAAGTTTCCTGTTGGAGACGGAAGAAGCAGGAAGCACTTTAGATTGAACTCTTACACGGATAGGTGGTTTGTTCTTTTGAAAGATTTACTCCAACTTTGGATGAAAATAGGATCTACTAGTCCTTTTTTGTAAATAAATAATTTTTTTGTAAATATTTGAACCATCTATGGAACACAATTCTTTCGCCATGAAATATTCTTCATTTCGCTGGACCCATGCTACTTCATAGGGGGAACACGTACATTGAATTGACAAGCTAAAGTAATTAGAAAAATCACAACCGCTCGTCGATCCTGCTTACAGCTACTTTCATCTGTACTAAATACGTTAATAACATATTTAATGAATAAAAAGTAAATATTCCAGCATATATTCAAGTTTAAATGTTATGACACAACTCATATATTATATGACATATATCTTTTCTCTCTTTGTTTTGGATGTTGCTTATGCAAAAATAGTAGACTTATTGATATATTAGTTTGGATGTAAAAAAAAAAGAAATTTATAATATATATATATATATATATATATATAGACTTTCTGAGAGAGTCTGTGATTAGCGACAATGCTTAACTGTAAAAAAACAATCCTAGAAGCATGGTATTAGATTTTAAAAATATTTTAACTGACATGTTTTGCTTACTTAAAATATTAAAAATATCCTAAAGAAAGACTACTTAGTAATCAGATTAACATTTATTGAATTTTTTTATGTAATGCTCTACAAAAATAAAAAAATCATGATTGTATTAATAATTCCTTGAATTTCGATTAGTTGCTTTTTATTCTAGTTGCAGAAGTATTTTTTTGCAATTATTATACTACACTTATTCTTTTAAATTTAAAGAAATTAGTTTAACTCATCTTAATAACATAATGATAGTCATTATAAGAATTATTTTTAATCTCGTTTGATGCTTTTTAATTTTTGCGTAATTATATCAGGTTTATAATATGCTTAATATTTTTTTAAATTACATTTAGTTTTAGTTTCTTATACAAATTAATCTCATCACAATTGCCTTTAAACTAATTTTATAATTTCAGAAATTTCCCCTTAATTAGCTATTTAGCAGAATATTTAACTTAAGAATCAAAAGCTATTAACAACTTGAAGAAACATAATTTGTCAATGAAATTAGATGGAATTATTTTCTATTTTACTGCTTTTATTGTGATTGGGATAATTGCTAAAAAATCAGATTAATAATATTTGAAACATCTTTAAGACACTCTTGCTTCTTTGAATACTCGTGATTAGGCTTTTATTAGGTAGAGTACCTGTATAATTAAACATTATCTTAGTTTTAAAGAATAACTAGTGTAATTGTTTTTCCCAGTTAATTGTTGCTTTCTATAATTATTATCATTTAATTGTTACTCCATATAACTAGTATTTTGAGAATGCATGGTACATGTGTTAGATGAATTATTTTGGTTTCATTTAGAACGCTACGGTATACTCCTTTGCTACAAGAGGACTGAGGATATATATATATATATATATATATATATATATATATATATATATATATATATATATATATATATATATATATATATATATATATATATATATATATATATATATATATATATATATATATATATATATATATATATATATATATATATATATATATATATATATATATATATATATATATATATATATATATATATATATATATATATATATATATATACATATATATATATATATATATATATATATATATATATATATATATATATATATATATATATATATATATATATATATATATATATATATATATATATATATACATATATATATATATATGTATATATATATATATATGTATATATATATATATATATATATATATATATATATATATATATATATATATATATATATATATATATGTATATATGTATATATATATGTATATATATATATATATATATATATATATATATATATATATATTTTTTTATTTATTTATTTATTTATTTATATATATAGATATTTACATTATAACAAAATATGCTAATCTTAATTTTTTTTAATCATGAACTAGCTAATCTTAAATACATATGCTTCTAGAATTAATATTGCCTCTTCTCAGTATTTGAGGTTTGCTGAGTATTTGAGATTTTATATATTCTCGGATCCTATGTTTGATTATTCGCTTAGATTTACGTAAATTTATTATTAGATATTCATAAATATAAATGTTATTATAATTAAATAAACTGTCTTCTTGGAGATAATTTTATGCTTCATTTATACGTAAGTTGAGGTAAAATGACATATTATTATCTTTTTATGAACAATTATTTTCATATTGTTTTCGAAAGATAGAGAAGATTGCATGTGTTATTATTTAAAATAAGACATCACAACTGTGCATTGATATGCCACTTTCAACGTGCATAACAGAGAACAAATCGATAAAGAAGCTATATTAAGAGAAAGTTGGTGTTCTTAGAGGGGTCGTAGTAGACAGTTCCGTTTGTTTAAACCTGTGAAGGAAACGAAAAAAAAAATTTTATATATATTTGCGAATAATTTCAACTCTAAGGTCATTCATTCATTTCTTCACTGACTGTAGTAACAGTATTTTTGTTAGGCTTTTGATGTAAAAAGCCTCTGTCGAGGTTTTTGACGTTAGCAAAAGACTTTTTGAATTTTCTATAGTACTTATTTAGAAAATGTATATATTTATTATTCATGCAACAAAGGATTGATGAAGATTTTTGGTTTGGTTTAGTTTGGAGTGCTACGATCTACTTTTTTGAAATACGAGGGTAATGAGACCGGAACCTACAGCTTAAAGTCGATTCCGAATGGCTACGAACATCCATGCCACAATATTACTCGAACCCACTAACTCAGGTACCGACTTCCAGCATCCTAACCAATCGAGCATCGTTCGACGGATTGATAAAGGACAAAGGGGATGATTTCTAGTGATCTCACGTGATTCAAATACTACAACCGACTTTTCCAATCAAGTGGCTGAGATTACTACACATCACCTAGCAAAACGATTCTTGGAGTCTAGTCAACCACTTAATCACCTGCTCTGTGCATGAACCTAAAATACCTATTTAAGGCTATCTTTTTAAGAAGCCATATACATGTTTATACAGGAATGACCAATTATCTTGGAGGTATATTTGTGAAATATATATTTAATGAACATCTTTAAAAATTTTATCCAATTTCTACTACAGTTAAATTATTAGTGTAACGTGATAGTGATCTATTTAAGTATATGTTTAAAAATAAACACCCATTCACATTGTTTTACTTACCCTTTGATGTGTCTTTACCATATCTCTCAGTGTTTCTTTATAGTTTTACAAGTCGAATTTTCCATTAAAACAAAGTGGTGAAAATCTCTATTTTAATTACCAACAACAAAGTAGATTTTGAAATTACACCAAGTAAACAGATTTGTTCAAAGAGTGTGTCAAATCCATTCATATATATAAAGGAATGATTTTACCTCAAATATAGATTACTTGGATTTATTGTAGGTGCATTTTATGGTAATTAACCATTTTTATGCAGGTTGTTACTGTGACAAAATGACATATAATACAATTTAGTTTTAGTCATCCCGATGTAAAATAGTATTTTATGTCAGTTGTTATGTCGTTATTGTCTTAATAATTTTAAAAGTAGAATTTTTGATTAAAACACATTGGTGGAAATCTCTATTTTAATACACCAACAACAAAGTAGAATTTGAAATTAAACCAAGTAAACAGATTTGCTCAAAGAGAGTGTCAAATCCATTCATATATATAAAAGAATGATTTTACCTCAAAGCTAGATTACTTGGATTTACAGGATGTGCATTTTATGATAATTAACCAGTATTATACAGGTTGTGACTCTGACAAATGACGCATAACATAATACAATTTAGTGTTAGTCATCCCGATGTAAAATAGCATTTTATGTCAGTATTTCTTGGTAGTTTTAAAAGTCAAATTTTTGATTAAAACACAATGGTGAAAATCTTTATTTTACTACACCAACAACAAAGCATAATTTGAAATTAAACTATGTGAACAGATTTCTTCAAGGAATGTGTCAAATCCATTCATATATATATATATATATATATATATATATATATATATATATATATATACATATAAATATATATATATATATATATATATATATATATATATATATATATATATATATATATATATATATATATATATATATATATATATATATATATATATATATATATATATATATATATACATATAAATATGATTATATCATATAAAGGAATGATTTTACCTCAAAGATAGATTAGTTGGATTTACAGGAGGTGCATTTTATGGTAATTAACCAGTATTATACAGGTTGCGACTCTGACAAATAACACAGAACATAATACAATTTAGTGTTAATCATCCCGATGTAAAATAGCATTTATGTCAGTATTTCTTGGTAGTTTTAGAAGTCGAATTTTTGATTAAAATTTTTTAATTAATTTTAATACACCAACAACAAAGCAGAATTTGAAATTAAACTATGTGAACAGATTTATTCAAGGAGTGTGTCAAATCCATTCATATATATATATATATATATATATATATATTACTATATATATATATATTATATATATATATATATATATATATATATATATATAGTGACTATATATATATATATATATATATTTTATGTCAGTATTTCTTGGTATATATTATAGTATATTTTTGATATATATATATTTTTGATAAAATATATATTTTAATATATATATATATATATATATATATATATGTGAACAGATTTGCTCAAGGAGTGTGTCAAATATATATATATATATATAAATGAATGATTTTACCTCAAAGCTAGATTAGTTGGATTTACAGGAGGAGCATTTTATGGTAATTAACCAATATTATACAGGTTGCGACTCTGACAAATGACACAAAACATAATACAATTTAGTGTTAATCATCCCGATGTAAAATAGCATTTATGTCAGTATTTCTTGGTAGTTTTAGAAGTCGAATTTTTGATTAAAATTTTTTAATTAATTTTAATACACCAACAACAAAGCAGAATTTGAAGTTTAACTATGTGAACAGATTTGTTCAATTAGTGTGTCAAATCCATTCATATTATATAAATGAATGATTTTACCTCAAAGCTAGATTTACAGGAGGTGCATTTTATGGTAATTAACCAATCTTATGCAGGTTGTGACTGTGACCAAATGACATATAATACTATTTAGTGTTAATCATCCCGATGTAAAATAGCATTTTATGTCAGTATTTCTTGGTAGTTTTAGAAGTTGAATTTTTGATTAAAACACATTTTTGAAAATATCTATTTTAATACACCAACAACAAAGCAGACTTTGAAATTAAACCATGTGAACAGATTTGCTCAAGGAGTGTGTCAAATCTATTCATATATATAAATGAATGATTTTACCTCAAAGCTAGATTACTTGGATTTACAGGAGGTGCATTTTATGGTAATTAACCATTATTATGCAGATTGTGACTGTGACCAAATGACATATAATACTATTTAGTGTTAATCATCCCGATATAAAATATCATTTTATGTCAATATTTCTTGGTAGTTTTAAAGTCAAATTTTTGATTAAAATACAGTGGTGAAAATCCCTATTTCAATACACCAACAACAAAGCAGAATTTGAAATTAAACCATGTGAACAGATTTATTCAAAGAGTGTGCCAAATCCATCCATATATATAAATGAATGATTTTACCTCAAATTTAGATTACTTTGATTTACAGGAGGTGCATTTTATGGTCATTAACCATTATTATACAGGTTGCGACTCTCACAAATGACACACAACATAATACAATTTAGTGTTAATAATCCCGATGTAAAATGACATTTTATTAATACACGTGAATTAAAGACGTGTAATTTTATAAATAAGAGTATAAATCATAAAATAGTCACATCTTGTGATTATAAATACATAATGTGAACAGTTAATGGCTTTGCTTTTTACAGTTAGTTAACTTTACTCTTGTCGTCGAATAAATAATAAAGCATTACTTAAAAAGAAAAATTAATTATTTATTACAAATTGGACACTTTTATATTTATAGTGTCGTATATAGATCATATGTATTTTTATTAATTTTATTAAGATTGATTTTTAAAGCTTAA
>CM063504.1:178985449-179005449 GCA_032207245.1 Pardosa pseudoannulata | reverse complement strand
GGCCATGCTTCAGTGGGATTCGAATCAATGAACTCCAATACCGAAGGCTAGCACCATAACCAATCTGCCATCGTTCAGCTATTTGGGCGAATTAGGCACGCGTAATAGAGGCTACGTGAATTAAGGAGGTTGTTCAAGTCATCGTTTTATACACAATGGGAGAAAGAACAAATTTACTCAAAATTAGTCCTCTTAATTTACAATTTCCAACAGAAGACGCCTACTCTTGACCTGCCTTCTCCAATGGTACCACTTGCACTTCAAGGTCATTTTGACTATATATATATATATATATATATATATATATATATATATATATATATATATATATATAATATATATATATATTATAACATATATATATATATATATATATATACATATATATATATATATATATATATATATATAAATATATATATATATATATATATTTATATATATATATATATATATATATATATATATATATATATATATATATATATATATATATATATATATATATATATATATATATATATATATATATATATATATATATATATATATATATATATATATATATATATATATATATATATATATGTATTTCAATATATGAAAAAATAAATAGTTACAAAAAATATATAAATAGGCCTGAAAGTAGTAAAGAAATATATTGTTATATGACAAATAGAAACATTTGATATTTAACTGAGTTGTATACCACAAGAATTTATCAGTAATTTTGTGTTTACTGTTTACACTTCACTATATTTCATAAAACGGTTATTTCCATTTGCACATTTTACAGTGACATTTGTTGTAAAAAAGAGCTGATACGCAATAACACCAATCAGAAAATGCCATGTATCAATTTCCGCAATATTCGATAGAATGTATGCTATAGGTAATGCCGAAGGGAATTAAGAAATTCTTCGCTGTGATTAAAAATTCTTCTTTAGGGCGAGCATGAACGAGTACGGACGATAATATTACAAAATGTAGGTCAGTTTTTTATATTTTGAGGAATAACTATCATTCTTTGACATTTCGGATTTTCTAATAATGTCGCCCCGATAATAGCCTTTATGGTAGGTTTAATCTTATAGTGAAAATATTATAAGAATATTATTTTTATGTTTCTTTTGACGGGGTAAACTCTGTCAAGGCGAACAAGATGTCTTTTTATGATATGCGCATTGACGATAGTAAAAATAGCAAATGTATATTTCCTACTTTCTAATGTGAATAAAATATTATTTTAAAATGTACATTTATCTGTAACAGTATGTGGTGATACGCTAATACGTTTTATTTTCAGAAATATGTGACAAATATGTTTATTGCCTTAAAAATATATTAAGGACATAAATTTTTAAAGCTTTCAATTAGTATTTTCCATAAAATGTATTTAATTTTGTCGTTTTTATTTTGCAGTAATTTATCTGGAAAATGATAAAAAAGATTTCAGATTTTTTTAAATTCCTGGAAAAACGAAAGCAAAAAAAAGTTTTATACTGAAATTGGGTTCTAAAATAATTACATTTAAGAAAAATAATTTGATTGTAAGGTAAGAGTTAAATAAATGAGACAATAATGATATAGTGTTGTCTAATGATTTATATTTTACTTTTTATTCATAGAATATGGAATAAAAAATTAGACACACTGCAGTTATAATAGGCATGTATCATTTTCTTACAAAGAATGCCATTTGGACGAGTTTGGTTGGTTTTGTTTGGAGTACTACGGTCTACTCTTTTGTAACATGAGGACTAATGAGACCGGGACCTACATCTTAAAGCTGATTCTGAACGGCTACGAACAGCCATGCCCCTGTGGGATTCGAATCAATGAACTCCAATACCGAAGGCTAGCACCATAACCAATCTACCATCGTTCAGCTATTTGGGAGAATTAGGCACGCGTAATAGAGGCTACGTGAATTAAGGAGGTTGTTCAAGTCATCGTTTTATACACAATGGGAGAAAGAACAAATTTACTCAAAATTAGTCCTCTTAATTTACAATTTCCAACAGAAGACGCCTACTCTTGACCTGCCTTCTCCAATGGTACCACTTGCACTTCAAGGTCATTTTGACCATGGACCTATATTTTACGTGCCTGAGTTGCTATTAACTCAGACGGTAGATCCTTGATCGCCTCGAAGTTCTAATTCTGCTTCTCGATTAAGAGCTGATTGATCTACCTCGGGTTGACATATATCCTATTACCATTCGAAGACTGAATGCACAAATATCTGGACTGTGCTGCTAATCTGTTACTCATTTATCCCCAACCTTTTATCATGTGTACTTGGAGTAGTGCTACTATATTGAGTTTATATAGCCCTATTAGATCATCGAGATTCTAACTCAGCTTCCCGATTAAGAGCTGATTGAGCAACCCCGGGTTGGCATATATCCTATTACCATACGAAGATTGAATGCACAAATATCTGAACTGTGCTGGCTAATCTGTTACTCATTTATCACCAACCTTTCAGCATGTGTACTTGGAGTAGTGCTACTAAACTGAGTTTACATAGCCCGTATTAGATCCTCGTAATATAAAATCAAGGACCAAGTACAAAACTATTAATTTTACCCTGCTACCTCCATTGTTGTTTGAAATTAGAATATATTTTTGGTAACGTGATGACTAATTTCAATTGTCTAATCCTCCGTTATGAACACGGCAATCATTCGTCTTTGAACCCGCAGTTCCTCAACTATGAATTCGACACCTTTCCTACTGAGTTACCGCTGCTCTCACCTATAAATAAATATTACCAACAAAATTAGTTTCATTATTTACAAAATTAGTTTCATACAATTTTCATAGTGAAAGAAAATTTAATTTCTTTTAATACTTAAAAATTGATTGAGACTATTGATATATTTTAAGTTTTGTCTTTCAGGCTTTTGGTTACATTCATCACCTGTTCTTTAAACATCAAGGTATAAAATTTTACTATTTATATTTGATTGCTATAACTGATATAACAAAACAAATGTCAAATCTTTTAGTGACTTAAACTTTAGAATTTAAAATAATTAAAAGTAAATAAAAATATTTATTTTCATGACTCAGCATTTGTAACATCAACTCGTCCAGCGACATTTACAGCACAACTAAAAGTATTTTGTATATTTCTTTTGGGTAGATTTAAAATATCTCCTTTTAGGTGAAATGCAGGACCATTTTACTGAATTTAAAGAATTCTTCTGGTAAATAGAGTATAAAATATTAAAACCTAATATGTAACTATAAATTAAAAATATATTAAAATTTGTTTAGTTCTGCTGTGCTACTGAAGTTATACTGAAAAAAATTAGTTTAATCTAATCTATTTTAATGTATAGAAGTGTAAAAGACAGTCTACATTAGTACAGCATGTGCTCCAAAATAGGAGAAATGTTATCTGGGTATGTATGCAGCCATTTAAACATTATTCATTTCGACTGGTGTCATGAAATTAACTACACTATTCATACAAAGCATTATTAACCAGTATTAGCATTATTCAGCAAAGTATATCTTTCTCTTTGGATATGTATTATATATATTTATACATATTTATTTATGTATATGTATATAAATATATATATATATATATATATATATATATATATATATATATATATATATAATATATATATTTATACATATTTATTTATGTATATATATATATATATATATATATATATATATATATATATATATATATATATATGTTATATATTAATTTCAATATTTCCTTAAATTCTTTTTCCCAGCCTCTAAATGTCTTAATTAAAAGAGTGTCTTCGACTGAAAATTCTTTCGATACTATTTCCAAAGTTTTTTATCCTATAGATATAAATTTTCTGTCTATTCAGCATGTTTTTCAGCTGTCGCCGGCAAATGTCTCCTCGTTTTTTCCTGATCTTAACTCTTTATTCGCGGAGTAAGTTTTTTGTATCTAGGGAAAATTCTTTCTGTCTTCGCTCTTGGGTGCAACTCTGTACAAGCAGAATGATTTTTGTGTCTTTCTCTTGTCTGTCGTTGAATAGTAAAGAAGTCCATTTGAGCAGCTCTGAGATAAAGTTTTAATTAGACATGTGCCTGTCTTTTTAATATGGCCTGACTGAATCGTCCGTTATTACTGTTAGTTGTTTAGGCTTCTACTTATCCAGTAACCGGGGCAAGTAAAAAGAATAGGAACTACACAATTATTGTGACTAGAGGATATAATTTTATCACACAGACACACACACACACACACACACACACACATATATATATATATATATATATATATATATATATATAATATATATATATATATATATATATATATATATAAACATAAATATAAGTAAGTTTATATAAGAACATATCTCTGTTTATAATTTTAGTCGACTGAAAGGTAATAAGTATTTTAATTTCTATTTCGATCAATACTCATAAAGTTAGAGTCATATGATCATAACGAATATGATATGATAACATATGATCTTTCTGAAACCACTAAAAATAGTACAAGCAGCCTCCGTTTATGTTGAATGCATTTTTTAAATCTTTTCTCTGCTTATATCTGAGGGTAAAAACTCGCAGGAAATTTTTAATTCCTTTCATAGGGGTAGGGGAGCAGACCTGACATGTTAGGTCATGAACGTATTAAATTTTTAAGGTGGAATCATTCGTGTCTGTAGATAGTCTGTAGATAGCCGGAATAGCAAAGAGGGTGTTTATTAATGAAACACTTTATGTTGCACTGCAATATTTTAACAGCAATAGGTTTTAAATACGAAATAAAACTGTTTTAATCTATTTAAAATTGTATTACAAATGTATACATGTACATGCCTGTGAGTGGGTTTAGAATATACACGGTAACTTACGTAAAGATACTGCTTTTTTGCGTTTTTCTACTTCCTTTTTGCACGATATACACAAACAACTAATATGCAATCTCTTTCTCATTCTCTGAATTCATATCTAAAAAAGAAAGGCAATGATGAATATTACTAGAGTTACCTTTTTGTATATCAATATTTAACACACCTTGCACATTCATCTTGCATATCGACGTATCACAGGAAGCTTTGCAAAAGCAGAAAGCCGAGAATAAAAATCCAAATATACTCTCCTGCTGATATCTTTCTGGGAAAAAACTTTTATATCACGCGAAAACGCATTTTTTATTATTCTTTTTCAGAAACAAAAATTCTCTCCCCCCCTCTACCCGCATGTAGCTTTTGGACTTTGTTTCATTTTAAATTCCGTTTGAATTCCCATCTTTTTAAGCAGTCTCGCGCGTAGCAAAAACTGTCAATAAGAGAATTGCAAATTCCTACTTTCCTTTGATGTTCTTCCTCTCCCCATATATACTGAGTTTATAATATGTGTTGGGTAGTAAAGCACATCGAAAAACTCCTAAAGTGCTGTCTCCTTAAAATTTCTTCCAGAAAAATAAAAGGAAGTGTTGCCAATATATCGATGAAGAAATTCGTTTGCTCTATTTAAAATTATTTAGAAAGGAATTGCAGTTATATTCTAATTACACAAATGTCTTACAGACGATATAATGTATTTGATTTTTTAAATTACATGTTTAGAATTTTATGACTAAATTATATATTTTTTAAACATCTATACATTTATTTATATATCCCTTAAATTGACAAGATGTTTTTTCAAATATTTTTTAATTTCTGTTATTTTTCCATGTATGTATAGACATTAGAATCTTTGTAAAATAAACAAAAAAATATATCATTTTCCGTTTTTGAGATAATTAATGTCCGCTGTGGGGAACACTGACAATTATGTTATATAGTATTTATAAATATACATGTCCGGTGTAGCGGCCAGACTTTGCCAAATTAAGGGTTAAATTTATTTTTCTGGTTGCTGAAACAATTCACAGGGAAATGCATACACTCAAGTGCCAAAATATTTAGACCACCTGTCAATAACGAGTTGCCGAAGTCCAGACAGTGTCGCTTCAACAACGGATAAATTTTAAGATCATTCGGTTATAATGAAAAGAATTAATGTGTCTAAAAGATTGCGGATTTTTATTGCGGAAGTTTTAGTCCATTTTTTTTTTAATTTTTTCAAATTTTTCTTACAAGTCAAGTTTTGTTTTGTGTGGTTCTCTGCTCGTCACGGAATAAATTGAATTAGATTACGTTAGAAACTTTCAGTGAAGGAAAAATGCTTTTGTGAGTAAAATTTTGATCAAGGTTATTTAAATAATATAGTGAAATTGAAGTATTAAAGGTTTGACATAAGAAAAGGGTACTCTGCTAACCTGACAACAAAGCTCTAGACATGGTAACCCAACATTTTCTCCAAATTTCGCTCGGTCCAAACTAGCTCTTTGGCCGAACGCTGGTCGATTGGTAAGCGCGCTGATCGTCGGTACCAGAGTTCGTGGGTCCGAATCCAACTATGGCATGGATGTTCGTAACCGTCCGGAATCAGCTTTAAGCTGTAGGTCCCGGTCTCATTAACTTTCGTTTGCAAAGCAGTAGACTGTAGCGCTCTCCTTGTGCAAACATTTTCTTATGTATTAAATAACCGTAATACTTAATATATATATATATATATATATATATATATATATATATATATATATATATATATATATATATATATAAATATATATATATATATATATAGTATATATATATATATATATAAATATATATATATATATATATATAAATATATATATATATATACATATATATATATATATATATATATATATATATATATATATATATATATATATATATATTTATATATATATATATATATATATATATATATATATATATATATATATATATATATTTATATGTATATATATATATATATATATATATATATATATATATATATATATATATATATATATATATATATATATATATATATATATATATATATATATATATATATATATATATATATATATATATATATATATATATATATATATATATTTATATATATATATTATATATATATATATATATATATATATATATATATATATATATACATATATATATATACATATATATATATACATATATATATATACATACATACATACATATATATATATATATATATATATATATATATATATATATCTGTGTGTGTGTGTGTACATATAAATTGTTTGGTGAAAATGTGGGAGGAAATCAGGCAATGAATTTATGTAACGGAGTTTTTGACACTACGTGCGTTACACTAAGACGAAACTAGAATGAAGACTATTAGGACCCAAATTAGCCATGGCTATCAGTGAAATCAGAAGAAAAGTTCGTAAGTGACCAGGGAGATATATATGAACATAGAAATTAAAATATAATTACATGCATATGTACAAGTACAGAGCTAGTTATGTGCAGTTTTTGAATTCAAGGAGGAGACCAGTAGAATAAACACCGTTAAATTATGCTATCTCAAAGAACTTTTTTATAGAGGGTTTTACATAAAATATTTATGGAGAAAATCTATTTAATTTTCTCCCAAAATTTTCGACTCTGGAAATATCTGTTGCCAGATATCTGGGTTAGGTTTAATAAATACTTCATGTACTTCGATACTTAAAAAGAAATTAGATACTAATTTATTACCTAATACTAGAAGGAAATCTTATTTGAAAATTTTAAGAAATACTAACAAACGAAATAACAATGATACAACTGTTGCTATTAAACTATCTGAAACACCAATTTGATTAATTTAATTTTAATTCCTTAAAATTCAAGGAGAATAAGAATATAATTTAATTATGGATGAATACACTTAATTAAATTCATATTTAAATTAAAATACCAAAAATGTTTTTTTCCGAAAAGTCCTAAAAACGTCTTCATGTACTTCGATATTTAAAAAGAAATAGGATAGCAATTTATTAACTAATATTAGAAGGAAGTTTTATTTGAAAACTTTAAGAAATACTAACAAACCAAATAACAACAATACAATTGTTGCTATTAAACTCGCTGAAACACTTGATTAATTTCACTTTCTTAATTCCTTAAAATCCTAGTAGAACAACAATGTAATTTAATTATGAATGACTACACTGAATTAAGTTCATATTTAATTTAATAAGACCAACAAATGTTTTTTCTGAACATGTCCTAAAAACTCCTTTATGTACTTCGATATTAAAAAAGAATTTGGATAGCAATTTATTTACTAATATTAGAAGAAAATCTTATTTGAAAATTTTAAGAAATACTAACAAACGAAATAACAACAATACAATTGTTGCTATTAAACTCGCTGAAGCACTAATTTGATTAATTTATTTAAGTCCTTAAAACTGTAGTAGATCAAGAATGTGAATTAATTATGAGGGAATACACTTAATTAAGTTCATATTTAAATTAAAAGTCAAAAAAATGTTTTTCAGAAAAAGTCCTAAAAGCTTCATGTACTTTGATATTTAAAAAGAAATAGGATAGCAATTTATTAACTAATATTAAAAGGAAAGCTTTTTTGAAAATTTTAAGAAATACTAACAAACGAAATAACAACAAAAAAATCGTTGCTATTAAACTCGCTGAAACCCTTGATTAATTTAATTTTCTTATTTTCTTAAAATCCTAGTAAAACAAGAATATAATTTAATTATGAATGATACACTTAATTAAGTTCATATTTAAATTAAAAGACCAAAGATATGTTTTTTCCGAAAAATCCTAGAAACTTCTTTATGTGCTTCGATATTTAAAAAGAAATAGAATAGCAATTTATTAACCAATATTAGAAGGTAATCTTATTTGAAAATTTTCAGTAATACAAACTAACGAAATAACAACAATACAATTGTTGCTGTTAAGCTCACTTAAACACTTTTCATTAATTTTATTTTCTTGATTCCTTAAAATTCTAGAAAAACAAGAATTTAATTTAATTATGAACGAATACACTTAATTAAGTTCATATTTAAATTAAAAGACCAAAAAATGCTTTTCCGAAAAAGTGATAAAAACTTTATCATGTACTTCTATATTTAAAAAGAAATAGGATAGAAATTTCTTAACTAATATTAGAAGGAAATCTTATTTGAAAATTTTAAGGAACACTAACAAAAGAAATAACAACAATACAGTTGTTGCTATTAAACTAGCTGAAACTCTTGATTAATTTTATTTTCTTAATTCCTTAAAATCCTAGTAGAACAACAATGTAATTTAATTATGAATGAATACACTTATTAAATTCATAGTCAAATTAAAACACCAAAATTGTTTTCCGAATAAGTCCTAAAAACGTCTTCATGTACTTCAATATTTAAAAAGAAATATGATAGAAATTTACTAATTAATATTAGAAGGAAATCTTATTTGGAAATTTTAAGAAATACCAACTAACGAAAAAATAACAATACAACTGTTGCTATTAAACTCTCTGAAAGACTAATTTGATTAATTTAATTTTCTTAATTCATCAAAATACAAGTAGAACAAGAATGTAATTTAATTATGCATGAATACACTTAATTATGTTCATATTTAAATTAAAAGACCAAAAAATGTTTTTTTTCCAAAAAAGTTCTTCATGTAATTCCATATTTAAAAAGAAATAGGATTGCAATTTATTAACTAATATTAGAAGGAATTCTTATTTGAAAATTTTAAGAAATACTAACAAACGAAATACCAACAATACAATTGTTGCTATTAAACTCACTGAAGCACTAATTTGATTAATTTAATTAAGTACTTAAAATTCCAGTAGATCAAGAATTTGAATTAATTATGAGTAAATGCACTTAATTAAGTTCATATTTAAATTAAAAGACCAAAAAATGTTTTTCAGAAAAAGTCCTAAAAACTTCATGTACTTTGATATTTAAAAAGAAATAGGATAGCAATTTATTAACTTATATTAAAAGGAAAGCTTTTTTTTAAATTTTAAGAAATACTAACAAGCGAAATAACAACAAAAAATCGTTGCTATTAAACTCGCTGAAACACTTGATTAATTTCATTTTCTTAATTCCTTAAAATCCTAGTAGAACAAGAATGTAATTTAATTGTGAATGAATACACTTAAATAAGTTCATATTTAAATTAAAAGACCAAAGATATGTTTTTCCGAAAAATCCTAGAAACTTCTTTATGTGCTTTGATATTTAAAAAGAAATAGGATAACAATTTATTAACCAATATTAGAAGGAAATCTTATTTGAAAATTTTCAGTAATACAAACTAAAGAAATAGCAACAATACAATTGTTGCTGCTAAACTCACTTAAACACTTTTCATTAATTTTATTTTCTTGATTCCTTAAAATTCTAGAAAAACAAGAATTTAATTTAATTATGAATGAATGCACTTAGTTAAGTTCATATTTAAATTAAATGATCAAAAAATGCTTTTCCGAAAAAGTGCTAAAAACTTTATCATGTACTTCGATATTTAAAAAGAAGTAGGATAGAAATTTCTTAACTAATATTAGAAGGAAATCTTATTTGAAAATTTTAAGGAACACTAACAAAAGAAATAACAACAATACAGTTGTTGCTATTACACTAGCTGAAACTCTTGATTAATTTTATTTTCTTAATTTCTTAAAATCCTAGTAGAACAACAATGTAATTTAATTATGAATGAATACACTTATTAAATTCATAGTCAAATTAAAACACCAAAATTGTTTTCCGAATAAGTCCTAAAAACGTCTTCATGTACTTCAATATTTAAAAAGAAATATGATAGAAATTTACTAATTAATATTAGAAGGAAATCTTATTTGAAAATTTTAAGAAATACCAACTAACGAAAAAATAACAATACAACTGTTGCTATTAAACTCTCTGAAAGACTAATTTGATTAATTTAATTTTCTTAATTCATCAAAATACTAGTAGAACAAGAATGTAATTTAATTATGCATGAATACACTTAATTATGTTCATATTTAAATTAAAAGACCAAAAAATGTTTTTTTTCCAAAAAAGTTCTTCATGTAATTCCATATTTAAAAAGAAATAGGATAGCAATTTATTAACTAATATTAGAAGGAATTCTTATTTGAAAATTTTAAGAAATACTAACAAACGAAATACCAACAATACAATTGTTGCTATTAAACTCACTGAAGCACTAATTTGATTAATTTAATTAAGTACTTAAAATTCCAGTAGATCAAGAATTTGAATTAATTATGAGTAAATACACTTAATTAAGTTCATATTTAAATTAAAAGACCAAAAAATGTTTTTCAGAAAAAGTCCTAAAAACTTCATGTACTTTGATATTTAAAAAGAAATAGGATAGCAATTTATTAACTTATATTAAAAGGAAAGCTTTTTTTTTAAATTTTAAGAAATACTAACAAGCGAAATAACAACAAAAAATCGTTGCTATTAAACTCGCTGAAACACTTGATTAATTTCATTTTCTTAATTCCTTAAAATCCTAGTAGAACAAGAATGTAATTTAATTATGAATGAATACACTTAATTAAATTCATATTTAAATTAAAAGACCAAAAATTATTTTTCAGAAAAAGTGTGTTTAACTCTCTTGAAACAACGATATGCAAGAATTGTACTCCCAGAAATAATAATTTTGAGGACACAAAAATAAATTAAAGATTTAAAACCTTTAGATACCTATGGAACTTTTGTACACAAAGTTCTTATTTTTATTTCACACTTTTGCAGCATAAACCGGGTAAAATAAGATATTTTCTGTCAGAAGCAACTCAGATTTATTACGCTCAACAAATCTCTTGCGTCTAGAATAAACAGAAAAATGGAATGGATTTAAAATGCGATGTTTCCCCGCACGAAAAGAATGCAAGTTGTCTAGTGTAAGCTACTCGGTTGGTACTCATTCTCGAAGAATATGTTCCTTTGTGAGGGCTGAGGTTTCCCCGACTTCATTGTTCTCGTGTAGAATTACTTCAGAATTTAAGTGGTTTATGATGCAGTGTTGGTCTTTTCTGGTGACAGTTTCGTCCTTTAGAGAATTATCCCTCTAAATGTGTTTTGTGACTATAAGGATGATTTTATTTATTGCTTCTTACTTCCTATCCATATTTATAATTTTAAAGAAGGCAAACGGATAGCGATATAATATCAAAAATGTTTGTAAATAATTCTTAGAGTTTTTAATAGTATTCTTTATTATATTTATTTTTGAATTAATTTATTTTTATTGTTTAATATTTTCTATTTATTTCTATAGTTTAAAACCATGCATAGGATTTTGAGCTATAGGGAAATTAAGGAGAAAATGTGTTAGAGGGAAGAATTATCCCTTTATATCCTGAATTAATTTACCATTAACTTTCTTACTGCATTTTTGCATCATTAGGTAAGACTTAATGGAGAATATTTCTATAGTTTTATATGTTATTTCTATAGTTTAAAACCATAATTAAGCTATATTGAAACTAAGGAGAAGGGTGTTAGAGGGAAGTATTATCTCTTTATATCCTGAATTAGTTTACCATCAACTTTCTTACTGCATTTTTGCATCATTAGGTAAGATTTAATGGAGAATATTTCTATAGTTTTATATATTATTTCTATAGTTTAAAACCATGCATAGGTTTTAAGCTATAGGGAAATTAAGGAGAAGGGTGTTAGAGGGAAGTATTATCCCTTTATATCCTGAATTAATTTACCATCAACTTTCTTACTTCATTTTTGCATCATTAGGTAAGATTTAATGGAGAATATTTCTATAGTTTTATATATTATTTCTATAGTTTAAAACCATGCATAGGTTTTAAGCTGTAGGAAAGTTAAGGAGAAGGATGTTAGAGGGGAAGCATTAACCCTTTATATCCTGAATTAACTTACCATCAACTTTCTTACTGCATTTTTGCATCATTGCGTAATATTTAATGGAGAATATTTCTATAGTTTTATAAATTATTTCTTTAGTTTAAAACCCTGCATAGGATTTTAAGCTATAGGGAAATTAAGGAGAAGGGTGTTAGAGAAACAAATCATCCCTTTATATCCTGAATTAATTTACCATCAACTTTCTTACTTCATTTTTGCATCATTAGGTAAGATTTAATGGAGAATATTTCTATAGTGTTATATATTATTTTTATAGTTTAATACCATGCATAGGATTTTAAGGTATACGAAAGTTAAGGAGAAGGGTGTTAGAGGGGAAGTATTAATACTTTATATCCTGAATTAATTTACCATCAACTGTCTTACTGCATTTTTGCATCATTAGGTAAGATTTAATGGAGAATATTTCTATAGTTTTATATATTATTCCTATAGTTTAAACCATGCATACGATTTTAAGATATAGGAAAGTTATGGAGAAGGGTGTTAAAGGGGGAAATATTAACCCTTTATATCCTGAACTAATTTACCATCAAGTTTCTTACTGCATTTTTGCATCATTAGGTAAGTTTAATGGAGAATAATGATAAAAAAGGAAATAAATTTTTACTGTATTTTAATAGTTAATTTTTCAGCTGGTACTTTCTAGTACCAACATATATTTTTGACTCTATGTTAGAAAATAACACATTATATTATAAATAAAACAAATGAAATGCTTACCTGCGAAGTATAGAAGTCTCTAAAAATAATAGTACCAAATAATTGGTAATAAAACACTAAATTTACTCTATTGAATAACACGTGTATCAATTGTACCACAAAATGACCTTCGAATGCAGCACACCAATTATAAAATTCCTACTATGTGAATAAAAAGGATTCCTGATTGGTGCTGTCGCTTCTTTTCTGTTATTGGAACTGCATTGTGCTTGTGAGTACAGTTAGGAAAAAAAAAGCTTTATTAGGAATATTTAAGTGTTTGATTGAAGTGGTATTTATAAGTACCGTCAGGATAAAAAGGGTTAAAAATAATAAGCAATCGACTAACAGGTTACTATTAAATCGCTTACTCCTGAAAGAATGAAATTTAGTCTATGCTCTAAACATAGAATGAGTTAGAAAAATTAAGAAAAAAGCCACATTTATTGTAATTTTTCTTTATGTTTTCGTAATAGGATTTATAAAGTAAATCTGCTGAAAAAAATGTTATTTTTAATTCCTAATTAAAGAAATAAAATGATTAAAGTTAAATATACTTAAAATTTTACAGACATAATATTCATGTGTCGGTTATTCAAGAATACAAGAAAACATAATTTCACATGCTCTGTTTCTGTGGATAAAAGAAAAAGAGAGCAAATATATATGCTAATAGTTTTATATTCACATTCATATATATTGCCTTATTAGCAATCCTAGATTAATAACAGAGTCGTGGTATCTCAGTCAAAGACAATGCTCTAGTAACTGAGAGGTTGCGGGTTCGATATCCGAGGCGGTCTAAGATCCACCGTGTTTGTTGAAGGTGACTGCGGCACGTAAAATAGGTTCGTGGTCACAATGTTCTCCAAGTTCTCAATTGATACCTCTGGAGATGGCAGGCCAAGTCTATGGGTCTTTTGCTTGGTCCCTGCTTGAAAATTACGAGGACCTAGTTAAGCGAAGTCGTTCTTTCACCATAATGGTGCTCATTAAAATGAAAAGCTCACCCATTGGCCTTAATACGAGAGTCTACAGGATGAGTCGTGCTTAGTTTGTCCAAGTGGCATGAGAAACGACAAAAACAACAGATTAATTATGACATCCTGACTATCTACTTGATTGTAGGATCTGTAAAGGATAAACCATGATTAACAACAAATTAAAGAAGTCACAGAGATTTATAAACTGGAACTAATTAATAGGAATCACTGTGATAATAAATAAAACTATTTAAAACCTCAACATCACGTAAATAGGATAATATATATGATAAAATAAGATTTTACTAAACTGCAACTAAAGTACTTTTTTCTCAGCTTCAAATGTCAATTGTGTAGATAGATATTTAAAATAGGTATAAATAATTTAACGTGACTTAGGATATCACTAAGATTTAAAGGAAGCATAATTTCGTTTAGAATAATGGTAACAACAGTAGTGTAACAATAGCTCTGAGGAAACATTTGTTGTCTATCGTGCCTTTTCTTTATTGTACAAAAGCAGAGAGTCAAAACTTAGCAACTGCTTGATTCTTACGAGAAGTCCTCAAATATTTCAATTTGTCTTCTGGCAATTCTATGAAACGTCTTCTAATGAATTAGAAGTGAGTCTTAGATTTTAGCATCAGGTTCAGTTGTGGAATATAAATGCATTAATTACAGCTTGTACTAAAACTTTATACTGCATTTTTCCGACTTAAATTATTATAGATACTGTAGTGTTTCTGAACTATTTAATTAAATATGAACTTTATTTCAGCATTTTCACTGACATCATCCTATTAAAATATCAGTATAATGTAGAGAAAGTGTGACATCTTGGTGTGGTTTGTTGCTACGGTTTATTGTTTTACAACACGAGGACTAATGAGACGGGGCGTACTGCTTAAAGCCAATTCCCGACAGCTACGAATAACCATCGCACAGTGGTATTCGAACCACTAACTGCAGTTCAGAAGACAGTGCCCTAACTTTTCAGCCATTATTCGGCCTGACATCTTGGAAAACACTTTCTTAAATGGGCATCCTATAAATTAAATATTAAATATTTTATTTGAAAAAAAAATTATCTGTAAAAACACAATGTAAATATATGCTGTCACATGATAAAGCCTTATTCACACGTTCTGTGTTAATATAAATATGATTAATATTGCACACGATAAGCTGAAGAATTGTATTTTAAAACTGATTCTTAAACCTTCTTGCAAAACACAATGTTCAGTACCAAATTTATAATATTAAACTTTAAAGTCAATTGGTATCACTACGCTCAAAAAATGTATTTTAAGTCCATGCCGGTATTCTTTCAATGACATAACAGAGTAATACATGAACGAAAATTATCGTCTGGAAGCGTATTAAAATATATAACATTTTATTAAATGTATTTTGCTCATAAAACGTGTTTTCTAGAATCTTAAGAGACACTTATTGTTCAGCAGAAAAGTTTCGCCCCATTTTGCGGCTTAGCTTTCTCCCCGGACTTATAAAGTTTCCATGTAGTAGAATGATTGATGATATCACCTTTTCATAACAAATCCAACTGATTTAAATTATCGTTGTTGTTTACTTATCTTTTAAGCGGCGGCGTTTGTCTAGGATTATAATCGCACTCACATGCATTAAGTTATATCTTAAATAGAACTTTAATGGAGGGGGATTTACTCTGCCATTTACATTTTACTTTAAACGCGAAGTCGTCAGGGTTGGCAAAAGTTATAAACGAAACATATAAGTGACATTTTGATAAATACCGGAATTGTTCTGTTGGGCGTTGCACATTTGAAGAAACGTGAACAATGACACAATAGAACTTAATTGGTTCATATTCGTTGAACTTTTAGAGTGAAAAGTTTTGCATATGTTTACATTTGTGATATTTGTGATACTTGTTGCTTCTATTTTGGTGTTTTATAAATTTCTTATACTACGAAATAATATGAAATGAAATTTTCATGATTTCTTAACACTTCGCGGGAAAAAGCGTATTTTTACGTTTTTTGCAGTCTGTCACTAGAGCGCAGCTCACGTAAAAATACACCTTTAGTAGATTTGTGGTGGATGCCCGCTAACCACCACAAATCTACTAAATAAGTATAATTATATGTATGTGTGGCATTATACGTGTGTTGTTTGAGGTGCTATGCAACGCTTTGCATTTTTTCTTTCCACAAGTTATGATTGTCGAGTGACTCGGTCTTTTATTGCGTCATTTCTTCTTCAATCGAATTCTTAGCTCCAGAACGTATAAGTCGTGTTTTGTCGAGTTGAAGCTTAGTTTGTTATTGTTGAATACAAAACTGATAAAATGAGCCTTTATGACAAAGATAGTGATGAAGATATGTGCGCTGACAGATTATCGGACTTTAATTTTAACAATCGTTTATTTTTGTGATTTCGAAAAAAACATTCTGTTTTTTGTTATATAATCATACAGTATATATTAAAGTGTGAAATAAAAAAAAGTTTCGTTCATAAAAACAAATTAATTTTCGAGTTCCTGCGAATTTTCTGAATAATTAAATTTTCCTGCGATTCACGAAAAAACGCCCGCTGCAAGCGTAAGTTGGCAGCGAAGTATACCTGCATGCCAAGTGTTAAACAGTTTCTTTAATGACATTCAATGACTATCAATATGGCTATCAATATGACTGTCAATATTTTTATAACTATCAAAAAATGTATTTTTTATTAAAAAATATTCCAATCTAACAAATTATTTGAAAGCATAATAAAAACTACCATATACATTCTATGCATAACAAAAATATATTTTAAAAATTTTAAATTAATTATATCAAGGGTACATAGTCTAAGGTTAACCCCCTCTTTAAGAAAATTAGAATATTTTGCATTTGACTATCTTTCTTTAACATTTTAAAATATATTTAAATCACATGATTTTATTTAGCACCTGCATGCCAAAGAGTAAATAAAGTGAAATATTAATTTAACAGAAGATAAAATGTATATTAAAGTACAAAAAACTACTTATATGTAACTTATACGTTAAGACTGAAGAGGAAATATAACATAAAATTTATTAGAATGTATGTAAAATATAAATAAAAAATAGTCTGTGCATTGCTTAAAGTATATGTGAATAATGAACACTAGACTTCCAAAATTAATTCATTTGGCGTTTGACTAATTTTATGGAAAATGGGATTTTATTAATAATATATTTACAATTTTGTGGTAGAAAAGTAATATTTTTTATATTATTAATTTTTTATCAAGCTATAAATTGGTTAATTGGAAATTTTCTTTCCGATTCCCCCCTTTTTTTAATACGGCCATTCTCATTCAAAGAATAACTCGTAGGGTCTTAAGGCAATTATCTAGAGCATGCTCAGGAATATAGTTATCAAAAATTATCATAGTTAATATATCCATTTTTCTACACTAAACCTGTAAGATTATTCGTTTAATTTCAAAAAGAATAATGTTATGCGATTCGAAATATTTTAAATTTAATTAAGTTTTATTTTATACTCTACAAGGTAAATTGTCTTTAAATTTAAAAGATTTATGATGGTTAGAAAAGCTTTTCGGGTTTTTCAAATATATAAAAATTGTTGGTTCTATAATTGTTGGTTGTAAAATTTATTTAAACTAGTTATTGGTTATAACCTGAACTTCTGTTGAAGTAATGACTGTATTGTGATAGATTAGTTTTATAGCTTTATAAAACACTTTTATTTGTTTCTTTAGTTATATTCCCAATTCAGTGAGAGACGAACATTACATTTTCAGACCTTATTAAAACCATTCTTAGCGTTCCAAAAATATAAATAAAATATAGTAAAATGATTAAATTTCATGAGTCATTTTTGATCAAAATACCTTTGTGTACGCTACATTAAAAAAATGTAGGAAATTTAAAAACACACAAATAAAATTTTAGTGTAAGGAAAATTCTAAGGAAGGGAAAACAAGTATCGCTTTTTTTTTCTCGCATAAGGAAATAGCACTTAGACTTTCCATACAAATTTTGTACGCATTCTTTCGACGTTATTCATTACTGAACTGTCACTACTGACATTTCATACTGACTATTTAGAAACTCTGCAAACTAAAATGAACGAAAATGGCGTAGTAAATAATATCTCTGATAAGTGAATAGGTGATACAAGAACACGGACTGTGTACAGGAATAATTATGAAGTGAGCAGATGAAAGAAAATTTGCACAAGTTGGAAGATTAAAAATAAATCAACAAGTATTTTAATTACATGCTTAATTTATAAAAGCAAAGTATTTATTTTTAGTGATGTATAGTTAATCTGTACTTATAAATTTCGTGCTACTATTTATTTATTATTCATTTTTCAAGAATTCAATTTACTACTTAGACTTGAATAAAGGATTTTGTTATATAAGTGATAAAATTCGTGTCGAATAACTAAATGTTTTTGTAAACTATTTATTTACAACAATTCCTTATTTAAAGTATTATAGTAATACTAAAACAAATTAAAATGTTATTAGACACTATTTCTATGTTTCAGAAATTTTTATTTATAAACATTTTTTTCTGTTATATAATACTGTTAAATCCTCATAATAATACAGTAGGAATCATTTGAAAGAATTATAATTTGAATGGAGTATTCTATTAACTATAATATAAGTTACTCACTTTTAAATCTAGTAATGGCGTATTACTATATATTTTTTACAGTTATCTACATACAATTCCTTGCAGAAATTGCTCTCATATGCCTAAATTATTATACTACCCTAAACCTTGCAACAGGAATAATAAATATTTCAAAGGTTATTTTATAATCTTTAAACTTTAAGATATAATAAAAGCACGAATATATTGCACGTTTTTCAACATTTTCCCATGTAAAAGTTTCCTGAACGAATTACTTTTATTCAACAACTTATAAAGATATATATTACACAATGCTTTGCAGAGGAAACAGTAAATATTTCAAAAGTTATTTTTTTAATCTTTAAATTCCCTTTTCCCCTCCTAGAGGCAAATTGCTTCTAACACTGGTTATTAATCAAATTCTTTCTCTTTTATCAACTTCCCAACTAATAAGTAATACTGACTTACACAAGGAAAAAATGTTTCCCTTACAAAGAAACAGTAATACAATATAGGAAATATTTTTTATTTCAGCCTTTTCTGCTTCCTTCCGGTTGCTTCTGTTCCTTTTTGTAGTTGATTGGCTGTGATAAAATACCTATTTATAGAAAAAAAGAAAAAGTAGCAATACTTTGGAAAATACAAGGTTTAAGATGGTTTAAGTAAGTGGAAGGCCTAATACTATTACGCCTAACAAGCAATACACTCCTGCGTGATCATGAGACTTATGATTGTGAGAGAAACACTTTTACTTAAGTCAGAAGCAATAGATATAAATGATCTTGAAGAGGGTCTGTTTATCTGCTTTCATCAATGAAGATAAGGAACGGAAGAACGGAAATAAAATTAAGGTGCATAT
>CM063504.1:178957949-178977949 GCA_032207245.1 Pardosa pseudoannulata | reverse complement strand
TTATTCATCACCTAAAATCGAATAGCGTGGAGAAATTTAAATGCTGATTGTAATGATAATGATAACCGCACAAAATGAAACAAAGAAAAGCTCAATTTTGAAAATTTTAAATTAAATACTGGGTGTCTGGGACAATCATTATTACAAAATGACCTGGAAATACGCACTTTTCAAAAGAGGTGTTACTTTTCATTTGGAAGCTTAAAATCTAGTGATATCTTCTGAAATGAAGTCTATAATAGAAATATAGTCTAACCTTTTCCTTTATAAAATTAAATGACACTCTTTTGACAGGTGTATGCCAAACATATTAAGAGGAATGTAAAACATGTGATGATTGCCTGAGTGTAAAATGAATGCCTGAGTTACCTAATCTATTATTTACGCCATATATAAACGAAAATTACTTACGTAATACCTCAGTTCAGTAAAAAAGTATGAAAATAATGCGGACGATATTTAAATAATTTAAAATAAGAAATGATTAAATGAGATGTTTAAGAAAGACGTCATAAAGCAAGAAAAAAAAATGATATTTTTACCTAATTGTCATGTGTTAAACTAATCTTAATCTAATCTTAACATAATTTTAACTGGGGAAAAAAAGGCTTGATACAATGACATTAAACGCTAGAAAAGGGGGGAAGGAAAGGATTTCGAACGCTTTAAAGACTTGAATTTTTTGAATTTTTCTAACACGAACTCATCAAGAATCCTATATGGATGCCCCTATTCTTTCCAGGTCAAACAGCTTCACAAATTCGAGAACAGACGGACAGATAACTTAGGCTATTATTATATAAAGGATTAAAAATTCAGCAGGAGGATATAGATATTATTCAAATTTGTAATTTATCACTGAGACTTCACTTATACGTGCTGCTGGCGTCGACGTTGGTCTTTACCTCAACAATTGAATGGTAATTAGATGATTCAAATGAAACTATTCTTGGAATAATTTCTACTGAATGAAAATTTCAAGTTTGAAAGCTTGAAAGTCTGCAATAATCAGGTTACAAATACATAAAACAAATTTAAAATTAATGTGTAAATAACTGGTTTGAAATGTTAAATAATATGTAATGTATTACGATAAAATAAAAAACTTCAAACCGCATCAATATGAGCACCAAACACCAGTACCTCATATGCATTACACTCCTCAGAAATTCAATTCTAATAAATAATATAGTAAATGCACATAACATCATATTTAATGCTGCTGAGCTGACAATTCCAATCATATTTCGCTTTCCCGTATTCACTACGGAATATTGTTTCGGTATTGTTAAGAAACAACACGTTGTGGTATAGAAACGCTAACTCGGCGTATTTTAAAAGGCAGATTCTTCCTGAGTGAAGAATCAGAAAGTAACGGAAACATAGATGGTAGGAAACTGGAGATTTACACCTAAGCTTTTTGTATTATTAGAAGAAAAGATGTGAAACATTTAACATCAGAAGATCATGCCGAAATTTTGCATTAATAACTGTACAGATATTTTGGCTAAAGCTGTCAGACATCTTCGAAAAACATTAAATTTTGGAATAAGGATATAAAGTGATACTATAGTTCTTACAAGAAAATGTTATTTTTTCTCCAGCCGCTTGGACAAAGCAAGCACGATTGAACCTACAGGCTTTCGTATTAAGTCCAAAGGATGCATCTTTCGTGTTAACCATTAATTTGGCTAAGTCTGGACGCTACACCTTACATGTATATTTATAACTACTAAATAACATAATTATCAGTGTTCGCCACAGAGGACATAATTTATCTCAAAAATGGAAAATGATATATTTTTTTGTTTATTTTACAGAGATCCTAATATCTATACAGACATTGAAAAATAACAGAAGTTAAAAATATTTGAAAAAACATCTTTAAAAATCTTCAAATTAAGAGTTAATGAGTACCATTAAGGTGAAAGAACGACTTCGCTCTAGTAGGTCCTCGTAATTTTGCAGCAGGGACTAAGCAAAAGAACCACAGACTTGGCCTGCCACCCCCAGAGGTATTGATTGAGAACTTGGAGGTCATTGTGACCACAAACCTATTTTACGTTCCCCAGTCACCTTTAAAGAACACGGCGGATCTTAGGACGGCTCGAGTTTCGAACCCGCAACCTCTCAATTACGAGATCGTTGCCTTTGCCGAGTGAGGTACCTCGGATCCAAAGAAAATAATATGGTGAAATAGTATATATTCTAAAAAACAGATGTCTAAAATTTGACTTACGAGTAATTTATTAAATTGTAAACTCATAGCTATGTCAGAATCCAACAATTTTTTCAAAAGCCCTTTTCTAAATGTATTCATCCTTAAACCATGAATTATCACACAGGGTATGGCATACACACTGTCTCAAAATTTTCAATGTTTCTTTCCAAACTTATATACAAACTAATATAAAAACTTATATACAAACTAATATAAAAACTAATATAAAATATACAAACTAATAAATATTATTTCCAAACTTATACTTATAAATATATATATATACATATATATACATACATATACATACATACATATATATATATATATATATATATATATATATATATATATATATATATATATATATATATATATTGAATATATATATATATATATATATATATATATATATATATATACATTGAAAATGAATTATTCCGAGTACAGCTCACTTGAAGGTCATTACCTTTGATAAGCAGGATCAGTTGCAAAATTCTTGAAATAAATATTTATATAAATTCTTGAAATAAATATTATATATATATATATATATATATATATATATATATATATATATATATATATATATATATATATATATATATATATATATATATATATATATATATATATATATATATATATATATATATATATATACATTGAAAATGAATTATTCCGAGTACAGCTCACTTGAAGGTCATTACCTTTGATAAGCAGAATCAGTTGCAAAATTCTTGAAATAAATATTTCCTAAAGGCCTTGGATAGGCATGCCATACTTTGCATAAACATTTCTGATACACTTCGTGACTAATAGAGTACTTTTTAATTCATTTTATTATAACGACTCATACTATCTAATAATTATTTTATTATAACTCATTATAAGGAATATTGTCTCAGTATTAATTAGGAAACAGTGTTTAAAAAAATGTTATAGGCTACCATTTCTTTAGGCTAAGAGAATTTTACCAAATGATAAAGTGACAATGACCACATGATAAGATATATATTATTAATAATTATTCATCACCTAAAATCGAATAGCGTGGAGAAATTTAAATGCTGATTGTAATGATAATGATAACCGCACAAAATGAAACAAAGAAAAGCTCAATTTTGAAAATTTTAAATTAAATACTGGGTGTCTGGGACAATCATTATTACAAAATGACCTGGAAATACGCACTTTTCAAAAGAGGTGTTACTTTTCATTTGGAAGCTTAAAATCTAGTGATATCTTCTGAAATGAAGTCTATAATAGAAATATAGTCTAACCTTTTAATTTATAAAATTAAATGACACTCTTTTGACAGGTATATGCGAAACATATTAAGAGGAATGTAAAACATGTGATGATTGCCTGAGTGTAAAATGAATGCCTGAGTTACCTAATCTATTATTTATGCCATATATAAACGAAAATTACTTACGTAATACCTCAGTTCAGTAAAAAAGTATGAAAATAATGCGGACGATATTTAAATAATTTAAAATAAGAAATGATTAAATGAGATGTTTAAGAAAGACGTCATAAAGCAAGAAAAAAAATGATATTTTTACGTAATTGTCATGTGTTAAACTAATCGTAATCTAATCATAACATAATCTTAACTGAGGGAAATAAAGGGCTTAATACAATGAAATTAAATGCTCGAAAAGGGGGGAAGGAATGGATTTCGAACGCTTTAAAGACTTGAATTTTTTAAATTTTTCTAACACGAACTCATCAAGAATCCTATATGGATGCCCCTATTCTTTCCAGGTCAAACAGCTTCACAAATTCGAGAACAGACCGACAGATAACTAAGGCTATTATTATATAAGGGATTAAAAATTCAGCAGGAGGATATAGATATTATTCAAATTTGTAATTTCTCACTGAGACTTCACTTATACGTGCTGCTGGCGTCGACGTTGGTCTTTACCTCAACAATTGAATGGTAATTAGATGATTCAAATGAAACTATTCTTGGAATAATTTCTACTGAATGAAAATTTCAAGTTTGAAAGCTTGAAAGTCTGCAATAATCAGGTTACAAATACATAAAACAAATTTAAAATTAATGTGTAAATAACTGGTTTGAAATGTTAAATAATATGTAATGTATTACGATAAAATAAAAAACTCCAAACCGCATCAATATGAGCACCAAACACCAGTACCTCATATGCATTACACTCCTCAGAAATTCAATTCTAATAAATAATATAGTAAATGCACATAACATCATATTTAATGCTGCTGAGCTGACAATTCCAATCATATTTCGCTTTCCCGTATTCACTACGGAATATTGTTTCGGTATTGTTAAGAAACAACACGTCGTGGTATAGAAACGCTAACTCGGCGTATTTTAAAAGGCAGTTTCTTCCTGAGTGAAGAGTCAGAAAGTAACGGAAACATAGATGGTAGGAAACCGGAGATTTACACCTAAGCTTTTTGTATTATTAGAAGAAAAGATGTGAAACCTTTAACATCAGAAGATCATGCTGAAATTTTGCATAAATAACTGCACAGATATTTTGGTTAAAGCTATCAGACATCTTCGAAAAACATTAAATTTTGGAATAAGGATATAAAGTGATATGTAAAGGTATATATGAATATAATATATATATATATATATATATATATATATATATATATATATATATATATATATATATATATATATATATATATATATATATATATATATATATATATATATATATATATATATATATATATATATGCGTGTGTGTGTAAATCACGGTGAAAATTAATCTGCGGTTTACACGCGAAATTAGTCTCTATTATTTTTACACATTGTGTGCGTGTGCATTTCGCACCGGAATTGTACCGAGAGCGAGCACTTTTGAGCGTCAATTTATTAATTCATTTAAATCTCAATAGATCAAAAATTGATTAATTTTTGAACCAACTTTAAAATATATAAAGAAATATATATATATATATATATATATATATATATATATATATATATATATATATATATATATATATATATAAAAATATATATATATATATATACATATATATATATATATATATATATATGTATATATATACATATATGTATATTATAAATATATACATATATATATATAATATATATATATATATATATATATATATATATATATATATATATATATATATATATATATATATATATATATATATATATATATATATATATATATATATATATATATAATGATTTAACATCACTTATGCTTAAGCTCGTTTATTTTGTTCCTAAACGAAGTTAATATAAAAGAAACTATAAAATAATGTAAAAATATTTGAAATAACTTTAACCGTTACTTGTACTTTCTAGACTTTAAGTTCTACACTTTTTTTATCTATAGAAATTACAGACCCTAGAGCACTTTTCAGAGTAATTGGACCAATTACTTTGTTTTACTAGATTACATAAAAATAACAATCTGTAAATAACGAGGGAACGCTTATGCTTTTTTCTTCTGAGTGTATATAATCTTCAGTTTTTCTAAAATCTTCAAAAGAGAAAGCTAATATTTGTGTTTTAGAGACTGTATTTAATTACTGGTAGTTATTTTTAAATACAAGTCCAATACATTTTATATAATCTTGTCTTCAAGCAAGTTTTATTTGAAATGTATCTTTAATGTTGTTTACCAATGTTCAATATTTCTCTGTTACTAAAATGGGAAATTTTTTCTATGATTAAAATATTAAATATTTTCTTTATTATTTTAACTTCTTGTTAAGTTAAAGTATATTCTTTGAATTAGTCTTAATATCTCGAGATGGATTAAATATTGGTGTTGTATGACATACAGAAGCACCTGCTAATTTTTTAAATCCTTGACTAACACAGTACAAAACTAATTTTCACAGTAAATACTGATTGCGGATATTATGGATTAGATGCATATTTATAGATATTGTGGCAATATGATGCTATCGTTTTGCAAAACAATAGCAAAGTATATCAGTTATCATTAACTTCGATAACACGCTGAAAAGTTTTAATCCACTAAAGTAGAACATATTCTACACAAAATGAGAAATACCATATATTTATGTAGTGGAATTAATGAGAAAATGATAAATTCCACCCCCATTCGCATGAAAATATTTCACCGTACAACGGACCTGGTCTCGCAAAACAGTCACGAAGTTGTTTACACAGGGGGTAAACTGGGAGACAAGAAAATATTGCAATACTGTTGCAAAACCCTAGACGTACCCCAATATGTTTCACCATTGACCAAAGATAATATGTTTCATAAACTTGTTGACCTTCTTCATGCGTAAAATCTCAGAAAATAGTAGAGAAAAATCTAGAGTTTTCTTATCTAGTGTTTCGGATCTGAATTATACATACATACAAGCATAAACACACACATAAAGGTATATATATATATATATATATATATATATATATATATATATATATATATATATATATATATATATATATATATATATATATATATATATATATATATATATATATATATATATTTTTCTACATTTGAAAAAATAAAATTTAATTTTTGTCTAGAAAACATGGACAAAGTAAAATATATTTTAAGGACTTTGAATAATTAATAATTAGGTTTTAGCAAAATATATTAGAAAAAATTCTGAAGTAAGGAATAATATTATTTATAAATAAAAAATAGTTTTTTATAATAATTAATATAATTCTTATAGATAAATACATTTGACAATTATACTTAAAAGTTATTTATAATAGTAATAACTACAAAATACAAACAAACATCAAGATAAAAAAAATTCTATTTTAATTTTATTAATATTTTTTTATTATGTATGCACACACGCACACACATATATTTATGTATATATGTGTTTTTGTGTATAGGACATACCAAAATGATTGTAATATATTACCCTATTAAAATATTTTCAGCTGAAACACATTATTTCAAACACATTATTGCATAAATTTATATTTGAATACTACAAAAATACACTAGAAGATCAAAATGTACTAGAAGACAAAAATACACTAGAGAAATGAAAGAAATATTTAATTTAAATATAGGAAAAATGAGCAAATAATTCATGGGAAATTTAATGTAGAAAAAGACCAGCATGGTAGATAAGCGCCCATACTCTAATTTGAAAATATATTAAAATGTAGACATAGATAGAAAGATAAATAAAGATGGATAGATGTTACGGCAAATTTCAAGAAAAAGGGTTTAAAAGTTCTGTGTACTTATAATAGTTGATAAAGGATCTAAAATGTATTATTTATAATTATTATTTATTACAATGTTCCGAAAAATAAGTTATAACTTATAAAACATTTTTACTCGTTGAAACAACGATAGCTCGTGAAAAACAAACACCATTTAATAGTCGTAAATTTCTCGGTGTCCCATTACATTCTGTAGCTTTTTTTTCGTATGAATAGAACAATTTCTGGTACGCAGATCTTAAATTATGTATTCTGATAACTTGACAACATGATCCCTGCTTGGCGACATCTATCTTGAATGATTGATGCAAGTATCAAGGAAAGAGAAAAGAGTTGTAATTTCTTTTCGAAATGTATTCATTTCCCTCAGAGTGCCACTTTAGAAATATCCCAGATTTAGATTTTCCCTATTCCTGTTTATTTTACCATCATTTATAAAAATAGATGTCTGAGATTGCTAAATGATCGTGGGTGGAACAAATTCTGAAGCTGAATATTTTAATAAATGGTATCCTGTCGTAGAAGAAAACAAACAAAAAAAGGGTATAATCTAAAAATCTTCCAGAAAGATTTAGATGCTGTGATAAATATTTCCATGTCTTCTTCTGAATTATGAGATTTACCATTTTACTGATATATTAGAATACTTTCAAAATTGGGTTTAAAGTTAATTATAAATTTCATTAAAAAAATGATTCAAAAGTTATTTTGCATTAGTAGGGAAATATTCCATTACCTTCAAATAGTGAAATAATTAGTCCATTATTACTTGCAGATATTCTAGATATTCTTAAATTTACTTTCTTACCTTTTGTCCCAATAATCCTTTAAAGGTTTTATCACCTGTAATTGAGTCTTAGCTATATGTAGAGGAGAGGTTTAAATATCTGAATGATTTTAAAAGAAAATATATTGCGCCGAAGATAATTCGATAAGAAATCCGATAAACTTAATATATCTAAAAATATAATAGCTTAAAATAGCAATAAATTTAGTGATAGATTATATGATGTTAAAAACAAAACAAGGGAGATGAGGCACAGTAGGTATTTAAGTTAGGTCTGTAAACTTATATAACCTTTATAAATCTTGCTTGGAAAGAATCCTTTGTAATTAACCACTTATGAAATGACATGTAACAGGCTTTATAGTCTCTATATATTTGACCGTCATTAATTAAGTCCTTTTTGAAATCCCTTAAAAGAACGTTCACCTATTTTCACTGAGTTCTTAAACCATGGATTTATTCGACTACTTCCAGTTTTAATTTTGTCGTTTTATATTTAAATGTTTTTTTTCCATATATTTTATATATTTCTATATAATTCTCCCAGGAATTTATCCACTTCGAAAGCAGTATCAGTGCACTCGATCTTTAATATTATTTTCTTTGGAAAGACTTTAAATAATGATTTAATATGACTGATATTTTAAAATGTACTCATATCTGTTAACGTTTGCCTCATGTTTATCAAAATTTATCATATAAGTCATAAATATTATATTAATATTATTTCAAACTTCTCGAACACTTAAGCATTTGTACTAAAACCAGAAAACCACTTGTAGCTTCTCTGTCAGATTGTATCGGAAAATAATAAAAATTGCATCGTTTGTTAAGTACCTGAAAACAAACTTCTCCCTTTTAAAATGAAGTAAATATCTCGCCAAGTCACAAAGCGGGAAAACTATTTACTCTGGCGACGTTTTCTTTAGAAATGCGTTTATCACTTTTCTAACTGGACAAAACATGAAAGCTTGGTCTTTCTAGGAATTGTAATATATCACCATACTATATAATCTTTGTGTTTATTGTGTGAATATGTGCTGGTGTATAATGTGATTAAAATATTACCTATTTTTTCATCAAAATACTTATTAACTGAAAATATATGAAATAATGTTCAAGAGATTTGTGGTGATTACGCAATAACAACTAAAGTCGTTGCCCCGTTTTGTTTCGCTGAAGATTGATGTCATACGCATCATTTCTGATTAAGGCCGTTGACGTAATGTTCGATTTTTTTAAATAGTGTCTTGAATATATTATAGATATTGTAATTTATTTCCACATATTATTGTAACATGAATTCATTGATCTGTATGGATATATGGTTAAAGTTTTATAATTATTGTATTTTTATTTGTGGCAACACAGTATCTTTTTAGTATGAATATATCTGTAATGTATGTATATGTTGTCTGCCTATATAAGAGTCAGTGTGATAGCAGCAGATAGCTCGGTTGCATCAAAAATGCTGATGTTTGTTTATGAAACTTGTATGTACTTTCAGTACTTTAAACTTTCAGTACATTAAACTTTCAGTACTTTTAAACTTCTGTAACGTTAACAGTTTGATATCCAGAACTCTACATCATTCATTATGCTATATTAACACTTCTCCTATTGGCAACGTATTTTTACGTTTTTTGCAGTCTGGCACTGGAACTCTGGTCACGTAACAACACGCATTTAGTAGATTGGTTTTGAATACCCGCTAACCACCACAAATCTACTAAATACATATAATTATATGTATGTGTTACATTATATGCGTGTTGTTTGTGTTGCTATGCAACACTTTGCCTTTTTTCTTTCCACAAGTTATGATTGTCGAGTGACTCGGTCTTTTGTTGCGTCATTTCGTCTTTAATCGAATTCCTAGCTCCAGAACGAACAAGTCGTGTTTTGCAAGAGATTGGTTTTTATTGTTGAATACAAAATTGATAAAATGAGCCATTGTGACAAAGATAGTGATGAAGAAATAGGCGCTGAGAGATTATCGGACTTTAATTTTAAAAATCGATTATTTTTGTGATTTCGTAAAAATATTTTTTTGTTAACTAATCATACAGTATATATTAAAATGTAAAATGAAAAAAGTTTTGTTCATAAAAACAAAGTAGTTTTCGATTTACTGCTATATTTCTGAATAACTAAACTTTCGCTCGATTCACCAAAAACACCCGCTGCAAGCGTAAGTTGACGGTGAATTATACCTTCATGCCAAGAGTAAATAAATGCCTGTGTCTAGATGCAGTTGTTTAATTAAACTGCACCGTGTAAATCCCTTCTGAGAATGGTTTTATATATGATGTGATCCCATCATATGATGAGATACATCTTTAAGAATCATCGAGTCATAGCAGGGGTAAAAATAAATTTCCTATATTTATTTTGTTTCTAAGTGTTCATTTTCAAAGTCCTCCTGAATGCATCTTAAATTTGTTACGTATTCATTTTTGCATCTTTATGACTCCCTCTTAACGACGCATGACTGTATGATTATTTGTTATTTTAGAGATAAAATATACTAAATTAATTGAATAACACTATTTTCTCCCCCTTCAGGCTATTTAACAATTATTTAATTAAGAATTATACAATAAAAACTTATGAATCCCTCAAAAAATATACTTTTCTATGTATTCTAACAAGATAAATTTTTTTAACAGAATATAACTGATTCATAGCAAGATGTCGGGCGTTAAAATATAAACTTGTTCCATGAAACAGACTATCAGAACTTTGTTAACTCTCTTCGGTAACATAGTAATTGAATCCTGCAAGGAATTAGTACTGATAATGAGCTCACTATCTGTTATCTCGTACCTCCTAATTCCAACATGTTAGAGCTTATCACTTTCACAATTAGAAACGATATGCTCAAAATAGCTTTCAGTCCTATCTATTTATAATTTAAAGATGGAAATTTTATTGAACATACCATAAGAATAAAATATGTTTTGTACTTCTTAAAAATATGTATTATTCTGTATGTGGGGTAGATTGGCATAACATTCACTGCTCAGCTAGAAATCATAGTATACTGTTATTTTATTTTTTATACACTAATAAAACAAATTTCTAATATATGTTAAAATTTATTTTAAATGTTATATGTTTAAATATTTAAATAACATTTAAAATTTATTTTAAATGTTTAAATTTATTTTATGTTAAAATAATACTAAATTATGTTTAAATTATTTTTTTCTAATTTATCAAATGTCCATGTTATAAGAGTGTTTTACGTTCATAAGCTTTATGTTTATTATATTTATGTTCATATTAGATGGTGCTTCCCATGTTCTATTTTTATACTTGTGCTTGTTGTTTTGTATTTGTCACTGTTTGCTTTTATTCTTTTGATCTCTGTGTGGTGTTCGCCACACCGTGTGCCACGCTGTGTTCGCCTTCTTCATTGGAATAAAAAAAATGTTTATATTAGTTCTGGTGTGCTCTGATAACTGAAATTAAAGAATCCCTCCAAATATTGAAGACTTTACAAAAATACTTGTTAAAATTCAGATATAAATACCAAATAACTACCCTGTACTGCTATTAAACTATACACATTATTTTTCTGCAATTAGTATAAAATTGTATGTTTTATTTTCGAAGTGAGATACAAACCTCTAATACTTTATAAAAAAAGAGTCAAATTGGCTCACAACCGGGAAAAGAGGTATACCACATTTGATCATGCGAAATGAAGGAGTCTGAAGAGGAATGTCTGAAGATGAATGGAAGAGGAATGAAAGTTTACATATATTTTATTTCTTAACTAAAACCACGTAAAAACCAATTTTAATAATATTTTAATGTTTTTTTTATGAAAATGTATCGGCGTAAATAAAAGATCTTTATAATACCTATTTTTAAAAGTCAGATTTGAATCATATAAAAAAATTGAAGTTTTTTTCATAGCAAATAGTTCCAAATTAATTTAAATGAAATGTTTATTATCAAAAAAATTCAAGGAAAACATTTTTTTACATATAAAATCTGTTTTTGAAACACATTTTCCGCAAACATTTCTATTACATTTAGCACAATGGTTTCTACATCTGTTTCTTTTGCATGATTGTTGAACATGACAATTCTTCCGTTCGCCAGTAGCATGAATTTCTGTCATTGGAATGGAAGTGTTCTCAACATCTTCCCTATATTTACTTTTTACTTTATATTTACTTTATACTATATTTATTTATTTTCATATACATTCTATGAGTCAAATTGGCTCACAACCGTTAAAATAGGTATAGCACATTTGATAATGCGAAATGAAAGGGTCTGCGAGGAAGAGGAATGAAAGTTTACATTTTATTACTTAAATAAAAACCAACGTTTATTTATTAAAAGTGATATTAAAGTTTTATATATATAGTGATCAAATTTTTAATGAGTCAAATTGACTCGGTCCGTAAATCTAGTGTTAAAATACTCTTGGCTGCAATATATAAGAAAGTTTAAAATATGTGTTTCCGTTGAAATCTGAACGCGGAAATATTTTACGATTAAAATGTTTCTTTGCATAATGCAAGGAAAGAAAATTAAAAACTAAATCCGATTCTAATATATTTAGATGCACAAATATAGTATTCATTTTTTAGGCAGAAAGCGGTATAAATGCTTTTTCATATATAAATGTTTAGCATTAAAATATTAATATTAAATGGTAACAAAAGTTTTTTATATCGTCTAGTAAAATTCCTAAACATAATATAGCATATAACATATAACATGTATATAACATATATATAACACATTGTAAACAAATATATATATGTATAAAATGATAGTATAAGTTAATGTTCGAACAATTAGTGACTTTACTTCAGTAAAGCATTAGTACTGAAACCACGATAATACAATGGCCCCCAATATCATTTTATGTTCGACTAATTTAGCTCAACATCTCTTTTGAATCACACTAAAGAATAGAAATTAATATCTTTCGTTTTCTGCACCGTTTTTTTATTCAAAACAAAATCAAGCAGAAACTTTAGAAATATCGAAAATATTTTTTAAAACACCAGACATATTAGTTCTAAATATCGAAACACAAGAATTACGCCGAATAAAATGAAGATTTTATATCATGATAAACACTTTTGGATGTAAAAACAAATTGATACGCATGCAGAAGAATATCATAGAAACTTCATGAAATTAAATATAAACTATAAGAAACTTTTCCATATAGAAATATATGATAAAAGTAAAAATTCAGCAGATGATTATTTTTTTCTGTGTAAAGATGCGATATTTTATTTTCATAATGTAGATGAAATAAGTTGAAAATTGTAATATATCTAAGAATTTTGTAATTATTGTTTATAGAAAAGTATATACTAGGATTTTTGAAATTTCATTATTGAAGATAAGTAAATATATTAATCTTGATGCAAAAGAATTGAATTGTTGGTAAAATAGAATCTAAAATTTGAATTTTGTTAAATAAATTTACTACTTGGAACATGAATTAGAAGATAAATATAGTTGACATCCTGAAAAACCGTAAAAAAATTTGTTTCTTAAAAATACTTTTATTGTGCGTGGTTTAAAGAACAAGTCATGTTTTCAATCCTTTCATAAGCTTTCATAAAATTTCTGCATCCTATTTGATATATGTATGTACGCATATCACAAAAATCTTTTAAAACCAAAAAAAAGACCGAAAAAAAGGAGAAAAATGTATAAAATTTTTTAAATTAATTAGTAAATTTATTACAATAAGATATTTTATGCAGAATTAAAAAAAAAAAAGTTTTCAAAAGATCTTCATTTCCAAGAAGATAAATTAGCAATGTAACTATATGACATTCAAGAAAAGACATATCAAAAATGTCTGACATTAATAGTACTAAATAGTAAGAAAATGATTAGGGGCTTACTTCTTGTAGCCAAGAGTTATAACAGTATGATCTGACAACAAATGAATAATAAAATTCTAAGGTTAAGTTTTTCCTATACTTCTTTATTCATTTCACCTTTCAAAAATGTTATGTATTGCACAAAGCCACTATGTCTAATTCGAAAAAAATCAGAAAGTGTGATACTTTGGTTCCAACACTTGGCTTTTAAATGGTAAAATCTATATATGCATTAAATTTTTTATATTAGTATTTAAATTAAATTTAATGAAGACATACAATATGGTACAAAATATAATCCCAAGGAGCATTTAAAAAAAATTCATTGAACTACTGTAATAGAAAATAACTTAAATTTTTTAAAAGAACTAGTTTCTATGCAATTATTTTTTAAAAATATACTTTATATTAGACACATTATAGTCTAATATTTGTAAATTCTGCAAAATAATAAAGAAAAAATGTTAGAATGTTTTAAAAGTTTACAAAAGTTATTGAACTGTGTTGTAAAATTCTGAACGTTAATCAAAAATTATAACATTGATATTAAAAATTTAAAAAATTAAATAGTAATGTTTATAAATGTTAATATATGTTAATGTTAATAAACGTTAATATATGTTAAGGTTAATAAACGGTAATATATGTTAATGTTAATAAGCGTTAATATATCTTAATGTTAATAAACGTTAATATATGTGAATGTTAATAAACGGTAATATATGTTAATGTTAATAAGCGTTTATATATGTTAATGTTAATAAATGTTAACATATGTTTAAAAATTTTTACTCATACCTACTTCTAACATTTTTATTTATTCTTTAATGAATGATTCTCCAATTGTGTATAATGTGTAGATCATGCAAATACATACATGTTGCAATATGTTTATCATATTTCAATATACAGCAAGAGCTGTAAAATCAGGGCAACAGTAATTTCCAATTTACCTCTAAAATGGGAAAGCTGTGTCTAAATTGATTTATTTTGTTTTCTCCCAAATCTGTTTTAGCATGTAATTTGTTATAAATCATATATTTCATGTATTTTTCATGCATGTTCGAGACAAAATCATAATAATTTTTAAATTAGTTATTTGAAAAAGAGCATCGCTGTTCCATGTGGATCACTTTTAAGAATAATAAGGTAATTATTAGTTATAGAATAAGTTCTTAATAAGCATGTAATATTCTCCATTTATGCAACTGTAAATTTGTTCAGGAAGGAAATATTCTATCCATGAACGTTTGAGATTAATAAGATAAAATATAACTTGATACAAAGAAAATATCGATGTATCATTCCATTTGCTGAGACGAAATTGTGCTGCGAGTCTCGAAGCCGCTGTCAAGTTTTATCGCTCACTCAATATTTCAAACTTCTTTTAGCCGACATACAAATACGCCAAATGTTGTATGAAGTAGGACAGCTTTATAAAGTAATGTGCCCATCTTTTAAATAAATAAATGCGTTACACGCATTTCAGTTTCTTTTTTTCAGTTTTATTACTTTGTATAATATTTTCGGTTTTTTCTCCAGCATTTAAAATATATTTATCATATTTAAACTTTAACATTGTATTCAAAAATAATTATACTGGATATACGTAAACAGTACTGAAATAAAATCTTTGTAAATTTAAAATGCACATGAATTTAGTTAATGTAATATTATTCTGAGTGAATGTGTTATTCAAAATAACTTCAAAGTATCTTACAGTTTAATTATCTTTGTAGAATTGTGTGCTATAAATTTAGAAATATGTAGAATATGTCTTGCTCTTAGAAAATTGATTTAGTTTGAGATAGTGTAATCAGACATCTACTTACCAGACGTTGGTAATTATTTCTGAGTTCTATCAAAAATAGATTTTATCTTATTAATAACTTGACTTCATAAAATAGATTACACCTTGTTGTAATGTACATACAACCTATACACCAGTGTTCGTTACAAGGGGGAAACACAGAATGAATATAATACTTTATATAGTTCAGACATTTATTCTATACATTTATTTACAAATAGATCCTTGGTTATCATAATGATCAATCATTTATATCTTCTATTTACACTATAATTATCCCACATCTCTTTATAAGGAATTACTATTATTAACAGAGGCCTAAGTCAAATGACTGTAAATATTATTTTATAAATTCCCTCCATTAAAGTCACAGGGGAGCAGGCAGGGGCTTTCCTCACGGCCGTACGGGACGAGTTGGTGCTAGTGGATCCTTGATGGTGAGCGAGACGGTGTTGGTACGGGCACATGGGACGAGCTGGTGCTAGTGGATCCTTGTCCCACTTCTCTCAACTGCCCACTTTTTCTTCAACTCTTCGCTCTCACTGCCTTTCCAAAAACCACACCTCTGTCCCAACGCCCCTTTTTTCTTTTTATCCAATCCCTTGTCTTCGGGAAATTTTCCCACATCAAATGCCCTTCGGGACTGCAGGTGGGCTCATTAAAGTAGCCCCTTTTTGTTCAAGCTGACATTACTTTTTAGCACCTGCTCCCATAACTCACTCTTAGAGCTCTGTGCGAGCTTGACCGTTATGCTGCCATTCCGTGATCTATCTGCAGGGGTCCCTAAACTTGACGTAAATAATTGGGGCCCCAAATTCCTCAAGGAAAATCCTCCCACGGCTAAGCATGTCAAATCACCGTGAGAAAGTACCTCGGTACACACCTACTACGAGAAATATAAAAAATGGAAGTAAAAGAAATATGTAATAAAACAGAAACTATATACATAAAGAAAGATTAGTGATATACGATATAACTTATAGAATTTAGCTAATGAACAATATAGCTTGTCCACTATATTATAAATTTATGACTTCATAAAATAGACGACGCCTACTACGAAAAATATATAAAAAGAAAGTAAAAGAAATATGTAATAAAACTGAAACGATATACATAAAGGGAAATTAGTGATATACGTTCTAACTTATAGAATTAAGACTATAGCTAATGAACAATATATCCTGTCGACTCTATTGTAAAATTTCTTCTGTTGTTTTAAATGACTTTAAACTCTTCCTATAACAACTCTAAAATTTTAAAATACTGTTTTATTAGATGAAATATAAAAGCTCTATAGTACAGATTATATTTTTTTTATATATATATATATATATATATATATATATATATATATAATATATATATATATATATATATATATATATATATATATTATATATATATATATATATATATATATATATATATATATATATATATATATATATATATATATATATATATATTATATATATATATATATATATATATATATATATATATATATATATATATATATATATATATATATATATATATATATATATATATATATATATATATATATATATATATATATATATATATATATATATATATATATATATATATATATATATATATATATATATATATATATATATATATATATATATATATATATATATATATATATATATATATACAGAGAGAGAGAGAGCATAAAAATAAATATTCTTATTTTTTTTTTAAACTATTGAACTTTGTTATGTAATTATTTTAGTGAGTAATTTTTGTTTTAGAAACTTTTACTTAGCTTAATAGTTTAAAAATTAGTTTGTAGTCTCTCAAAACCTGTAGTTGAATATAAAATTAAAAGAAAAATTCACAATGCAATCCAAATAAATTTAGTCGTAAACTAACCAAATATTGACCACTATAATTTATCACATGTAAAATACCTAAATTTAACGATATCTACTTTACAAGATTAAGTTTTTTATTAGTAATTACTAAATTTTCTATCACTGTACTCTTATATATATTTTGTATTTTAATGAAAAATAAATGTTAAATTGTCTGTGAAATTTAACCTAGCTGAATGTTCAGTTTTGCTTAAAAAGTAAATGAAACCGGGCCATGTCCTTCCTTTTTCTTAAATCTTGCATTTGACATTCAACATATTTTTGTTCTCAAATCTAATTTATTTTCAAATAAATTCTCATAGCCAGTTTATGATCTAACACGTAAGTGTCGTCATGATTAATATTTTAAATTAAAATCCAATAAAATGTCATAAGACAAGGGTAAATACATGAAAAAAAGCAGTCGCAAAAAAGTAATTCTTACCGAGACTGTTTTTGGTATGTAGATATCGATAATAAATTAGATATTTTGAATTTTTCGTTCTCTAAGCATTAAGCTTCACTAATGAATTCACTGATGCGTGAAGTACAAAATTGAAGTTGATTGATTACTTTATCGTTACACATGAAGCTAAAAGTAGAATTCTGAAAAATACCAATACACCTGTTGCTTCGCTCCTAATTTAATGAACGCTTTTAGTATCCATTCCTCAAAACGCTACAATTTTTAGATACATTATAAATTAATTACACTACTTTTGAAGCTACTACATTAAATATCTTACATATTTATTCTGTGTACACAACTAAGTGTACTTGTTTATATTAAAATGTATAACAGACATGTATGTGTAAATCTATGCTTGTATGTTTATGTATGATTATGCTTATAGATGTGTATGTACGGATATTTAAGCATACATATATTCATAATGTCTGTCGAAATTATTTTTTCTTTACAATCTGAGAGATGATATAAAATAGTTGAATGTAGTAAAATCAAATATTAATTTAATGAATGCTTTTAGTATCCATTCTACAAAACGTTACAATTTAAAGACACATTATAAATTAATTACACTACTTTTGAGGCTACTACGTTAAAGTAGTGTAAATATTTACTCTGTGCACACAACTAATTGTACTTATTTATATTAACATGTATGACATACATGTATGTGTAAATATATGCTTATATGTTAATGTATGAGTATGGGTATAGATGTGTATTTACGAATGTTTAAGAATACATATATTCATGTCTGTTAAAAATATTTTTTCATTACAATCTGAGAGATGATATAAAATAGTTGAATGAAATAAAAACAAATATTAATTTAATGAATGCTTTTAGTATTCATTCTACAAAACATTACAATTTTTAGCTACTAAGTTAAAGTAATGTAAATATTTACTCTGTTCACACACCTAAGTGTACTTATTTATATTAACATGTATAACATACATCTATGTGTAAATCTATGCTTATATATTTACGTATGAGTATGCGTATAGATGTGTATGTACAAATGTTTAAGCATACATATATTCATGTCTCTTGAAAATATTTTTTTTTATAATCTGAGAGATAATATAAAATAGTTGAAGATGCAGTAAAAACAAATATTTAAGAGGATAAAATCACAGAAGTATAAAGTAAAATAACAGTAATTGAGTGCGATCACATTTATAGCATTTCCTTATCTGGCAAATAAAATATAAATAAAATTCCTCGATTAATCGAGTATTAATTAAAAAGAATTACAAATCACTAGCCTTAACATTATATATAAAGTCAAAACCATTTATTCAGGATATTACAAATCAACTTATGTCAGTAAAAATTTGACTTAACGTATTATTAACAACTGAAAAGTAACGTGTTGAAATGGTAAAGTGGTAGCAACAACAAAAAAAAAAATCCGCCTTTCAGTAAAACGAAACAAACCTGATTTAAAATGTGAACAATTTCTAGAGATTTTATTCATATTTTTGTTTCATTAACGAAACCACGAAATGAAATAATTTTACTTATTTTTACTTGTTCTGTAGTAATGTTGAAAACAAGAACTTTGCAAGCGTCATGCAGATGCAGCATATACGAAAAGAAAACCGATTATGCAAGATATTACAAAACAACTTTTGTTGCTGAAATTTCGATTAAACGTGTTATGACGTTGAAGGAGTTTCATTGCTGCCCCCGTTGTTTCTGAATGACATATTAGATTGGCA
>CM063504.1:178950449-178955449 GCA_032207245.1 Pardosa pseudoannulata | reverse complement strand
TGTCCCTTGAGAAAATTCTATCTGTCTTCTCTCTTGGGTACACCCCTGTTCAACCAAAGTGATTTTTGTGTCTTTCTCTTATCTGTAGTTTACTAGTAAATATGTCCTCCTCTATCAGCTCTTGTATAAAATTTCGTTTGAACTTGGACTTGTGTGCCATTCTCTTCAGTGTGCCCAGGCTGCATTTTACCAAATTACTGCTAAGCTGATTTTGCTTCTCCTTGCCCTGTAGCTCGGGTAAGTGAAAAGAACAGGGACTATAATCTCAAATGTGTCCAGCAGTTTTATAATTCCCGGATAACGTATATACATATAAATAAAGTGTGTATGAGGGTCTTTGTATGTGTGTATATAATACAATTATGTATAATTAACTTTGTTGCCACTTTTTACATATTTTTTTTCTGCTGTAATCCTTTGAACTATATTTCTTTAAAGACTTTTCCACTGAAAAATAACAGAAATATTACTTGAAACTAAACTTTATTCTTTTACTCTAATATTTTACCCAATTGTAAAAATTGAATTTCACAATATAAAATGATGCTTTTCTCCTCAGAAAAATTGGAATAAAATGAATTACACTCCAAACTTATCGAGAAAAGTATTTCTGAAATATGAGTTTAAAACATTTCTTGGTCATAGTAATTTGAGTCACATCTGTTTCATTAATAAGGATTTTTCATGGGTTTTCTTATTAAAATGTTGCCAATAATCTGAGAAAAATTTAGTCCCTGTGAAAATCCTCCTCTTGAATTACGTTTCAAAAACGGGATTTTGAACGATATTTTGTAAAGATAAAAGAAACAATCAATAGTATTAGTTCTTAGAAATATGCACTTAACTATGAAAAAAATATGGAACACTTTATATGACAAAAGAATGCATTTCAATAAAATTCAAGTGGTTTATATAAATTACATGTTCATAATTCAACATAAAGTAAAAGCCCTTCACTCTGTTAATTAAAGATAAGTATAATATGAAAGAATTGTTATAATATGATCTAATGTAATTATTTACTACTCAAGTTTCCTAATTGTCTTTGCCCATATTTTTAAAATTTCTTATCATTAAACATGGGGCTACTTAAGAATTGGGTTCCTCTTGGCAAATTTGGCAAAAATATTGGCGATATTTTTAAAATACAAATGTAATCAATCTAAACATTGTATTTCTTCCTTTTTCTGGCGACTTAATTAATGCACACTGAGTTATCGTAATAGAATTGTATACTCTTACTTAATTAAAGAAAACGACTTGAAAACCGGATATTTATATTAAATATCCGGTTAATATGTTAATATGTCAATAACAAAAATATGAACGAATTGCTATAATATGATCTAAGGAAATTACTACTCAAGTTTCCTTAATTGTCTCTGTGCATACTTTAAAAATTTCTAATCATAAAACATAATGGGACTGCTTAAGAATTGGGTTCCCCTTGGCAAATTTGCCAAAAATATTGGCGATAATTACTAAAACACAAATATAATCCATCCAAACATTGTATTTCTTGCTTTTTCTGGAGACTTAATTAATGCACACTGCGCCATCGTATAATTGTATACCTTACTTAATTAAAGAAAACGACTTGAAAACCGGATATTTATATTAAATATCCGGTTAATATGTTAAAATGTTAATATGTCAATAAGCAAAATATGAACGAATTGCTATAATATGATCTAAGGAAATTACTTACTACTCAAGTTTCCTTAATTGTTTCTGTGCATGCTTTTAAAATTTCTAATCATAAAACGTAATGGGACTACTTTTGAATTGGGTTCCTCTTGGCAAATTTGGCAAACATATTGGCGATATTTACTAAAACACAAATGTAATCCATCCAAACATTGTATTTCTTGCTTTTTTTGGCTACTTAATTAATGCACACTGCGTCATCGTAATAGAATTCTATACGCTTACTTACTTAAAGAAAACTACTTGAAAACCGGACATTTATATTTATGGGCCCTTAACAGTTTACAAACGCAACAGCTCCAAATTATTAAAAATCAGCCATAGTGAACTATTAAAAGTTTGTTATATCCAATTTTTTTAAGCATTACGCTTTTAATATATAAGAAAAGAATTACTCAAGGAGAGCTGGTTACAAATATCATATAAATTGTAATAGAGATATAGATTGTTTGGACACGGTGAGGTCAGAAGAAAATGTTAGGCCACCAAATTTAAACCATTATCGCCAAGTTGGCCGGGGAATCCAGTTCATTAGTCAAGCCAACATAATAAACTACGGAATTTTCAAATTTGGTTTCATTATTTGTAAATAATTATTTCACGTTTTTCCGAATTATACCTCCAAAGATCTACCTAGCAGAAATAAGTGAAAAATACTTAAATTTAAATTTAGGCCACCAAAATTAAACCATTATCGCCAAGTTGGCTGGTTAACCCAGTTCTTTATTCAAGCCAACATAATAAACTACCAAATTTTCAAATTTGGTTTCATTATTTGTAAATAATTGTTTCACTTTTTTATGAATTATACCCCCAAATATCTACCTAGCAGAAATAAGTGAAAAATACTTAAACTTAAATTTAGCAAATGCATGTAACTTCTATTTGTTCTATCTTCTAATAGCTACAGGAACAAAGATTTTTTTGGCAGAGAGTAAAGTTGTTCCACACAGTTCACGGTCCATGTGAACCCCAAGGGAAATATTTTATTGCAACGGTTTGGATGAGAAGCAGAGAGTTGCTTCGCTGTAAAAATATAGCGTGACTTTGTTTTATTTAAGAATAATAATCAGTAAGTTTACATTCAGATATATCCTTGAGTTTGCAAAAGAAACATACGAGCGAACTAATCTTTTATTTTATAAAATAAAACAGGCAATTCACAAACAGATATTGTTAACTAAACAGACTATTGTACTATCAGTGTGTAAATAGCTAAAGTATACTATATCAGAAAAATATTTTGTTGAAAATAAAAAATATTGTCTTTCTAGATTAAACAGAAGCATTTTGTGTCATTAAATTGATGATATCTGAAATGATAAATTTATATTCTTACCAAAAATAATAATAGTAATGAAACTTTTAAATATATATTTTTTTAATTTTCAGTAATTTATTTAATACACCTAGCTGTAATTAAAAATTATACCAATGAAATATTATCTCTTTTGTGACCCAATATATTATTTTAATTTCAGTTTCAAAAATTACGTATTTTCATGAAATAAGTATACAAGTGTGAATTCACATCGGAATAACTGAAAAATAACTAAGCTATTAAATTTTGAATTAAAAAAATGTTAAATCTAAAGGATGTTTGATGTCCAAAAGATTTCTGAAACAGAAAATTAGCTTAAAGTGGAAAATAAAATTTTCTGATTACATATTATTTAATGCATATATTGTAAATAAGGTTGATTTTGTAACAATCAAAATGTACCAGATTCTCTAAATACCTATTAGAATGGTTAGTTAGTAAAACGTAATACGTTGTTAAAAATATAATAATAGTTAATGCTTGTTAGCTCATTTTGAATAATTAAGCATTTCCATTAAAACACTAGGTATTTAATATAATATAGCCTAATGTCTGCAAATTTTTGAACTTGTATAATATTTTAAAATAAATATTTTTTCAATTTATTCACGTAAAAATAGGTAAAAATAACATTTTTTTTCTAGCATTATGACGTCATTCCTTTTAATCTATTTAAATTCTTGTTTGTTTATTTAAATATCGTGTGCATTATCATACTTTATCGTATTACATAGCAAATAATTTTCTTTAATTGACTAAAAAAGATTTTTTATGTGATAATTAAATTGAAAGATTATTGTTGAATGAAAATTTATTTATACAATTATTTTTCATATAAAATATTCTTACATATATTATTTAAGGTTGATTTTGTTAATCACATGACCAATTCTCTAAATTTACAGGATTTGTTAATTAGTAAAATAACTATTATAAAAATATAATTAAACAAACCATTTTATTTTCATTTGGGTACTTAACATTCTGAATATTAAAAATTTTAACTATATCTTATAATATAATAATCACAGACGTCAGAAAAAATTTGGACTAAAATATCAACATTATAGTTAACAGAAATAACAAAATTACTTCCAACATAAGTTTCAAAATATATTCACTGTAAACTATTTGATTATTTTTTATAACGTACATAAATTCCCAGTAGAATTTAGAATGGGTGGAAAAATGATAACTAATATAAAGGCAAAAATAATAACAATAGAAAAATTTTATAGTTTATATTTGCTGTTTCTTTATTAGAAGAAAATCTTAATTTACCAGATATTAGACAAAATTTTGTAGTAAATATTAATATGTTAATAAATTGGATGAACAATGGTTCTAAGAATTTTCCCAAGACCATTATTTCCTTTGATTTTATTTTCTCTAAGATTTTCAAAATATAACTATGTGTTTCTCATTTTCTGTTTCTGTTCCTTTTTTGTTTATCCAATGTTTCGAAAATTCAAAGTTATAGTTTTTGTTTTCACATTTTGTAAACTGTCATCTTAATATAACTTTTCTTAGAAGTGGTACAAGTCTGTCTCAAAGAAAAAACAAATGCACTCATTTTTGAAATTCTGAATATTAATCTTTTGTCAAAGAGAATGAAATAAGATATTAGAACGACATGTCTCACATGCATATTACAAAGCTGTTCTAATAAAAACTAAAACGAATATTTTATAAATTATAGGAATTAATATTCTTCTCTTAACCCAACTGAATGGTATAAAGCATTGAGACTACATGTCTTTAAATAATAAAACGCTGTTCTTATAAAAAAATTTTATCCTTGATTTGGAAAATGTACACATTACTATTATCGTTCTGATAAAAGTGAATGATATAAGATATTAAGAAAATATCATGAATATTATATATATATATATATATATATATATATATATATATATATATATATATATATATATATATATATATATGTAATATATCAAAATTATTTAAC
>CM063504.1:178920449-178945449 GCA_032207245.1 Pardosa pseudoannulata | reverse complement strand
ACTAGTAAGTTTTCTGACAATTGATAGTTCGGAGCGGGTCACGTACTAGCACTTACTAGTAAGGGTTAGTGTAACAACATGGTTTGATTGGGGGTACAAAAATAACGTTATATACATGAAAACGAAGCCGAATGTTAATGTCCGCTACATAGATTCTGGAACAATTTAAACAAATAAAAACTAGTTTTTACATCAGTCGATGCGGAACCATACAAAGGAAAAAAATTAAAACTATATACTACTATTCATAATTCATTTTTCATATTTACGATAGTATGATAAATTTATTCACTAAAAATGTATTTTTGTTACAAAAATCTTATGGTTGTAATTTATATATTTCTATCTATATATTTGTTTATATACTTCAATATAAAATACGAAAAAAAGTTGGTTAAAAAATGAAATAATTTTCGATCTATTGAGATTTAAATGAATAACTAAATTTACTGCAAAACGCCCGCTCCCGGTACAATTCCGTGGCGAAATGTACCATCGCATAATGCGATAATATCATTAAAGATAAAATATTTCTGTAAACATTCCTTCTCTACTTATGTGTTAAGAAGTCCGAACTATCAAAACAGGATTAATTCTGAAAACGAAACTAGAATACGAATAGTAGTTACAAAGTTAGACTTCAATTTTTTGTGGAAAAGAATGTACGCACATCCCATAAAATCCATACGATAATTCAAATTTAGTAGGACTTACTTAGTAACATCACTAATGTGATATATGTTATTAGTCAAATAATCCAAATACCACCATGCAAATTTAAAATTCAGCTGCATTATTTTCCTTTATTTAATTAATATATGTAGCTTACACACACACACACACACACACACACACACACACGCACATACATACACACACAAATGCGCACACACAGACACACACACACACACACACACACATATATATATATATATATATATATATATATATATATATATATATATATATATATATATATATTATATATATATATATATATATATATATAATGCTAAATTATATCTATGTCACATATTTTTCACATATACGAAATATACAGCGTTCCACCAACATGACATATAAATCGTATATCAGTTTTAAAAGTTTGAGGTTGTGTTAATTGTGTTCATTGTGTTAATTGAAGTAATATATAACATGAGACATCCCCAGATTTTAAATAAATTTTAAAATACATTTATCTTTACACTTAAAATTAAGTGCCTTCAAGATAGAATTATTTTATTTCATCCGATATTAAGAAACAAGAAGATTTTTCCTAAGAAAAACGTATCCCTCTTCTCATAGCAGTAATTTGTCTAAAAATTATGCCACTGTTTTTCCAATTCTACCATATATTTAGATAGATGCATATACAAACGAAAAAACATGCTTTTATCTGTTTTTTCACCTAAATATGGACATTAATTGATAGGTACCTTGAGAACCAAATGTCTTCGCCACTCCTAAATTATTCAGAAAACTGTCTCGAAAATTATACTTTTCTATTCAGATACATTCTGTATAAAATATGTCCAATGCAAAAAGAGTGGAAACATATATTTATACATTTATTACATTAGAATGAATTCAAAAGGATAGTTTACGTAACTGTTTTAGATTTAAATGCACAAAATGCATAAAATATATTTTAGCAATTAATTAGGAATGCATTAAGAAAAGAACATATGCAAATTACACTTAAAATCGAATTATTGCCTGAGTTCTAAAGTATATTACGTTCTTACCTTACGGGTGGTACCTAATCTTGCATTTTGTTTTCCTGAAAACTCTGATTTTACTCTGAGTTTTCTGATTTTAACTTGATGAATTACACAGTTATTTTTGTTACAATTTTTAAATTCTTTAACACATGCTAATTAATTGCATAATTATCTGGCATCGTATATCCAAATGGACATCATCACTCTCTCAGTCTCTCTTTAAATATATATATATATATATATATATATATATATATATATATATATATATATATATATATATATATATATATATATATATATATATATATATATATATATATATATATATATATATATATATATATATATATATATATATATATATATATATATATATATATATATATATATATATATATATATATATATATATATATATATATATATATATATATATATATATATATATATATATATATATATATATATATATATATATATATATATATATATATATATATATATATATATATATATATATATATATATATATATATATATATATATATATATATATATATATATATATATATATATATATATATATATATATATATATATATATATATATATATATATATATATATATATATATATATATATATATATATATATATATATATATATATATATATATATATATATATATATATATATATATATATATATATATATATATATATATATAATATACATATATATATATATATATATATTATATATATATATATATATATATATATATATATATATATATATATATATATATATATATATATATATATATATATATATATATATATATATATATATATATATATATTATATATATATATATATATATATATATTAATATATAGATGTATACATTTATAACAAATTTTTAATGGATATGTATATGCATTCCCATTTATTTTGTCATAGATTTATTTTCAGTTAACTATTACAAAGGTATTTCGATATATATTTTGAATCACCTGTATAAAGAATAAAAAATATTCCTTTTTTTATAGAAGCACACGCAATAGTTTCATACTGACCCAAAACTACAAAAAATACAAACCCAAAAAATTTAGAAAAAAATAACTCATTTTGATTCCTTCTTCTTAATTTCTCTCAATTCCTGAAAAAAAAAAATTAAGATGAAAAAATGAAACGTTCCACTCCTGGAAGATGATTCTAGAATATTATCAATATTGGTATAATGACTAAAATATCTTCAAATTATTTTTATCAAGATAAAAAAAATAAAGATCAGATATAGGAAGTATTTGTTGGCCCCAACTCAGTTGAAATTTTATATGAATAGAAAATGGATATATAGAAATATTTTCAGTTTTATGTTTACCGTATATTACTTTTCAAATACTTATAGACAATATGTGCTATTTAATTAATCTATGAAATAAATTACTTTGAACTATAGAGTACGTTGTAAAATAATTTTTTACTAACACTAAATATTAATAGATATTTTTAATTCTATAGATAGTTAACATGTATGAAACCTTTAGTAAAAAAAGAATTTAACCTAAAATGTAGCAATCAAAATAGCTAAAATGCAGCAATAATATCAAGACATTATTTCCTACCTGTGATATTTGAGGTAACAATTCTCAGTTAATTTTAACACTATATTTACGGATGTTGATCATATACCTATTTTTACTGAAGTGAGCCAATTTGACTCATACAAGAAAATTGAATTTTTTACAAAGAAAATAGTTCCAAATTAATTTAAATAAAATGTTTATTATCAAAAAATTCATGGAAAACATTTTTACATATAAAATCTGTTTTTGAAACATATTTTCTGCAAACATTTATATTACATTTAGACAGTGCTTTCTACATCTGTTTCTTTTGCATGATTGTTTATCTTGACAATTCTTCCGTGCGTCTGTAGCATGAATATCTGTCATTGGAATGAAAGTGTTCTCGACTTCTTCTCTATATTTACTTTTTAGCTCTTGAGCCAATTGGAAAATAAAATCTTGACTGTTGCCTAGGCCTGATAGGACTAATAAATTTCGTTTTGTGTGATTATCTGTTAAACCATTCTAGAGTCAAATTGGCTCACAACCGTGAATATAGGTATACTACATTTGATAATGCGAAAGGAAGGTGTTTGCGGAGAAGAGGAATGAAAGTTTACATATATTTTATTAGTTAACTAAAAACCAAAGTATGTTTTTGAAGAGTGATATTATATATATATATAGTTTTTTATATATATAGTGATCAAATTTTTAACGAGTCAAATTGGCTAGGTCTATAAATCTAGTGTTAACAACCTTGTCTGAGGAATATATTGGGAAAAACGTGCCAAAAATGGAATTTTTTTCTCTTTAACTTTGTTCGATATTATCATTCAAATGTTAAAATAAAATTATTTTTGAAAGAAACAAACCTTTAAAAGGAATAACTACGGTATTCAACATTATTAGATATTTGGCATATGTTATTAGATTATAATAATTTTTGCTCGAATTGCACCAAAATAAATCATAGGACATAATTTTCTGGATAAATATAATAAACTAATACAACAATGTTATTATCTGTATCAAGTGTCATGAATTCCATGTCCCTCAGATTCCTTTGAATTTCACAAACCGTTTACAGTATCCGAGAAACAGCAACAAATGGAGCAAAACTTCTGAATGTTTCGCGCTAAGTATCTCTATCTATTGGATGAATAGCAGATTAAATATTATGCTTAGGACGAACCGATTTCGGGCTACTTGGAATTGAAATACCATTTTTTCTCATCTCCGAACTCAGGTCTGGCATTCCAAAATTGACAATTGATAAAAGTTTTTCAGTAGAGTTTTAAACCAAAGGATTAATTCTCCAAAATCCTTCTTAGTAGCTATACCATGGTAATATCTATACAGTGTAGGACAGAATCGGCTTACAAGTTGGTGAAGGGCAAAGCACACACTAAGAATGGCTGGAAAAAACTTGAAAAGTTTTTTGTCATGGCAGATTTGAGTTCATGATTTCAAAAATAGTTCCACTCTTGAAACTTTATGCCTAATGTACCAATAAGTTACATTCAGTTCAAAGTTTTTTTACCCCTTCTCGAAAGTATTCGCAAAAGACATACAGAACATGACCGGTTTGAACTAGGAATATACTTCGGACTTGTCCCAACCAATAAATGGTCCCGTTGATATGGAAGGATTCTGACCATTCCGTTCAGGAGTGGACCCCAATTTTTTTCTCTTTGTGGGCGGTCTAATTTTTTTTAGAATTTAAGGCTGTTACCACAGGAAAGAAGAAGGTAAAAATACTGCTGGCATAAGCTGCTTGCGAGATAGACATTTTGGAGCGACAGAGACAAAGGGAAATAGACACCATTTTCTTGCGAGACCAGAGGAGTCTTTCATATCTACTAATGATAAGTGGCATTGCAGTTGTATACCTTAGGCATTTAATTGTATAAAATTATTTAATCAAGACATATTTGTCATGGACTTATTAATTAGTATTAATTTCTTCTTTCTCAAACGCTAAGGCAACGTAACATTATTTCCACACCTCATAATATGCATATTTTTTATCCTTAACGAGTAAAATGCATTTACTTTGATGGAACTCAAATGTTGTTTTGTTAGTGCTTATAGCTGTTTAAAAGTTTCATAAATTACTTCAGTAGTGTAAGTTACATTATTGTTGCTTGTCTATTATTTTTTTTCTTACATTCGTTGACAATTAGTTTTCAGATAATATTAGTAAACACCGTTAAAAGCCTTATTAGAGGTTAATCATAAAAATTAGAAAAATATATTTTAAAATAAAATTTCACTTAGAGGTCCTCAAAATGTTTCACATTTAAAAAAATTTAGCATCTACAAAATGAAAAAAAACTGATTTAAATAGAAATCTAATTTTGCGTCATATCCCCTATATCTGCTTAAAAAGTTTATTGGAATTATATAAATTACTTCAGCTTCTGGCTTATAATATTTGTTGCATGATTAATGTAAAACACATTTACTTACACTGCTGGAGGTTACTTTTCTACTAAGGTATTTCTAGCTCTTTAGAACTTTTGTTTAATAATTATATAAAATAATTCGACAGAACATTCCAAAATGCTTTACATTCATCAAGATTTAGCAGCTACAAAAAGAAGAAAATCTTATTTAAATCAAATTTTAAAGAATCAGTTAAAAAATAAAATTTGTCTAAAAAAACACGAATACAAAATAGATAGGATATATCAACAATAACAGAATATAAATGTAGAAATAATACTGTGACCAGATATTTTTATTCTTCAAGTTTAAGCTAGGAAATCTGTCTGTCTCGCGAAAGTCTGCAGAATTAGCCTTATTGTGAAACGCGATGTCGATTTCGCTTAATCTGCAGTAATTTCTATCAATAAATTTTCTTTTTAGCGATAAAGAGACTTACCCTTTGAGATGCGAACAAACTGTTTATTGTATTTCTTGTTTATTTTTCTATCGGTAAAGTTCGCTTCATTTGTGAGTTATTGCAATGGCTGTATTATGGATTTTATACATTTATCTTCATTGAGGGTAGATAACAGTGAAAAGATTGAATTTATATTATATTTTTCTAAAACCTTTTATTTTATTTTTAAACATTCTGTCTTTTGAATCAAGCATGGAGTTTATATAGATTAATCCAAAATGAGAACTTTAATTCTTTTGCTAGTTACTTTTGTCTACTCTTTTATACATTACTCATTATAGTGACCTCTATCAAACCTTAATCATTAAAAAAAAACATGAAGTAAAGGAAAACATTGTCTACTTGAATCATTATTAAAGTGTTTCTTCACAGAAATATCTACAATAACTTATAAATTATAAGCATCACAATCACTAGGAGTAATATCGACTGGGCAGCGTCAATGTAGTGATTAACCCTCTGACTGCTCAATTTGTGGACCGAAATCGCTTCAAAAATTATGTATTTTTTTTTGCCTATTTGAAATCTATATACATTGGATAATTGAAAAATGTATTTTTCTTTCTAGAAAACTTTTTTATAAAGATTTTTATCAAGTGAAAATAAGTTGCCAGAAAAACCAATTTCAGTTGCTATCACAAAAAAATAATAAATTTCAATTGAATTACAGTTACTTTTAACTTCTTACAAATATATTTAATATAATTATAAATTCTGTAATCAAATATGACTATAGTTCTACTCATATAATTCTATTTATTACATAATTAAACGTTTAATACTGTATATAATTTATTTCCCTGGTCAACGGGGAAAAATCGGGATGCTATCTTCAATAAAAAAAAGCCAAACGGTGGCCGAGTGATTCGTTCACTGATCTTCGGTACCTGAGTTCATGGGTTCGAAACTCACTATAGAATGGACGTTTGTAGCCATTCGAAATCGGCTTTTAGCAGTAGGTGTCTCATTAACCCTCCTGTTTTTAACCCTCCAAGTGGAACAAATCTCTCCAAAAAATACGCTAAAGGTTTACTGTGTCAGTGGCCAAAGTGTTCTGTGATTTTTTACTTCACCCTTAGTCGATTAGAATGGAATACGGGAAACCCACCCTCGTTATTGACCCTTTACTTCCGGTTATAAATAGATATTATAAATTGTTAATTTTTAATACATATAAAGCTACTCATGTCTTGAAGACCATCCCATAAGAAATAATGGATTCGAAAAGTACAAATAAAAATATTCTTTGAGAGACTTATTTATATTTTTTACGAAAGTCATCCAATATATTTAAGTGGTGCAATTAGAGATACATCTTTTACCGCAATTAAAATACTTCGAAATAGAGATTTACAAAGCCATGAAAAACTATCCGCGTCTTTGTGTCTCAGGGAGTAAGGGTGCATCCCTCAATAAATGTTAGTCAAAGAGGGGTGCAGTTACTAAACAATTGACCTGACCCTCCTACTGCAGAATTGCATGGGGAAAAGCACTTGCAGAAATGGATATTACATCCATTTTCGAAACGTTTTTGGAGGTCGAAAACCGCACGTGACAACAGCTTTGAAGACATCATCGATTTGGCGGAATTGTACGTGAAAACCACTTAGAGGGTTAAAAAATGTAGACCGTAGCCCTGCAATTCGAACCAATAAAGAAAGAAAAACATATGCTATCGCGGATTGAACAAATTTTACTACATGTGAGTTTCCTGAGGAAATCACGGGATGAGCAGCCAGACTGTTAACGAACAACTTAATAGATGTCAGGTGTGAGCCGCAATGAATAGTCAATGGAACAATTTTTTTATCAAGTTAATCTAGTTCTTAAGAGAAGACCTTCAAATGTCTCATAAAAAAGGTAATCAGAGCTAGATAAATATGTTGAATCTGGGAAAGGGGACATCAGGCAAGGATATCGGGCACAACCCATAGCACTCTAGAATGTTCTCCTAGCAGATGCGGAGAAATTAAAATGGTCTGGTAAATTATCATTCTACCACATTTGATTTGCAACGAAAATTTTGTAGATTTTTAGTAAAATCATAGAAAGAAAGATAACATCAGTGATTTAGTAGTGTCAGTAGGAGATGGAAAAATATGAACTCATTGTTCAATAAACCTGTAAATTCATTTATGCATTATGTGACTGGGATGCTTATGGACTTGAAGCCTGTTGGTTTAACTTTACTGACTTATGAATATAATGCATCAAAAAAACACATTAACGTGTAAAATATCTTGTGAAAAACACGGACATGAACTGGGAAATTTGGTACTGAAATATGCTTAATAACAATTTCACAAAGAAGAAATTAATCGTACCATCATATCCTTACAATGTTCTATTCTACACCAATATTTCCTTGGTTTAAATTTCCACAATTGGAGGGAAAGTTTGATTTTGTTTGGGGAACTATGGTCTATTGTTTTTGTTCAATGAGGACTAATGACACTAAGGCCTACTTCTTAAAGCCGAAGCAGGCGATCTCTGACGGAAAGACAAGTGAACTCTTCATGAGCTCCACAAAAAGAAGTTCAGAATTAGCTTTAAGCACTAGGGCCCGGTCTCATTATCCCTCGTGTTGCAGGATAGTAGACCGTAGAGCTCCAAACTAAACAAAAGTGCGATACTTAAAAATGTTATCATATTATTATTTATAACATATCAAGGGTACATATCATTGGGTTAAAAAGAGAAGCATTATTGCTTTACCAACATTATAAAAATTTGCTCAAGATATATTTGTTAAATATATATTCTTATTTATTTTTATTAGTATGCTTATACATTCTACACAATAATTATTGTCTATTTAAAGATTTCATAAAAATATAAGATGAAGAGAAAATTGCTTCTTAATAATTTTCGTATTTTTATTAAGAGTTCATACATAAATACCCAATAATAATTATAGGATTTAACATAAATTTTCGATGAAATGTATGAATATTTTTAAAGTCATTGACAGAATTTATGTGAGGTGTATTTGGTTATTTGTGAATGATTTAATAAAATTTGATTGTAGATTAAAATCACAGAAATATGTTGTACTACAAATTGAATTTAAATAAAAATCCCTTTCTTTCAGAGACATATTTTGATTATGGAATGTATAAAAGTAGATTTGGGTTTTATTTTTAATGTCTCATCCTATATAACTTTTCACTATTTAAGTTCCGAGCATCTTTTTGAAATCAGAAGTATTTCATAATTTGTCAATGAACGCCACACTTTACTAAACCAAGAGCAACACTTGGCTATTATTGGCATAGGAGAACTTTCGAAGGAACAAAAAAGTTAAAATTTTTATTTATACATGTATGTATTAAAACGACAACACAAAGACTTTAAGAACTTGTTTATCCGTTCTATTCTTTCTGTACTGTACACACAATCCATTTGAAACTAGTCTTTATAAGGCATGTACGTCCTTTGTCAGGAGATTACATGTTTATATATGCTTTGAGAAATGACCTACATATATGAAAATTCTAGATAAGCTATCATCTTGTGGTATTATTCTGTCCATAAATGGCAGTATTTTTCATTATCTTTGTGATTTTAAAATGAGATAGTCGAAAAGTTATGAAAGTGATATAAAAAAGTATTTATGTAAAATAGTTACAAGTCAATCAATATCATTATAGAGTTGCATCTGTTACAGTTTTTTTTAGTTTTAATGCTGTATGAATATGTATGGAAATTAGAGGACTAAAAGGAAAATGAAATTGAAATGTAGACAAACTATATAGATATAAGAAGAAATGTTATAGATAGGGTAGGATGATATAGAGAAATTTAAACAAATCTATTTTGAAAAACATAAAAAAACTTTAAAAAATATAAAAAAAGTTAACTATTTAATATATTTTAATAAGAAAGAACCAAAAAATTCCATTTCTGAAACATTATAAAACTATAATAACGAAGAAAGTTCCAAATGTACATGAGATTATATACTACTGTGATAACAAAAATACTAAAGAATCTGAATTTATATTACTTCGAAATTTCTGAAGAAAGCCCAAACGCTCTAGAAATTTAAGTGATGGGGGGAAGGAGCCGAATGCATGCGGGTAACAGTCCATTTACATTGCAAATGGCTGTTCCTGGAATTGGAAAGCTGTCTAAAAATGGAAATCAACCGCTTATATTATCTGATAATATACAGAATAAATGCAGAAAATCTCTCACAATTGAATCTCCTACTTAAATCTTTCCAAAAAACATTTTTAATCTATTTTAAATATCTAAGTGGATGTGGGAATTGTGTTTTAAAATCTGAATACTTACATTACTCTAATTAAATTCAATATATTAGCCTGCCGTACGAACACGAGTCTCGTAATCTAAATATTTTAACTTGAAATGCGTAGAAAACCAAATTTTAAGAACAAGTGGGGATGCATTTTCATGTAGAGAAACTACATTTAAAATCGAAAGTATTAAACATTATATGGTGCAGGGATATATGCAATAATGCATACTGAAAAGAAAAACATTTGATATTCGAATCAATTATAGATAAAAGTAGCGGATCATACTTTAAAAGCTACTTCTTTTTTTAAAATTAGTTTAAGCTTTATTAAATGTTATTTTTTTTAAATAAAATGCGATATATGTAAATGTATAGTTATATATTATTGAAACAACAAATGGCATAGTTAGTATAACGCCAAACTCTAGTAGAGTAACCGTAGCACTGTCGACAAAGACAATAACCGCATAACTGTAGAATTGCAGGGATTTGAATAGACTTGATATCCACCATATGCGTTAATGGTGAATAAGATACTTAAAATGTGCTCTTGATTACACTCAACTTCAAGTTTTCAAATGGTACGTCTGGGGGTAACAGACTATATGTAAGGGTCTTTTGCTTGGTGTCTGATTTTAAATTAAGAGGACCCACTTGAGCCCACAAGACGTTTATTCACCCTAGCAGTGCATGTGAAATGAAAGACGCATCATTTCGCCTTAATTCTTGTCACCTCTGGCCTACGTGCTTGACTCGTCGAAGTGGCATGGGCGACAATAACAACCAATACCAGTGCCACCCCCAGACTTATACTCTATACAAGAAATAGATTTAGAAGACTACTAGTTATTCCTTAATTTGGCTAAGTCTGGTCGCTACACCGGACATGTATATTTATAAGTACTATATAAAATAATTTTCAGTGTTCAAAAATAATTTTCCGTGTGCCAAAGCGGACATTAATTATCTCGAAAAATTGAAAATAAAATATGTATTTTTTGTTTATTTTACAGAGATCGTAATGTCTATACAGACATGGGAAAATAAGAGGAATTAAAAAAATATTTGACAAACATCTTGTCAAATTAAGGGTTATAGCCTGGACCAGTCACTTCAAACGAACTTATAAAGAGTATACAGCAGTAAGAAGAAGAGTATACGTCCACATTGTAAAGAGATCGTCTAAAAGATGACGTGGCATTTATATCGGCCATTCCATGGAAACGAGTGTGACACGTTGAACTACTGTTTATCACTTTTTCTATAAAGAATATAATATTTCAAACATATATTTTTGTGAAGAAATTATAACACCTAAGGAAGAATTTTTGCAAATCATAAAGAATTTCAGTGTTTTTACATGTTTAAAAAATATAAATATGCTGTTACAGATATAATACAGATATATATATAAAATATGGTGTGACAGATATAACTGTCACACCCGAAATAGCATATTTATAATTTTTTAATGACAAAAAAATGGAAATTCTTTATTTTTGGAGAAAAAAAATCTTTCTTAGGTGTTATAATTGCTTCACAAAAAAATATACTTGAAATATTATATTTTTTAAAGAAAAAATGATAAAAAATAGTTCTATGTGTCACACTCATTTCTATGGAATGGCTGATATACTGAATTATGTGTTTACATTTTTTAAATAAAACGACTGTAGAAGTCATACAAATGTAACATTCTAGGATATTACATCGTCAAACTGTGGGCTCATAAAATTGAATTAATTTACCTCTGAATTACTGGATCAATCGACATTAGTAAGTAAAGCAATAAATTTGGAGCCCAACCCTTGTCCCGTTTGTCAACTTTGTAATCAGGGTAAAATATTTTGAAAGGCTGAAAAAGGAGTTCTCATTACATTTTAAAACTCTTCTCCCAAGTATATCAGGAACTATCAGGATTAATTCTGCACCAACGAGTCATAAGTAACGAGTAAAAAAGTACTCAATATTAAGGCATCTGTACACCTTTAAAACGTGAATTTCAACCAAAATATAAATTTTTAAATTTTATTAAATTATTAAAATCTAATATGTTATCTATACATATCCGCTTGAATTTTGCCTCTATCTCATTTAAAACCAGAGTTATAGCATTTTTAATGAAAGTCAAAAGTCAATTTTAATACCGGAAGTGCTCTTTTGTAAACCAGAAGTCTCCTGAAAAGTTTTATTCTCTTGTCAATTTCAACAAAATATTTTGATATAATTAATATGTTATTAAACTTAAACCAAAAAATTAATGCTTAAAGGTATTACTGTTTTTAAAGAATCTGGTAACGGCATTTTCTTGAATTTAGCATCTGAATCTCGCAATGAATTTACTGAAACATTATCAAATTTTCTTGTGTTTCCGAGATTTTGCAGTTACATTGCTCCTTTTTTTATACGTATTTAAAATGAAAAGTTTTATTTTAATATTTTAAAATGCCTAATTCTGCATGCAGAACAGTGGGGAACGAGTTAATATTAATCAGACTCCGTTCAGGTCCTTTCGCGAAATTATAAGTAGTTTTGAAAGGCAGAAAAATGAGTTCTCGTTACTTTTTAATATTCAGTTCTCTGAAAGTATATCAGAAACTATCAGGATTAATTTTGCCCCCCCCCAGGCATAAGTAACGAATTAAAAAGTACTCACTATTAATCAGACTACAATCAGGTGCTGTCGCAAATTTATAAGTAATTTGAAAAAGTTGAAAAACGAGTTCTCGTTACTTTTTTAATACTCAGTTCACTGCAAGTATAGCCGAAATTATCAGGATTAATTTTGCACATACGATGCAAACGAACGAGTTAAAAAGTACTCAATATTAATCAGACTATATTCAGGTCCTGTCGCGAATTTTTAAGTAATTTTGAAAGGCTGAAAAAGGAGTTCTCGTTAAGTTTTAATGCTCAGTTCTCTGCAAGTATAGCAGTAATTATCAGATTAATTTTGCTCCAGCCAGGCATAATTAACGAATTAAAAAGTACTCAATATTAATCAGACTACAATCAGGTCCTGTCTCGAAACTGGGAAAATATAATGATTACAGTTCAAGACTCTAAAAAACCATTGTAACGTTAAATTTTTCAATGCATTAAATTTCCTGTGCAAACCAAGAACTACACAAATTATTGAGGAAGCCGCCTTTATTCAATGAAACTTTCAACTATTCTTGCGAGGACTTCGAGATCGCTTTCCATCTCACCCCTTTTAGCCAAAACTTTCGCTATATATCTTTATTGTCTGGGGATGTTTGGAGAAGAAAAACGGGATAGAAACCTGAATTAAAAAGAAAATAAACGAAAAATTTGTGATAAGACCCTGATAATTTTTAATGAATTTTTTTACAATTTAAGGAAGGGGAGGCAGTCGGGGGTCTCTCTTTCTACATCTCTTATAAAAATTATTTTTCTCTTCTGAAGCTTCTAAAAAGTAATTTAATGGTTATAATAATCTTAATCCTCCCTCCAAATCAAATCCATAGCCAAACATATATCAAAATTGATAAACTTATGTAAGCGGGCTTCCATAGAATATGGTAAGTCATGAGGTTCAAAAATTCGGACCTACGCCGTCTTATTACACTGGTGTGCAAAACTTGATAAACATATCGGGCTTCCATAGAATATGGTAAGTCATGAAGTTCTAAAACTTGGACCTATGCCGTCCTATTACACTGGTGTGCAAAACTTGATAAACATATCGGGCTTCCATAGAATATGGTAAGTCATGAGGTTCAAAAATTCGAACCTATGCCGTCCTATTACACTGGTGTGCAAAACGAAATAAACATATCGGGATTTCATAGAATAAAGTAAGTCATGAGGTTCAAAAATTCAGACCTATGCAGTCCTATTACACTGGTGTGCAAAACTTGATAAACATATCGGGCTTCCATAGAAAATGGTAAGTCATGAGGTTTAAAAATTCGGACCTATGCCGTCCTATTACATTAGTGTGCAAAATTTAAGCAACAGGGTGGGTTTTATACTATAACTCCACGAGGAATCATCTGACAGACATGAAATTCAGAAATGACTGAGATTATTATGTACTTAAAGAATGACTAAAGAATCGGTGGTGAAAAAGGAATACAATGCATACAAAGGCATGCGGTATGGAATCAAACAAAAACAAGCTTTATCCCATATTAAAATCATGTTAAAATCAATGCTGTAAAATTAATTATCGAACTTTCATATTCTTTTGAAACAAGAATACGATGTAGCCATACACTGATATTTTCCTTTAATTAAACTAAAGGTTTTGAGAACATAAAATCATATTTTTCTGATAAAAGACAATGAATTGAAGATAAACAAAAATCTATTATTTTCAAAGAATAAAATATGATTTTCTGGAGATCTCTATTTTCCAAGCATCTTGCAATCCTCTACTTCTTCAAACTTCAAGAATGTTCTCTTTACAAAGTCACGTAAATCGTAATCCCAATGGGGTCATATACTTCCTATAAATAATGGCATAAAACTCCCAATATTTTTACTACTGATAGCAGCATTGGATTGTTCAATAGATCACCTGATTCCATGATTGAAACAGAAATCTCCCAAGAGACGGATGTCCATCAGAAAAATATAAAATAATAATGCATAATGTGATATAAAATTCAAACAAAAATCAAAATTGATTTATAAAATATGTGGAACCTTTAATTTTATTGCGTTTTTGGTATCTCAGTATACAAGCATATACGCAACAAGCAAAAAGACACATAAGCACAAGCACATACATACATATATACTCATAAAATTATGATGTTCATCTTTTCCTAATGATATACGTTTTTATATACATATATGTAATACATCAAAATTATTTCTCTTTAGTATTTCTTTAAAAATTTCCTCTCTCCCGTTCTTATTCCTTAAACTCTTTTTCCCAGCCTCGAAATGTCTTAATCAAAGGAGTATCCTCGACTTTAAATTCTTTTAACACATTTCCCAAATCTTTCTGTCGAATAGATAGAATTTTTCTGTCCATTGAACACGTTTTCCAGCTGTAGCTGGCAAATGGCTGGTTTTTCCCCTGATATTAACAATTGAATTCGATGACTAATTTTCTTGTCCCTTGGGAAAATTCTATCTGTCTTCGCTCTTGGGTGAACCTCCGTTAAACAAAGGAATTTTTGTGTATTTCTCTTGTTTGGTGATGACTAGTGAAGATGTCTTTCTATCAGATCTGCAATAAAATTTTAATTAGACTTGAATTTGTGTCATTCTCTTCAATGTGTCTAGACTGCATCTTTATTACTGCTAAGCTGATTAGGCTTCTTCTTTCCCAGTAGCCCGGGAAAGTAAAAATAATAGCAGCTCTATAATTATTGTGACTAGAGGAAATCATTCCTACACACACACACACACACACACACACACACACACACACACACATATATATATATATATATATATATATATATATATATATATATATATATATATATATATATATATATATATATATATATATATATATATATATATAATATAATATATATATATAATATATATATATATATAATATATATATATAATATATATATTATATATATATATGTAGATATGTATATATTTATACATATATATATATATATCTAACAATATATATATATATATATATATATATATATATAAATGATATATGTATGTATAAAGAATATATACATATATATATATATATTTATATATATATATAGATAATATATTATATATATATATAGATATGTATATGTATGTATTATAAATATATATATTCTTATATAATATATGTATATATTTATGTATATATATATATGTATATATATATGTATATATATATATTTATATTTATATATATATATATGTGTGTGTGTGTGTGTGTGTGTGTGTGTGTGTGTGTGTGTATGCATATATGTAACCAACACAGTTTGATTCACCAATTACATGAAATTCTAGCCACTATTGTGTTTACTTGCTCGGGCTACTGAGCAGAAGAAGCATAAGCATTTAGACTATTGAAGTAACCAGTCGTGGCTTGTTGAATAGAATCGAGTCCACGAAAAAGAGTTTAAACTTTAATTTGGAGCGAAGACAATGACCTGTTTCTTAGTAAAAAGCAAAACGGAATGATACAAGAAATAATTTTGCTTTTAAAGAATTGCCCCATGACAAGACTCAGAGTCTAATTCCTTCCCAGAGAAAGTAACTTAGTAAGGGACATTAACTTAATCAGTGAAAAAAGTTAGCCCTTCACAGGGACAGATGGAAAATGTAGCGACTGGACAGAAAATTTGCATTTCTTTTTAGAGAAAACTTTCAGAGACTGTTATAAAATTTTAAGTCGCGGAGATTCCTTTTGATAACATATTTTGTTTCTGGGAAAATAGATTTAACAAGGATAAGAACAGGAAAGATAATAATTTTGAAGATAATTAAGTATAATAATTTTGATATGATATTTTGAGATTCCCCCGAAAGAAGAGAAAATTATCTTGCCGAAGGGTAACATTTGCACCAATTATAACATCATGATACAAAAATAATAATTCTCAAAAATATTTTATACAAATTAATAAAAATTATAAAGGAATATGAAAATTAGTCTAGAAGAGTCACAATCTTCCATGTCCTTGAAAATTAGAAACTACAGACTAAAATGGTTTATACATAACCCATCATCAGGTAATTCCACATAAGCTTATCAAAATTTGAAAACTTTCATTTATTTTGTTCCTATGACTTTCCAACTCTATTACAAAAATTAGTTAAAGAATCATTATATGAACAAATAAACAATGAATGGGTGATATGTAAGAAATATAAAAAATAAACATACATAAATGAGGGTTTGTAGTAAGCAAGTGTATAAAAATTCTCTTTTGTGATTCAAATATTCCATGTAAAAATTGAAATTAAATTGTAAAAAAAAAATAGCTTTTTTTTTCAAAATTAATTTTCAGTGTAGGCGACTACCTATTTCAAATTTATTAAAAAATGAGATTATTTTCCTAACATTGAACAAGATCAGGCTTGTGACAAGTCATGCTAGTACTAATCTAGCCCAAACTCTCAGTTTGACTCATCAAATTAAATTATTCTCGAGAACTCCCAAGTTTTATATTAGCAAACAATTAGAAAATTAATCTTTTTTAATGCCGGTTGACAATCTCCCACATCATGATCAGTCAGACTTTACTTATCCTCAGTGTGAAGCAAAGCCGTAGGCAGGGGGAGAGATTCGAGGGACAGGTTCTCCCCCCCCAAATTTTGAAAGACCATTTTGTAGATAGACAATGTCCCACGTTTGTCTGTGTGTGCTATCTGCCTAGCTGTTCATGGAATCATGGACAGTTATTCTCTTAGAAAAAAACCGCTAAGACCATAAAAGTCTTGCTGGAAATAAATTAGTTTTCCTTTCATCAATTGAAGTATCATTCACAAATAAAGATGTCTTTTTATTTTGGTCCCCCTCCGAAAATAATTTCTGGCTACGGCCCTGGTGTGAAGGGAAAAATAGAAAACAAAATAGCTAAATTCAACCTCGAAAAATAGCTCTAAGGGGAATGAAGTGGTGACTGTTCAATACCCAGAGAAAGCTGGGGAGAGGAACGACAAGAGACTCACCTAAGCTCTCATTTGACTTCGCAGATTGTCTCTTCGGAGTTAAATATTAAAAAAATAAATTAACTCAACACTCAAAATCAAACTAAACTTCTCTTCAAGACATTGTTCCTTGAAATTTTTTTAGCTACCCTGTAATTAATTCAATCTTAAAAATCACAATTAAAGACTTCATCATATCCCTTAAATATCAATCAAAATTTATACTTAATATGAAAACATCATTAATTTAAGTATTATCTATTTAATCAATTTTAATATTTCTTGTAATCTTGTTATTCTGTTCATGACCCTCAGAAATCTGGGGAGAGAAACGACAAGAGATTCTCCTAATCTCTTCCTAGACTTCGCAGAGTGTCTTTTCTTAGTTAAATATTAAAAAAATAACCCCAAACTCAAAATCAAACTAAATTTCTCTTCCAAGCATTGTTCCTTAAAAATGTTTTAACTACACTGTAATTAATACAATTTTAAAAATCACACTTAAACACTTCATCATATCTCTTAAATATCAATCAAAATTTATACTTAGAATGAAAACATCATTAATTTAAGTAGTATTTATTTAATCAATTTTAATATTTCTTGTAATGCAAACATTCTAATATTACATAACATTACTCTTAAAATAACATCATATATTCAAAATCTGTAAAACACATTATTATTATTATGAAAAAAAATGTGGCAAATATGAAAAGTATGAACTATGAAAACACTTGAAAACTTTAAATCAAATATTTGTTGTCATTGAATTTATAAAACAGAAATTCAAAATTATTATGCTCAAAATTATAATATCAAATTTCTCTAAAAACATGTTTAGAAGTAGTAGCAAACTATAAAAAAGGCATATGCAAAAACACTTCAAGCTTATTCTTGAAATTCAACTCAATCCATTAAAAGCAAAACCTTAAAAATATTGAAAGTAGTTTTAGCTAAATATAAGAAATGAATAGCATTATGGCACATAAAAACATCCTAATGTTATTTTGTCAAATTTCGTAAACAGCAGAGCAATTCTCATTTGAAAATCATAACTACAAAACACACTCAGCAAAAGTCCGTTAAAATATATACACTCGATTCTCAAGTATCAAAACATCACTTCATTTCACTAGTGTCGAAGATCTGTTCAGACCGGAACTGACATGTCAAAACAATTTAGACTAGTTTTAAAAACAAGTTACGCTCAAGCCAAAAAAAAGATGCAGCTTTCGTTTCGTTGAAAGTGGAAGTCAAGAATAATTGTTTTGATTAGAAAGAGTTCCTCTTTCTGAAGGTCACTGGCGACTCATGTACACTGGTGTGCAAAACTTAACCAGCAGCTGGCTTTTTTGCCATAACTCCACAAGAAATCATCTGAGAGACATGAAATTCAGAAATGAGGGAGAGTATTTTGAACGTAAAGGATGACGAAAGCATCGGCGCTGAAAAAGGAATACAATACATAGGTATGGAATAAAAAAACAAGCTTTGTTGAACTAAAATTATCGTGACTCATGATTGTCTATCCAAGAGGAAGAACAACAAGTAGATGTTACTTAATGTGGGATATGCCGTCTCCTAACTGTAATAGTTGCTTCGTATCTTCTCCGCATACTCAGAACCATCTGGTCCAATATTTCTTGTGGTAGGAGTGATCATTCCGCAATCAGCATCTGTTTGAGTTGTTGGGTGTTCTCCGGAGGATGTAAGCTTGCTACAATGCGTCTCCCCAAAGCATCCCACATTGTTCGATTGGATTAAAATCACGGGAGTATGTTGTCCAGTCCATTCGAGTGATATCGTCATTTTCCATACTCTCCCTCATTTCTGAATTTCACGTCTCTCAGATGATTTCTCATGGAGTTATGGCAAAAAACCCACCTGTAGCTTAGGTTTTGCACACCACCAGTGTATTTATCGATGTCTTTAGTAGAATTACAACCGAGCGCTATCGGAATTAGATAAATTTTCCTCCGTTTTCGGTTTTAAACATATAATAGATTTAAATATCTTATCAAGACAAAAGAAATTACAAATTTAACATAAACTAAAGGTTATAATATTTTTTTCAAACTTTAAGCCGCCAACAATATATTCAGTCTAATTTACAGTCTTCTAAAATTCATCTACCTTCCAAACAGTAGTTATGTGAGTTACAAAAGCTATATATGATTTGTTATGTTGACAAAGGTGCTTCTAATTATGCTATAATACGTAAACATTAATATTACTCAATAGCTACAAAATTTTATAATAACACTTCATTATGTAAGCCTTATCTACATTCCGACCTACTCCTTTAAAAAAAGACTTATTGTTTTACATAAAAAAGGAGATATAAATTTAAATAAATTTAATTTCCCATCCCTAAATGCAGTTCCTAAATTACATGAATCTCCTATTAAGGCATCCGGGAGCGGGTTTTTTGTTCGTATATTTAGTTATTCAGTTAAATCTCAATAGATCGAAAATTATTTAATTTTTTAACCAACTTTTCGTATTTTATATTGAAATATATAAACAAATATATAAATAACAACCATAAGATTTTTGCAAACAAAAATTATATTATTTAGTATATAAATTTATAATAGTATCCTAGAAATGAAAAATCAAATAGAAATAATATAGATTTAATTTTTTCGAATTATGTTATATATAAATATTTTTATATTATAAAAAATTGAAAAGAGCAATCATAAAACTAAAAATGTAAAACTAGTTTTTATTTGTCTAAATTTTTACGAAATATGTAGTAGACAAGAGCAATAGGCTTCGTTTTCCTGTATAGTAACAGTAGCTTTCAATTAATTACTCAGGTTAAACATGATTATAACTAATTTTAAATATTTTGATGAATTTGACTTTTTTAATAATATTGATTTAGATTACCTATTTAAAATCATCATGGATATTTTTGATGAGTCTGACATGTTGGAATATGTTTCACATTCTGTTTTAATTACTTTATTAACAATAGCATTATTTGAAAGTTATCTTTGGAATGAAAAATCTTATTTTATTCAAATTAATGGTATAACTATAGGGGGTTGCAGATCTTTATTAGCTGATTTATTTTCTTAATTTCTATGAATCTCGATCATTAAGTTTAAAACATTATAGTTTGTATCGTTATGTAGACGATATTTTAATTAGTATTCACGAAATTGACGATACAAAATCTAGACTTTTACCCTTTTTTTCAGTTTTATTGAAACAGTAAAAAATAACTAAGGTTTTCTCCCGTTTTTAGATGCCAATTTAAAAATTGAAAATATTGAAATATTATATAAATTTTCTGACAAAAAATCTACTTAAAACTTTACAATTAATAAAATATGTGATTGGAATACATGCATATCAACACATATTAAACATAATATATTATTCAATTATTTATTGCGTTGCGAACATCTCCATAGTAATCGGGTTAATTTTCATAGTGATATCATATTATTTTAAGAATTACCTTTAAATTCTAACTATCGCTTCACTTTTGTTATTAAACAATTAATAAATTATTTAAAAGAAATATTAAAATGGATTAGGTTATTGTTTCCAATTATTTATAAACATAGAAATGTAATTTTAACTGACAGTGTTAACATTGTTAACGTGGAGTAAGTATAGGAATTATAATCTGTGTCATTTTATGTACAGCTTTATTTAAACATAATATATTATTCAATTATTTAATGAATTGCAAACGTCTACAAAGTAATCTGGTTAATTTTCATACTGATATATTTAGAATTAGATTTAAATGCTAATTATTCCCCCCTTTTAATATTAAACAATTAATAAATTATTTTAAAGTAGGTTTAAAATGGATTAAGTTATTGTTTCTAATTCTTTATAAACATTAAAATGTAATTTTAACTGACACAGTATTAACAGTGTTGACATGGAGTATGTATTGGAAATAAATACTAGCTATGTCGTTTTATGTACAGCTTTATTTTGCTTAAATATACTTCCTATCTAATTTTAAGTACAACTTTATCTTGTTTTTATTTAGTATGGAATGTTTAACGTATTCTTCATTTTTTTCTTATTCTTATGGTCTGTTGGGTGTTCAGGCCTGATCAAACAATTATTTAACCGTGTATGGAAGTCGTAAACCTTCTCCACCCAATCCATTTTTCTTCCTATCTGTTTTTCAAATTTAAGCTTATAATTACCTAATTTCTTTCATTTTTTTTCTCTTTATTTACCAATATTTTATAGAAGCTTTTAGTGCATTAAATTGTTAGTAATATACTATATTTTTATCTTTTATACTATTTATTATATTGTCGCGTAGATGCAATGAACTGAACTTGGTGAAATGACTGATGAACGCTCAAGACCAGTTCAAGATTTTTATTACCTCGCAACTGAATGAAATCCTACTTATATACACATTTCGAACCTTCCAGACTTGGAAGGCCCGCAGAAAATTAGGAACTAAATTTACATACATTTGCATAATGAAATTAAATTAACATAAATGAAATCCAGGTTAAAATCAATTTTTAAATGCAGCTTGCCTCGCCTGTTTTCGAACCCGGAACCTCCCGTTCCGAGTCCGCCGCTTTACCGACTGCGCCACGGCGTCCTTGCCGAAAGGAACGATTTTCGCTACAATATACATATATATATATATATACATATATACATATACATATATATATACATATATACATATATATATATACATATATACATATATACATATATATATATATATATATATATATATATATATATATATATATATATATATATATATATATATATATATATATATATATATATATATATATATATATATATATATATATATATATATATATATATATATATATATATATATATATATATATATATATATATATATATATATATATATATACACTAAATCTATATTTTCGTTTATTTGGGTATTCATATATATGAATTTATCGATAATACATAAACATTTACAAAATCATATATAAAAGCAATATGTTTTCAGAGATTTAATAAAACAATAAAAACATTTTGGAAATAACAATCATATGTTACGATGAAATAATTAATTAATTTACAAAATATTTTTTCAATAATTAAACTCCACAATTCAATGAAGTAATACTTTTCCTCCGCTCCTAAAAGATGAAAATAATATGAACAGTAATTATTTTAAGACGAGATTTACAGGAGATGAGTATTTTAAAATCTAACTTCCTGTATTTCTGTACTTTCCTAAAACTACAAGAAAACTTTCTGTTCAAAGTCATGTAAATCGTAATTCGTATAGTGTCATATACTTTTTGAAAACAATAGCATAAAATATCTCAAAATTTTACCTCTAATACTAGCATTAGATTGCTTGTAATATACTTAAACACTAACACCAGTGTTCTTTCTCAAAGAAGAAACACAGTAAAAATATAATGCCTTATATTTTGAACTGAAACATTTATTATGTACAGTAAATATTTACAGACATTATTTCTTGATTAATATTTAAAACATTCATCACTCTACGTTCATCATTATACAACAATTCATTACAATTTTGTTTTGTTTTTATACGTTAAAGCTGACATTATTTCTTAGTTCCTGCCCCCATATCTTACCGCTACATACCTGTCTGGGATTGACAGTTACACTTGTGCCACTCCTTGATCTATAACTCCTCCGCAGGGGTCCCCACTAAAACTTGAAGTCAACAGCTGCACATAATTCTTCTTGGAAATTTATTCCACAGCTGTTTATGCACGTTCTGACCATCGTGGGAAAGTATATCAGTACAAGATAGTTCAATAGATTATATTATTAAAATAAATATTACATTAAAGACTGTTGCTGTTGCTAATCCATGATTCCAGCCACTGCTAAGCGTGATCTACAAGGTTACTCAAATTTCAAAATCATAGACTAGCACAGGTAAATCTGATAAGTCGTCGTAGCACTTATAATTATCTACCGGAGAAGCCAGCTCTTAGTTACATTCCTGACGAATAGGGTGAGTTTTTTGACTACCCTGGAAGACAAGGCCTCTTGGATAGCCACTAAGAAAGCGAGAGAGAGCTCTCTTGATGTATCCGTAGTTCATAGCGATGGAACCACCAGGGGAATCGGCACTGCACCAAGGATGTGCCAGAGGTACACGCCAAGACATTGGCAGAGTACAGCTGAAGGTAAGTCAGATAACTAAAAGTAGCCATAGCCTCCCAAGCTCTGTCCTTCGCCAAAACATCCGCGTCCTCATTACCCCAAATGCTTACATGTAAGTAATTCCACCGTAAATGCACTTCACAATAGGACGAGACTAGTCTTAATTTAGTTAGAATTGAAGTTTCAGTTTTGTCACGAACGTTACACAGTTGGACAAATGTCGGAAGGCACTACAGCTAGCATTCAAATCGCATTAAAGTCTAAAGAAGACTTGACATCTATTTGAACTTTACTTTTAAAAACTTAGCTTATATCAGGGTTTCTTTTATTTATTTTGACAATTCCATTGGGATATCTGATAAGAACACAACTACCAGCGTGATCGTTACTACCATCAGTATATATAATAACAGTATATATAATAACTTATTTCCGTCTGGGATGTTATTTATAATTTCAAGGGCAAATTGCTCAGGTTATTGGACTATGAGTTATGTCACCTTAAAGACCAACATCAATTAGGAAATATAAAACAATTATCTACAGATATATAAATTTTTAGTTTAGAAAAAAAATCATGTAATTTTAAAGCTTAAATCCCCACTTCTTATCATTATACATACATGCATACATATATATATATATATATATATATATATATATATATATATATATATATATATATATATATATATATATATATATATATATATATATATATATATATATATATATATATATATATATATATATATATATATATATATATATAATATATATA
>CM063504.1:178910449-178912949 GCA_032207245.1 Pardosa pseudoannulata | reverse complement strand
TATGTAAGGTAGTTAAGGTATCAACTACAAACGACATCAAATGAAGAATGGTGCTTTCTACTACATCATATTGTGTAATGGCGGATAGCCAACTACTGTCCTTGACAAAAACATAACCTACCAGGAACTCGATTACTTTCAACCCCAGAAACCTCGAAATAGAGAATTTTTACCCCAAAACTGTTTTGTGTTCAACTTTCTGAGATAACATTATTTTATACAGACATTCTAATTAAATATATTAGCCACAAAGTTTTTACAATCTCTTATGAGGTTTAAAGTGTATTCAGTGCATGTCTATTTCTCCAATATATAAGGAAAAGCAGGTAAGGTAGTTAAGGTATCTACTATACACGACATCAAATGAAAAATGGTGCTTTCTCGTACATCATATTTTATAATAGCAGATAGCCAACTACCGTCCTCTACGAAAACATAAACTATCAGAAACGCAATTACCCAGAACCTTGGATGGATTATTTTGACCCCGAAACTATTTTGTGTTTAACTTACTCAAAACGTTATTTTATACAGATATTATAATTAACTATATATTAGCCTCAAAGATTAAGAACCTCCCTTTGAGGCTTAAAGTGTGTTCAGTGCATATCCAATTTTCCGATATATGAGGAAAAGTAAGTAAGGTAGTTAAGGTATCAACTATACACGACATCAAATGGATAATGGTGCCTTCTCCTACATCATATTGTGTAATGGCTAATAGCCAACAACTGTCCTCGAAGAAAAAATAACCTACCAAAAACTCGATTACTTTTAACCCCAGAACCATCATTTTTACCCCAAACCTATTTTGTGTTCAACCTTCTCAAAACGTTATTCTATATAGATATTTCTAATTAAATATTAATATATATATATAGAATAAGAAGGTGATTATGAAAGCCACAAACTTTCAGAATCTCCCTTTGAGGCTTGAAGGGTGTTCAATTGATGTCTACTTTTCCGATATATGAAAAATGTATATAAGGTAGTTAAGGTATCAACTATACACGACATCAAATGGATAATGGTGCCTTCTCCTACATCATATTGTGTAATGGCTAATAGCCAACAACTGTCCTCGAAGAAAAAATAACCTACCAAAAACTCGATTACTTTTAACCCCAGAACCTCGGGATGGATCATTTAGACAATAAGACTGTTTTGTATTCAACTTCTTGAAAAAGTTATTTTATATAGATATTCTAATTAACTATATATTAGCCACAAACTTTCAGAATCTCCCTTTGAGGCTTGAAGGGTGTTCAATTGATGTCTACTTTTCCGATATATGAAAAAAAGGTATGTAAGGTAGTTAAGGTATCAACTATACACGACATCAAATGGATAATGGTGCCTTCTCCTACATCATATTTTGTAATGGCTGATATCCAACTACCGTCCTGGGCGAAACATAATCTACCAAGAACTCGATTTCTTTTTACCCCAGAAAATCCGGATGGATCATTTTGACCCAAAAGCTATTTTGTGTTCAACTTTCTCAAAACGTTATTTTATACAGATATTCTAATTAACTATATATTAGCCCATAAGTTTAAAAATCTCCCTATGATGCTTGAAGTGTGTTCAGTTCATGCTTACTTTTCCAATATATAAAGAAAAGTATTTAAAGTATTTAAGGTATCAACTATACACGATATCAAATGGAGAGTGGTGCCTTCTCCTACATCATATTGTGTAATGACGGATATCCAACAACCGCCAACGACGAAAACATAAAGTACCAGAAACTCGATTACTTTTAACCTCAGAATCTCGGGATGGATCATTTTGACCCCTAAACCATTTTGTGTTAAACTTTCTCAAAACGTTAGTAACAGAATAGAAACACATCCTTGACTGATTCTTATCTTATGCCCATAAAAATCTATGAAAATATAAAACTGAAGAATCAGTGCCTATGCAAAATGTGGTTCAGTGATAAGTTTCCAAGCGGGGAAACAAAACTATCGAAATTTCTTCTAACTGTAAAATACGTATATGTCGAAAATTTACGAAATATATATGAATGGGTCCCAGAACTGGTTAAGAAATTAACTAATTACATTATATTTGTCTATATATTTTTTAACATCGTATACTTTTTGATATTTTAATATCTTTTTTTATCAATTATTTTAATAATTTATTGTCTAAAAGTAAATGTCATTGAGTAATAAATAAAAAGTACTTTTGGAATAAAAATATGGATTTATATAAATCGGGGTAAGTTTGACACAGATCGCAGTTTTAGACAGAGAGACACTCCGGATGTTCTAGTGATAACCTTTATGTATAGATTGTGTATACACCTTACATTTTCACTTGTATTTACATATACCTATATAACAGATGTATAATTCATAATCCTATACTAACCCCTGAAGTCTGTACCAAAAATCCGGGATTCCGCTGTATACAAGATTGATTCTGGTTTCGTTTTGTTTTTGTTGTTGGAGCCTTATGCCATTTGGTCAAACCAAGCACGATATAAGCAGGA
>CM063504.1:178890449-178905449 GCA_032207245.1 Pardosa pseudoannulata | reverse complement strand
CCTACACACATATATATATATATATATATATATATATATATATATATATATATATATATATATATATATATATATATATATATATATATATATATATATATATATATATATATATATATATATATATATATATATATATATATAATAGATAGATTTAGACATATAGATAGCTATTATTATATTTTACATATCTATTTAATTGTTATATACATATTAAATCACGAAAATACGTCAATTTTCTACACCATATATACGTATAGATAGAAAGATAGATACAAGTATAGATATAGATGTTGGTAGATAGATAGATAGATAGATAGGAATAGATAGATAGGTATTATTTTATTTTACATATCTATTTTATTGTTATATACATATTAAAACAAGAAAAGTACGTCATTTCTTTCACCAGATATAGGTATAGATAGATAGATAGGTAGATAGGTATAGATAGATAGATAGATATAGATATTGCCATAGATAGATAGATATTGTTTTTTATTTTGCTTATCTCTTTAATTGTTATGTACATATTAAAACAAGAAAAATAAGTGACTTCATACACCAGATATAGGTATAGATAGATAGATATATAGATAGGTATAGATAGATAGGTATTATTTTATTTTACAAATCTATTTAAATGTTTTATACATATTAAAACAAGAAAAGTACGTCCATTTCTTTCGCAATTAAGAAATCTAGAGCAAAATATTTATTTAGGGTGTTTGTAATGTCATAATTGTCATAATTTTCAAAAATACTTTTATAAATAAATTAGTAGAAACACGTAAAACTTATAATCTTGAAGCGAATTGTCATAAAAAGGAATTTTAAATGTAAAGGAAGCGGTGTAATTGAAAGAGCGTGGGGAAAAATAAGTATAATTAAACTTTATGAAACAAAAGCAATCATTGAATGGTCTTTCGTTTCAGATTTAATTACTTATTACATAAATAGTCTCATCGGATATAATTTCGAATAATTTTTTTCCTCAAAATCAGACACTCCTTTCCTTTTCATAATGCAATTCAGTAAACGTGACATTTCTTTTGTTTCAGCTGAAACAGCTAGTGGTAGCTTTATTTGACTTAATTAGAAGACTGTTTTACTTTTCATAATTTCTCTGTTTCCCTTTTTAATGAAAAATAGAAAACGGAGGATGTAATTACCAATTTAATTTCTCCAGAATTAGGATGCCACATAAATCATATTCACACTTAAAACGTGAGACGAGGAATTTAAATTTTTCTTTAAAGATTTCTAATCTCGGGAAGTGTACCTTGTTCATTAAAATGACAAATGATCAGAAAATAATGAATCTTCGCAAAGAATGCATTTTTCATTGCTTCTTCTTAGCTTTTTTTTTATCAAGTACTTCTCATCAATAGTGTGATAAAAATGTAAAATATTGGTGGTTTGTTTAGACATGTAATGACACCACAATTACAGAAATAAAGAATTCTTCCTCCATAAAATATAATTAAGGTTCTTAATGCTTTGAATTAAAAGAAAGAAAATTACTTTTCCTAAAATATTTCGTAATGAATAATTTAGGCATTCTTATTATTCGTAACAATACTAACATACGTATGTGTGTATATATGTATACAAAGGGAGAAAAGAAAAATGGAGTGGGTGGGTTTTTTTTGGTTTGGAGTTCTACGGTCTACTTTTTTGCAACACGAGGGCTAATGAGACTGAGACCTACTGCTTAAAGACGATTCCGAACGGCTATGAACGTCCATGTCACAGTTTGATTCGAACCCACGAACTCCGGTACCAAAGACCAGCACCCTAACCATTCGGCCAGCGGTCGGCTAGAGAGTGGGTGGAAAAGGTAAATTATGCATTGACGTTATATATATATATATATATATATATATATATATATATATATACATACATATATATATATATATATATATATATATATATATATATATATATACATACATATATATACAAGTATATGTATAAAAACTTTATATATATATATGCATGTTTCTGTAAGAGTGAGAGAGAATTTGTCTCTATATGAACAGATAGATTTATATTAATATGAAATAATAATGTTAAAGGGTGAAGAACTATTCTTAGTATGTTCATATTATTTAAAATATTCTCTCCCATTTTATGTTTTGAATTTTGAATGAATATTAACTAGTTTATATAAATGGTAAAAATTTGTGTGAGATATTTTGAGTGATATTCTTATTAGCTCTACAATTAGCCATAAAAGTAAACTTTCTACCCATTTAAATCAAACAGATATATTTGTTTCTATATCAGTTACGTGATGCTAGTGTGATTGCATTAAAATATACACACTTATAGATAGACACAATATTAATTTGTATTTACCTATACACTATATTTTTGTATGTGTTTTATGTGCAACTACATGCAATTAATTCAAAATTTTCTATTCTTCACCATGTGCACACACATATATTCTTGCAATATAATTTCCTTGCAGTTTTTTTTTATTTAATTCACCTTTTATTACTACAGATGTAAACTGCAATTGTTAATTGAATTTATTTAAATACGTGATATTTCATAAAAATTTATTTTAAAAAAGCCAGTTATGATCATGTTTTCTAATCATTAATATATTTAATAAAATTGCTTCATTCGTAGGTTTGTAAAACATATAGATTAAATATGAATATAGTCAATTAACTATTTAGAATATTTCATCTGTTGAAAAACTGATGAGAATTTATAATCATATATGTAGGATACTTAATTTACCAGAAGCATTATGTTCAAATTCATCATGTTTAAAGCATTAATATAATAGTCAACATATTAATATAATATCTAATATTAATTTTTTCTAATAACCTGTTAGATCTGATATTTCCTAAAAACACTGTATCTCAGAAAATATTCGTGTTTAAAAATATTGAAGATTAAATACGACATACTATTTGAAAGACCGCTAGAAGAAATATTTAAACTTGTTAAAAAATTTCACCATATTTGAATTTACCATACATTATATAATCCTATAATGTAAACTAATCAGTTAAGACCTTTACAATTTATTATGTAAACGATACTCTTCAATCCATTTCTGTTTTTCAAGTTTGAAAAAAAGAGTAATTTGTAATAGCATTATATTTGCACTCTTAGAAATTGTTATTCCATTTAGTACATGTTTCTTCTTTTAAATGGGAAAGAGTAACGATTAAACATTTCCGATACGGTTTGAAAGCTTCCTACTAGTTTGTCTTTTATCCTAAACATTTGTTTTCACAAACAACCTATGTCTAAGAATATTGGAAAGCTATATTCCGCATTCATCATTTAAATATGTAATAAAATAACATTTATATATAAGTAAATGTATTATTATTATATTCATGCAAACAAATAATATTATGCATATTACAATTTAAGTCCGTTGTATTTTTCTCCAATATAGTTTAGCATTTTCATAAATGCCAAATCTTTAATATATATGGTATTCTACTTTTCTAAATATTTTATAAAAAGCATTTCAGATAGTCTAAATATTTTATATCTTTTCATGAGCAGAAACAAATGTATGAAAAAAACATTCATTCCATGCATACGTCTAATATGTACCTTGGTTTATACTTTTCTATATAATGTGCACATAATTTTTTTGAATTTACTTATTTTTATAGCATATATTTTAATATATCTGTTAGTGTATATTACTACCTTCACTGGAGTAAAACTGTATTAAGATTTCCATACACACACTTATACGAAAAAACATAGTTCTCATAATACAGTGCAATCATTTAATAATTTAGATCCGTACTAACATATTTCCTATACGTATTAAAAATAATTTTCTTCCTTTCATATGCAAGAAAGATGGTGATCCAATTTATTGTCCGTTAACCAAATGGCAATATATATATATTCTACTTAGCACTGCGGCAGACTTGAATCTAGCAATTGATAAAGATTTACTGAATTCCTTATTCAGATTCATTATTTTTTTATAGTTGGGGACAACTTACTCTTCTTTCCTATTCATTCGTACCAATTATACTATTTCCAATTTATTCTTACCTATTATCAAACTCATTTTATTAAGAAGTAGTTGTTTATCCTTTCGATAAGAAAAACCTCAAATATCCAAAATTAATTTCCCCTAGTATAAGATACACAATAGAGATATTATTTCCGATGGAGACATGATTTTATTAGATTTTATTTACGCATTTATTTATGTATATTTACAAAATACATTTCTAAAAGATGTGACTGGTAATAAGTTATCTAATTTTTAACACTAGAATTACGGAAGGGGTACCTAGCGAACATTTATCTCTGACAGCTCTTCTATTTTTTTGCAAATATCTTAATCCTTTCTTGACTTTTCCTAAATCATTGTGATTTACGTAATAGTAAAGATTTCAAGAAAATCGTATTTTTATTTTAGTCCTAACAAATGATTATACATAGAAATACGGCAGTCTATATACTGATGTTGAAGACAAGTGTAAACTTCTGATGATGACTCACTATTTTATTAGCAGAACTAGAAGCATTCATAGCATTGTTGTACTTAAGGGGCCATTAGCAGTCAAGGGCTTACCAATTAGTTTGTGGTCCAAGACTTTTGGACCAAAGTTTTTTCATGAAACTATGAGTAGAGATAGGTTTCCGGAAATTATGAAATTTCTTCGTTTTGAAAATAAACTAACAAGGTCTTCACGTTTGCAGTGCGATAAATTTACACTAATATCCGAGGTATGGAATACTTTTATAGAAAACTGTAAGCTTTGCTACAAACCAAATGAAAATATTACGTTTGATGAACAGTTATTCCCTATAAATACAAGATGCCGTTTTTTGCAGTATATACCTAACAAATTCGATAAATTCGGAATAAAATTTTGGCTAGAAGTAGATGTTAGGACAAAATACTTATTAAATGGATTTCCATATTTAGGAAAAGATGAAATGAGACCAAGTGATCAAAGTGTAGGAGAGAACGTAGTAAATCGTTTAATTGATCCTACATAACTGCAAAGTCTGTATATGTATCTGTATACAAAATTTGACCCGCTTCACAAAAATGATCACTACTACTGTTCTAGAGCATACAATATTGCTATTGTAATTAAATATTAGTTCCAAAATTTCATAAACAGCATTTCTTGGATTAAACATATTATCACTAAAAGACACAAGCTGTATAACAGACGGTGTATTTGACTGTAAATTTGTAATAAATCTTCCAATAATAATACAGTTTGTTAATAGAATACCCTAAATGCCAGGTTACTGTTTGTAGAAAATATAGAATTTGCAATACCATCAGCATAATAAAACTAAATGTAAAAACTGAAAATGAAAACTGTGAGTACATTATTGACATAAAACTGCTATTTACTGCAACTTCTAGTTTAAAAGCCTGAGTGGTATTAATTTCCTCTTGGTGTTCCAAAAGAGAAGATCATGTATTGTCCCCTTACATGCATGATTTAACTGATTTAATATTTGAAATATTTAGTTATAATAGTTATAATGTTGTAAAATACTAATAAATAAATAAAAAAACATTTTGAATGGTGTTTGTATACAGCATCAGACATATTTAACTTCATCTTGAATGCTGGGAAAATCCCATTCACATTTCACCTACATTATCATTCAAATTTCATATAGATAAAAGTCCTTTTAACTAAAATCTGTAATTTACAAACATACTTTAAACTTGATCTATATTTATGTATTGTCTCATTACACAACAGAATGTTTTGGAATATAATTTTTTAAATGAGTAACTACTAAAATGCTATTGCCTAAGAAAAAAATCATTAAAATACTAAAGAAATTATATAACGATGACATTTTTTAATGCTTCTGAATAACAAACACACATTTTTGTTAATTACATTTTCCCTCGTTCGTTACACAACATCAAAAAAGTATCTCAAATTGAATGAGCTTTAAATGCACTTAATCATTAAATATTTCATGATAATCATAAAACATTTTCATAGAAAAAATCTAAGAGAACAATATTTTCTTAAAAGATTTAGTTATCATAATCGAATTAAATAAACTCTTCCGATGTCAGTTCTATAGACAAGCAGAGAAATTTCACACAAATACGTTTATGCATTTTCATATGTTCACCAAATATCTAGATTTTATTTATCTATGAATAAATTTTCATCGGTTTTAAAATACTTTGAGTATTATTTTCTCCATTATGAAATATTATACAACTTCTGTATAATTTCGTTTAAATACACCGTCGTCCTTGTTATTTAAGAATAATATTTTAGATCTTTTATTTTCCTTAGAGATATTTCCGAAATGCTCCGCAACTAATATCGAAAAACGTATTTACATATAACTTAATTAAAGTTTCGATATCTCTGAAAAGCAGCGTAGATGTTCTAGTAGTAAAATCTTTGTGTCAACATTTTTTTAAACATTTGATAATGTACTTATGTATAAAAATACCGTGTTTCAGACATAGTGTTAAAAAAATTCAATGGATGTTCCATTCCAAATTATTTCAAGCTAAAAAAAAATTAATCTTTTTAAAGCAACTAAAATTCTATTAATTTTTTCGATTAAATTTAAATAACATGACTATTTGTTTAATTACTCGATCTTAGAAATGCACTAAAATCGTTCGTTGTATTCTTAGATACTTTAAGTATATAAAATATGTGTATCATTTGTACACAAAAATGTTCGTGAATAAAATTAAAGTTCCTGTTTGGTTATGCAAAATAAAAGAATAGTACATTTAACGGGTAAGTAATCCTACTTTGCCACAGAAAGCTAAATTTTACATGTTAAAAATTATTTTTTCTCCTCACATACTCAACTAATTATAATGAAATTTATACCTAAAAATGCTTCAATTGTTCAAAATATATGATAATTCTTTCAGATCATAGAAAATATATTTTAATACTGAAATTAATAATAAGTTTGACTGATATTTTAAAATCAAAATTTTACTTTTACTTCCACAGCGCAAGAAAGATATTGGTGTAAGAAAATAAGTTACATTTGTTACGAAAAAGAACATGGCTTATCTATTAATTACATTAAAATTAAATAACATGACTATTTGTTTAATTACTCGATCCCAGAAATAAGCGAAAACCGTTCGTTATATTCTTAGATACTTTAAGGTTATAAAATATCTGTATCATTTCTACACAAAAATGTTCGTGAATGAAACTATTCTTACTTTTTGGTTATGGAAAGTAGAAGAATAGTTCATTTAGCTAGTCTAAGGAACCTCACTTTGCTGCAGAATGCTAAATTTTATATGGTACAAATTATTTTTTCTTCTCACATACTCAACAAATTATAATGAAATTTATACCAAAAAATGCTTCAATTGTTCAAAATATATGATATGTTTTCAGATCATAGAAAATATATTTAATACTAAAAATAATAATAAATTTGATTGAAATTTTAAAATCAAAATTTTACTTTAACTTCCAGCGTGCATGAAAGATATTGGTGCCAGAAACAAAATTACATTTTATACGAAAAAGAACACGGTGTATCTTGAATTTATTCTTCGAACCACATCATTTCAACAAGATTAGTACATTTTTTATTGAATATCATTAAGATATTTTTTTAAAAAGTAATATTTTTAAAAGTACAGTAAGTACCGGCTATATAGTCACCCGCTTATAAGGACACCCCGCTTTTATGGTCTGGTCCAACTAAATAGGGGACATGTGTTAAAGTGCACCGCTTATACAGTCATCATCTTGTTACCGGCTATATGGTCGGTTTCATGTTTTCAACGAATTTCTGTTTTTTTTATTATTTCGTTTTATTTATGTAGTCAGTACGAAATAGCAGAGAACCTGAATTCAAGCCTTTATTTTCCTCCCTTTCCCATATTCTTGTTTGTGTAGAGTCATCGTCGGAGTTTTCCTCCTCTCTCAATTCTTGTCCCTTCTGATGACAAGTAGACATCTGTCTGTCTATTGGTTGAAATTTTCTCTCTCATACATGCTCTAAGGTGTAATTTTATTGATTCCGAAGCAGCAGATGAGTATTTAAAAGCTATTAAGGACTTAGAAACACTTTTGTTAACAACCAATAAAAGAAAACAAACTTGTATATCTGATAATTTTTTAAATACATTGAATATGAATGTATGTATATACGAGGGCTGTACTTTGATTAATAAGGTAAGCTAATAAATTTTCCCTCAAAAATATTGCATATTTTTAATGTAACTTTTACTTCTCGAATTAATTTTTAAAATGTTCTTAAAAGTGTAATTATTTATTTATGAGTACTACATTCTGATAGGGGAATATAACCCTACCACAATTCAATAGGGTTGTATTGTTCCGCATATATGGGCTTATATGGTGGGATTTTTCTGGACCATTGAGCTGACAATATAACCGATACAGACTGTATATGTAAATGTAAAATATAATTATTTAAAGTTCTAATTAATTAGAGGTATAAGTTAGTCTACATAACAAAGTGAATATATCTACCAACTGTTATTAAATATTCCGTATAGTTTTTGAAATACAATTCACGATAGAGTAAACTTTTAGAAACTGATATAAAAATACTTCTTTTTAAGTGTGAAAGAGTAATTATACATTTAATCATTACTCGAGTTTTAATTTTTGATAAAGAATGATACAAAAACCTATAGAAAATATTGTAGTTTAATGTAAAAAAACATTAAAAAATCGAAATTTTCAATCGTTTTGTTACCCCTTAATCAAAAATTAGAAATTTTTAGAAAAAGGATGTAGAGAAAATCATAACATGGCATGTCTTGATAAAATTTTCTCTGGAAAATTTTATAATCCATTTTACATGAATAATGTTAAAAATTGTTTATAGTTGGGAGTGCTTGAGTTTATAAATCTATTGCATTTTTTCTGTCTAGTGGTATACAGGAAATGATGACTGTTGAAATAAATGTTTTCCTTACAAGCTTTACGTTAATCATGATTCTGAAGTTTTTTATCACGTTTTTAAAGCACTTTTATTATAGAAATATGGTTCCAATATTTGAACCATATAAAAATATTATTTGTATAATTCTTAATTATATACCAAAAGTAGACTAAAAATCAGTTGTTAATGAAATTAATAAATTAGCATTTAAAATTTTTAGTATTAATTTCAATCACATTATGTAGCATTCTGATATCCATAATATATATTTTATAACTTTCCATAAATATTTTCGTTACAAAAATGTCTCCTCTTTTCAATGAGCTTAATAAATATTTTACTCATTTTAAACTACTGTTAAATAAGAAGAAGAATATAAAATAAATTTATTTAATTTTAACTTGAAATATTTTATTCCATTAGTACATTTAAATATCGTATAATCTAATATACTTTCCCATTTTTCATCATAGCTACTTCGAGTTAAAAATATTTCTTCATATGATAAAATACCTTTCTACAAACACATAAATAGAACGATTGTTATAAGGATATCACGAGTATACGTGTTATTCTTATTATTTTCATACTTTACTTCTTACAGTGCTATAGAAAACATATTCATTTTACTTTAATTTGTTGACGGTCTCCCTTGGGCTTTCGGAAAAAATTCTTTGCTGAAGTATATGACATCTACCATCCTGTTTACATGCTTTAGGATTCAGGATAATTCTGTATTTTTCTAGATATCCAACAAAATGTCTAAACTCGCAAGTAAACGGCCATTATTTGCAATATAATGTATTATTAGAGTTCATTTTATGGAGCTGGATAAAATATGATAGAGTCGAAAGCATTTTGGTTAAAAAGTCTAGTAATTCAAATGGTATATATGGCATATATATAAATATAATATATAAATATATATACATTTATAACTGAATATAAGCAGGCAATGGTGTAAACGAACTTTTAATATCAGTTACTTCGTATATGGAATCCGATACTACACACGGAAATGTTAGTATACGAAAGATACTAATATTAAAAAGAATAATTAAATAATTGAAAGAAAGATGGACGTTTAAAAGTTCTAATGTGAGTTATTTTCTTAGACTTATTACAATTTGGTGCAAATATAAATTTGACTACCATTAAATCTGTCATATTAATATTTTTTTGAAAATATAAATTAACATTTGAAATGTTACTTGCATTTTAGGTCTCAATTTTTCTCATAGCTATCCAGTAGCATTATTTTAAAATATATTTTTAAAATTATTTAATTTATTGAATAGTAATTTTATACAGTTTAGTTTAAGTATATGTGACAAATGTGAACTAAAGAATGAAGAAGACATATATTAATATTTTTTTTGTTTTGGAGTACTACGTTTTACTGTTTTGTGCACGAGGTCAAAATATAACAATGTAACATCGGACAAAATTTAACTTGTATGTTTTTATTTTATTGTGTATTAAGAGATTTTAGCAAAATATTTCTAGGATTAGATGAGAAATGAAGTCGCAATTTAACAATTTCAAAACGAAATTTTTAAGCAGTTATTTAATTCAAAAGTTTCAACATGATTTAGTTGCATGTGTAGAAAATCTTCCATATGTAATTAATATTATACATAAATGTTTTACAACGTCTATAAACCTATACACTCCATCCCACTCCATGTTATATCACATACACAATTATATATTTATAAAAGAATATAATGTATACCCTGAACATTGTCGTGAATTTAATTTACTAGGTATGATTAAAAAGCAAATTTATAAGTGGAATATTACCGTAGTTTCGTCTTATATAGAAGACATTAAAATTGTGTAGTAGTTCCAATGCATTAGACATACTCTGATTGTAAGATTAACACAAATAGTGATTCAATAGATAAATTTGTCTAGTGAAGATATACATTCATTTATTTGATTTAAGAGGACAAAGCATTTAACCATTGGTAGTGGTTTATAATTACGGACACACTGCAATCCCTGCCTCGTCAATATGTAGTAGAATGTTCTAATATTTTTTGCCTGAAGAGAAATAGTCACCTCCAACTATTTTAACACGATTGGCCAATACATCTACTACACCGATATCATTCAAGCAACTTTTACATCTAACCGTACTTGAAGAAGCGGTTAGGAGTTCCTTGATTTATTTCAGACGAGAAGGTAAAACAGTTGATACAACATTCATCAACAAGCAAGCAAAACAATGGTTTTCTTGTTGTTTCTGGTACCACTTTGTCAAACCAAGCAGAAATGAACCATAAGCTAGTCATATTAAGTAAAGAGGTGTACCTTTTGTTTTAACTAGCATTTAAAGGGTGAATACAACTTTTGATCAAGGGGGTCCTCGAAATTTTGAAGCAGGGAACAAACAGAAGACCCATTAATGAGTACATTTAAATATCATACAATCTAATATACTTTCACATTTTTCACCATAGCAACTTCGAATTAAAAATATTTCTTCATATGATAAAATACATTTCTAAATACACATAAATAGAACCAAAAAATGTCATATAAGCAAATGTTTCTTCTGGCTGCAAAAGAAACATTGACACTTCTGTTCGCAATATACTGTATATGTATTTTGTATTTATACAAAATACTATATTTATATTATTTTTATAACAACTGTAATTTCTCCAAGTGTACACGTGCTATCATCATAATAAAAAACAGAGATAAAAAATAGAAGCATCCAAATCATGTGATGGTAGGGGAAGCATAGCCTTGCCCTGCTAACCCCAGAGGTATTGATTGAGAACATGTAGGACATTGTGACCACGAACATATTTTACGTGTGTCAGTTCCCTTTAATGAACTAAAAGATTCTTAGGCCGGTTAAGGCTCCAGCCTGCAACCATCCTGTTACGAGAACGTTGCCTTTGCCGACTGAGCTAGAGAGGCTCAGGAAAAACGTTTTACCAGGAGGGAGAATTTATACACACTCCATCAATCGATAACAGCATAAACATATATATATAGACTATGTAGAAAAATAATCTAATTGCATTTTCAGTTCACTGCATTGGTTGCATGATAAAAGAATATACATTTCACAGCAAGCATAGAAATCTTTCTTTTTGTTCACTATAAACATATATTTAAATACCAATCTGTATAACATTTGTAATATATTCTTATTTAAAATACAAATTCTAGAATTTGCTTATTATTCTATTCTTCTTCAATGACAAATTTAAAATAAAGATATAGCAAAGTTCGCGCTAAAAATTTAAACTAACGAATAAAACTTGACTTTTTTCTTAAAACGAAAAAGAAAAAATCTCTTTTAAGCTATTAACATCACTTAATAGCTGAATATTCTTTTAAATGATGTTAATAGTCTTAAGTGTTAATCGTTCGTGAGTAAGAGCTAATCTTTATTAGCATCGTGTAAAACCCCTGATGAATAGAAAAACGATTCGTTTCATGTGTTATACAAACTAAATTAAGATTTATGCGTTAAAATTAAGATTTTTTTCTGCAACGCTTCCATTTCTTTCTTTGTTTTTTTTTCTGTATTTCTACTTATCTTAATTCATTATTATAGATTTTAGAAAACCCCGCAGTATGAAGAAAACCTAATAATTTAGAAATCTTACTAAGTATCAGTTAAAAATTAAATGGTCTATAATATTTCATTGTTAGTAGTTTTCGTCATGAAGCTTAAAATGAAACCGTTTCCAGATTAAGAAATATATATAAAATAAGAAAAGATATTCTCTAGCGATAAAGTTAATATCAAAATGTACATAAATTGGAGAATATATTAATTTATCAAATAGCATATTAAAATAAAGAATAGCATAAAAATAATAAGAAAACCCAATCATAAAATGATTTTTTATTCATATATTTAATTACTTGATCAAATATATTAAGTTTCTTGTTTCACTCTTAGTACAAATCTATCACATTACAAACTTTTTGAAGCATAAAATATGGAGATAATAACATTTAAATGTACTGTTTTTCTGACAAAATATAAGGATAAGCATACAGAAATTTTGCTTATTTTCTCTGTTCATTTTTAGTACTAAATCCTATGACATTTCATTAAAGAATAACAAAAGTATGATAATAATTGAATACAAATTGTTTTACTGATTTTTCTTCTAAATTTATATTCACTACCGTTTTAAAAATTATCTAAAATACATTTATTTAAACAAAATTATAGGGAAATACATGTAAAATCTTTCCTTAGGCGTAGAATTAATTATTAGATTATTTCAGAAGCGTTTTTAACAATCAAACATGTAAAGTTGGTGTTTTATACATACATACACACACACACACACACACACACATATATATATATATATATATATATATATATATATATATATATATATATATATATGTATATATTATATATATATATATATATATATATATATATATATATATATATGTATATATATATATATATATATATATATATATATATATATATATATATATATATATATATATATATATATATATATATATATATATATATATATATATAATATATATATATATATATATATATATATATATATATATATATATATATATATATATATATATATATATATATATATATATATATATATATATATATATATATATATATATATATATATATATATATATATATATATATATATATATATATATATATATATATATATATATATATATATATATATATATATATATATATATATATATATATATATATATATATATATATATATATATATATATATATATATATATATATATATATATATATATATATATATATATATATATATATATATATATATATTATATATATATATATATATATATATATATATATATATATATATATATATATATATATATTACGTTACTCTTTAAATAAAATATGCTGTTAATAATTTTTTCTTTTGTATTTCTGAATTTTTTACATGTTTGTCTGTTTTATCATATTATTAAAATATTTATGAAAAGAGTAACGTGCGCAGAGAATTGTTTGACAAACGTGAATCACAAACATTGATTTTGTAGATAAAACTAATTCGAAATACGGGAACAAACCTAATATTCAGAGAACATTTTGGGATTTGGCCATGCATGTAATTAATGGTACGCGTCTTTCATTTAATACACTCACTCACTGCTCGAAGTTATTATAATTCTTCGCCGATTACTGCAATTGTTACATGTGATAGGATGGGTCGAAACCGGAATGAATGTGAAAGGAGTGCTATCTCACGAAGCGGTTGAAATAATCCGTTTCTCAATGAATGTCAACCGAATCTATGAATGAGCTTTGTTAGGGTTTACCTTAAGCTGGCCATCGCGCGAAAGAGGATAGTAAATTGCTTGCAGAGCAAGATCGATTCAGATTAGGGAGGGAAACGTCCCGGCAAAAATTAGATCAATGAAATAGAAGCTATGCGAAGGCTTAAAAGGTAATTATAGAGATTAATCAGTGATTAATTTAGAAGAACATTTTAAATGATAGATTAGCCGTGTAGTCTAAACGGGGTTTAAATATTGTTGATAATATTTCTTGGCGTAATAAATAGCAGTTTCTTATCTTCTCTATCCAGTGCTTGAATACTTCATGCACTTTATTTAAAAAAATGGCTGATATAAAACCATCCTATGCTTCGTGCATTAATATATCATTAATAAAGTGGAACTTTGTTCCTAAGAAAAAAATACAATACTGTAAAGCTTTGCAAAATATGTATTTTTAAAGCTTTTTTTTCAAAGGACATGATTAGTTTTCAAAATATACGTAAAAGTAATATTTTAATCCCTTTAGATCTTAAAAATAGGGTGAAAGTTTATTCGATAGTGATAAAAAATGTACTAAAATGAAACCATATTTATATATTTAAATGTAACAAAATGTACTTTATAAGAGATAATTTTTGTATTTAATGAGTTTTTAAATTTTCTTATAAGAATAAATGATATTGCCAAATCATTTGGGCACTGAAACTTAGAAAATATGCATAATAGGCTAAAATATATTGCTGTATAATAATGGAAATAAATGAA
>CM063504.1:178845449-178885449 GCA_032207245.1 Pardosa pseudoannulata | reverse complement strand
ATAAATTGCTTTTAAATTTCATTAAGAAAATTTATTAAACATTTTGGGTAAATAATATTTAGAGAGTGGGGGATATATTTAAGAATGTTTTATAACGAGAAAAAAAAATTTATACAAAGTAAGGAAATATAAATAGAAAAGCAATAAAAATTGTGATGTATTAATTTTAAAGTAAATATTAGTTATCACCCTGCCTGAACTGTTTTTCACAAGTTGCATACACCTGTACATATGACCAAGAATACTCTTATTTTAAAAGTTAAATTTTCATCTTGAGTCTAACACTGAGATCATTTTCAGTAAATTCTTTGTGATATCTATTCTTTGTGATACGTATTTGTACATCATACTTGATGCACAAATACGGATAAAAATGATTACGGATAAAATTGATCAGTCCTAGATGGTTAATATTTTCTATTTAACGCGTGACAAAATTTAGTTGTGTACATCTCCTTTTTATTCCTATATGTCCTTAATATAACGACACATCTGATTTACAACTATGGAATAGTAGTATGACTCTATTCTCAAATAAATGTATCAATATTTTAAATAGTTGGAATTATGCTACAAAAGTCTGTTTTATGAAAATAAAAATAAAAATATATTCGTTACAGCGAAAAATTTTAAATTTTATTTTTCATTATTTACGATTATGAAATACAAGAAGTATTGTAATGGTGAAAAATTTTCTTTTAGAAGGAAATATGTATGATAGTATCTTTATATAACGCTTATTAACGCTTCGCTTTTCCACCAGATGACAGTGCTTGATCTCTACTCCGGCACCACAAGCACCTTAAGAAACTAAACTAACTTTGAATGTTGATTATAATTTGCAAATGCTGATAACCCATAAAAGAAAATAAAAGAATGCCTGTTTTAATTAATAGGCTTGTGGAAACGACAAATGTCTAAACCTGTGTTTTTGGTACACAAGTACACGAGTATTATCTATAAAAATTTTCTTCGAAAAATCAATGCAGTCATTTGTAGTTATACTATACATATTAAATTTAAATATCACTTAATTTAAAATTTTTATCCATTCTTATGAGAATTAATTGTATTCGAATATCTTACGTAAATAACGCTGGTAAAAATAAATCAGCAACTTTACGTGATACAAACAAAATAAAGTCCACTTTTATATTTCGCTTTGAAAAAAGATAAAAAAAAGAACGTATAAAACTTTTCAATTCCCCTGAAGAATGTTCAAGTTGCTAACAGCAACTTTTATAACTTGAAGAAAAACCTCGTTGTCAAAAAGTATTTTCCAAAAATCTCCCCCACTGAGTAAATCTGTGTCTCAAAAGGCTGGAAGAAAAGCATTTGAACGGTAAGAATTCGTAAAATGTTTACGATTCAAGTACTTTGCATACAATAAATAGAATAAAATAAAATATTTTCTATTCTCAGTGCATTATAGATGCCTTATGATATCGCTGGAGTTGACAAAAGGGGAAAAAACTACATTTAATCCTCCAAAAATATTTTAGAATTAACGCTGAATTCTCTTGTGGTACGATGTTTAAATGGAAAATATTAATACTCGTACAAACATATTTGTATTCACTATTATTTAATATTGAATAATTAACTGAATATTAAATTTGACAGAACAAACTAGTCATAAAATTTAAATAAAAAGATCCGATTTTTCTACAGGTCTATGTGTATCACTCATGCGTAACTATATATTGCGCAAACGTACCCGCATACATCATACACACACACACACACAAACACACACACATATATATACATATATATATATATATATATATATATATATATATATATATATATATATATATATTATATATATATATATATATATATATATATATATTTATATATATATATATATATATGTATATATATATTATATATATAAATATATATATATATATATATATATTTATATATATATATATATATATATATATATATATATATATATATTTATATATATATATATATATATTATATATATTATATATTTTTAATATAAATTCTAAAATATAAATTAATTTTTTTCTTTATTTAAAATTATAAGTTTAAATAGTCTAAATTCATTAAAATCACATTATTGTAATAAAACTCAATTAAAATTTTGTGATTCTATAAAACTTAACATTGACATCTAGCTTAAATAAAAAATATATAATATCTATGATAATTAAATACCTAGACTTTAATAAGAACAAAAATCTTCATTAATGTGTAATGTGTTGCAACTTTAAATGTTTTGAAGAGAAGTTAGCTTACAGAACGTCCTCAAAACCACAATAATGTCTTTATATTAAAAAAATTAAAAGTGGTCTTGTATTTACGTAACAGATTGCTTATATATCTATATGTATGCATATAAATTTGTGTGTGTGTGTGTGTGTGTGCGTGTGCTCGCACGTAGCAGAGGAATCGTTATACAGATGTACAATAATAAACACTCTTATCGAAGCTAAATGTAATACAAATATTATCAATTTACTACTAAGAAAATTTCAATCCATCAATTTCTTAAGAAAATCAGTTTACCTTTAAATTTAATCATCACGTGTTATTCTATATGCATCATAATCTTCTTGTTATTACAACAGAGAAAATCAATATTAATTTTAACTCTCTTCAACAGAAATCTTTATAGAAAATCGATTTACTAATTAATATATTTCTGGGCACTTTATATAAAACAGGGAAACAGCTTTGTCAATCCTTTTTTAGAATTGTTTACAAGAAATAGTTACGGGAATAAGTGAAATAGTATGTGAAGTTATTGCACCATGCAAAGTTTTTCTAATACTTCATATATTAGAGTTAAAATAATTGTTTTGAATACGGAACAACGTAATGATATTATCAATATTAATGAACTGAAGAAGTATTATACAATGAAAGAGCAAATATATACTATTTGAAAAACATGAACTTAAATTTAATAGTAGTCTTCGAAATCCTATTTTACAAATTTTCAAGTAGTTCTAGTGAATTTAAACTTATTAACTTAAAAATCGGTTTTAGAGTAAAAAATTAAATTTTATTTTAGAATTCTTTTAAAAATTTTTAAATTAATGTTATTAAATGTAAAAAATATTAAAAATAAATATATGTCATTTTCTTTTATACAATGCGAATGAGAGATTTTTTTTTCTTATTTTTTGACTTAAACACAACTAATTGAAAACATATACTAAACGCATCTTGAGACTTCAATAATTATAAATAAAAATTATAATTTAAAGTTTTTTATTTATAATTTATAATAAACCTCTGTTAAATTGACAAAATATTAGGTTTTTCAGAAATCTATATGTAAAAAGGAATTCAGTTCTGCACATTTTGAAACAATCTACATGAAAAAATTTTCTATATTAAGTGGAGCTATGAAGAGAAAAGTGTCAATTGTTTACTGTAAAGAAATTAAAATTGCAAAATTTTAGTTTCATTTTTCTCAATTTTGTTTCCTGTAAAGCGTATGTTATCTCAAAAAATTTTTATATTTTTTCATGAAATGATTAATGGTTGTATGCAAATTTATAGCCTTTATAGTAAATTTATAAGAAAAATATACAATATTTACTATAACAATATGTAAAACTTATTAATAAATAAATGCATTTTAAATCTTTAAATAATGGGTGAATAACATAATAAAAATATTTAAAATTTATTTTAAAATTAAAATAAATTTTTTTTACCGATAAATATGAAGTTATAGGTAAATCTACTACTCAAAAAATTTAATTTGATGTTTTCCATGCAGGAAAACCGTAGAGTAGTATAAAATTTTTCTTTCTATTTTGTTACTGCGATTTTTTTCACTCTGTTAGTGCTATTAAGTTTATTCTTTCTGAAATTGATATGTTATGCTTTAAATATGTGGTATTTTCCGAGAAGTATAATGAAGTGTAAGCTCAGATTTTATACTTAATTTTAAGTGATAACGAAAAATAAATGTGTACCTATTTCTTTTAATATATATTATATTTTGAAAACTGAGCCGAAAGCAAAAATAGAAATGTAAAAAAATGAATCATATCTAATATGGAAACATTCTCTAACCATATAATATCTAGTATTTATTACTACAGAATACATTTTATGTTCAAGTCACGATTGTTATACTTTTTAATACATTGCACTTCCATGCACTGGTTCAATTCACACGTATTTTTCTGTGTAATAGTGTATTCCTTCCTAGATAGTAATTACACTTCTTGTATCTAATACCCATAATAAAACAATATAATATTCAAGTGTTTTTTGGGTGGATATAACCTTCCACATTAAAATGCTATATATTTGTTTATTTTACAGTTCATTTATGTAGGATTATAAAATTAATCATATTAACTTCAATACAATAAAAGTTTAACATAATTTAAATATTAAAACGCAACATCTGTAAAAAATATGTATGATAAAATGGTTTAAGCATAAATTTATATCTACAAGTACATTTTTTTTTTCAAATGACGGTTGCATATGAATTTTAAATTAATATGCAATTTTAAGTTAAATTAATTTTAAATTAAATTAGTGCACTTTTTAACATTCCATTTTATGTTTACTACAATAATGTAAGTTTATGAAGTGTTTTTAAGTTATTAAAATGCAACTTCGTCTATAAACATTATTTGTTTCAGCATTGTTGTGAACCAGTTACTGACGCTTCAGCATTTTTACTTTAATTTAATACCTTGTTTGAGAAAAAATAGGGAACTTCATTAGAAGTAATATTTAAAAAATAGAATAATTTATATTTCAGATTAATTAATTTAATTTATTTCAATTAATTAATTTAATTTATTTTAGGTTATTAATACTTCAAAATCATTATATAATACCAAGATATATCAATTTTCTGGTGTTTAAATACATTAGTATATATATAGGAATTTGTTATTATAGGTTTGGCATAAACGTGAATTGAACAATAATTTTATTAAGATATAAAAATTTATTTGGTTAAAATTTAAGATGAATAAATTACAGTTTTGAACTTCGCTTTACTATAAAATTTGAAATATTTCTTACAAATTTTGAATTTTGTAGAGTTTTGCATAAATATCTAAACTTTAGTAACTTTATTTAGATAAATGAAATCCTAAAATAATATAATAAAATATTCATAAATAAATCAAAAATATTTTCTGACATTTAACCTTTTTTGTCTGTCATTTTACCTTTTAATATATTTATGTATATAATTGAATACGCTGTCCCTCATTTTATAATTTACATTACAATACAAATTAAATTAAGCATTTATGAAATGAGAAAACAAATCATTCTTGTAAAACACAAAAACTTTCAGAAATACAGTACAATTAAGGAAACACATAAATTTCATTTTAGTTGACTGTATATTGCCTGAATATTAAGCAACTGTACTTTATATGGAAAAGTTTTATTTTTATTACAGATAATTAAAAGTATATTTTAAAATTTATAATTAGTTTAAAAACATTATTGAAAACTTCCAAATGTATTATCCTAAGACTAATTTACTTATTATTCTCGCGGGAAACGGTTACAGTTAGATCTTTCTACTCGAAACATCCTTAAAGGTAATGTCAAATTACGTTGCGAATTTATACTGATCAACGCGTATAAAGCCTTTCAACAAAAGACCTTGTTTTTCTTAATTGGTTATAAATCAGAAGCAAATGCAACGCTGATAAAATGTCTGTTTGCCTGAAGCAAAAGAGTAAAGATTAGATTTAGATAAATGTGCTTGATCCTTCTGACGAGCAAGTCAATATTTTTTCATTGTAGGATATCATGAAATCATGGGACTAATGGGAAGATATTTTGGGGTTATTTCTAGTATTCTACGAAAAGTTGTGAACTACAGAATTAGAGTAATAAGAAGGAAAAAGAAAGCATTTTTTAGAATTTTAAAAATTTGTAAGTATTAGAAATGTTTTTGACATTATACAGTGGACTCCATTTAATGTGATTAGTTTGGGACACCGGGATTTTGATAACAATAACCAATTGATAGCAATAAACGATATTTAAAATTAGATAAATTTACCACCCCCTATTCATTTACACCTGTATTGTCTTTTCTGTGGGTTTCTTTTTCAGGTACTAACCAGTTATGCTTTGCTCGACACAAATTTCCCCATAGAACTACCCCCATAGGATAGTACCGTGAAACTACTCCATTATAGACGATACAGCAGAAGTGGAAAGATATTATCAAACACGAATTATAAACATAGAGCTAATTTATCAGAATTTTTTCTTAGAGGCAATCTAGTTCTTCGGCCAAAGCCACGGCATAGGGCGTCTAAAGATCATAGACGAATAAACGTACAAATTCCAGGTAATTTTTCAAGGAATGCGAGAAACGTACATGACGTAGCCTTTCCTTTATAGACGATATTCCATTATAGACCTTAAATATTCCATTATAGACGACACAGCAGAAGTGGAAAAATTTTATATAACTAGAATTCCAAACATAGAGTTAATTTATCAGAGACTATACTCTTAGAGGCAATCTTGTTCTTCGGACCAAAGCCACAGCTTAGGGCGTCTATCTCCAGAACAATAAAGGTACAAATTCCTGGCATTTTTCAAGGATTGCGAGAAACGTCCATTACGTGGCATTTCCTAAAATATGGAAAGACCTTGGCAAGTTCATCTTTTGATGGCTTAAATCTACCAATCTGACCTACGTCTCCTGCAAGTTTAGTTTGGAGCACTACAGTCTACTGTTTTGCACACGAGGGCTAATGAGACCGGGACCTACAGCTTAAAGGCGTGTACTGCCTATAACCACCCACCCACCCAAAGTCGGGTGTAGAGTGTTGAATTGCTGATTCGGTCTGACCGTCCGACAACAATGCGTTACGTAGGGGCCAAGTCATCATTCCGCTCATAAAATTTAAAATAAACAAAAAGAAATCTGGAAAATCTAAACTAATAAGTACAACTAATGCAGTTTACGAAAGTGTGGGGGATACTTCGCAGGAGTCCTGCCCAGGTTAAAAGTCCGGTTGACATCGAAACTACATGAAATTTTCTGACATGAGAACAGGCGTATGTGAGGGAAGCAATATCTGCACAGGGTAGTTATGATGGCCATTAGTGAACAGGTAATTTTCCCCTTGCGGTGTGGTTTTAAGTTAAAATCATGGCCCCACGATGGTGCCTTGATTAGTGGTGAGCCAGTCAACCAGGCTCCTGGCCTACCTTATCAGTACCGGGTTTTTGATTAGGCTCTGAGCCCAGAGTTCTTTGGATCTGTCAGAGGATTTCTTAAGATGCAAGTCGTGTGTCAAAGGGCAGTCTTGCAGATACTGATTGGAGTCACCAATTTTACCGAAAGACACAATCTCCCTATGAGCTATCCGAGAACTGGAACCTGTGGAGATACTGAGGGAAAGAAAGCTGATTCCGATTGGCTACAAACACCCATGTCGCAACGGGATTCGAACCCGCGAACTCCGGTTCTGAAGCTTATCGCTCTACCATTCGGCCATTGTTCGACTTGTCTCCTACAAATATTGATTTTCAAGACAAATTGATAACCAATAGGATCTTGTCTACTTAAATTCGAAACATAATACCTGTTGCAGATGTTCGAGAAATGCCAGTAATCTTTCATCGGTATATCACTCTTCCGTCCATCTAATGCCCGTACATACACTGGCTGTCTGACATTTTTCTAACTTTTCAATTCCCATTATACATTTAAACAAACTATATAGAAATTTTAATTTAAACTCCAGTTCTGAAGCACAGCGCTCTACCAATCGACCATCGTTCTATTTGTCTAATACAAATGGTGATTTTCAAGGCAAATTGAAAACCCATAGGATCTTGTCTACTTAAATTCGAAACATAATAGCTGTTGCAGATGTTCGAGAAATACCAGAAATCTTTCATCTGTATATCACTCTTCCATCCATCTAATGCCCGTACATACACTGGCTGTAGGACATTTTTCTAAATTTTTTAATTACTTCTATCCATTTAAACAAAATATATTGAAATTTTAAAATATTTTCTTGTTAAAAAACGTTAAATTTTAAATACGCATATGGATTAAATTCCATAAGAATATGAATAAATCCTTTATCCCTCTTATGAAATGTAAAAAAAAAGGAAATGAGGTAATTCCAATGTGAAAAACAAAGAAAGTTATGAAAAGTCTAGGCTTAATTCAAAATGTAACCTAATTTTGATTTCATTTGATTTCACAAAAATCTGAAAAAAAAATAAAGAATAAAAAATAGAAAAAAATGAACGAGAGAAATTTTTTGGAGAAGAAAATTAGAAATAATGAGTAGGAAAACCTAAGGGCTTTCAGTAATTTTTAAAGAAATGAAAGAAAATCATAAAAAATTGCAGTTATTTCGAGTGGAAACTAAATTATAGAAATTTCGTGGTGACATTTTGAAAAGAAATACTTTTTATGAATGAAGATTGATTATTGGACTTTATTTTAAAAGCGTAGAATTTATTTATAGTGAAAATATTAGATATTAATGTCATTTTATAATCGGTCAATGAATTACTCTAATTCAAGTAAGCTTATTATGCACTGACATTTTAGGTACATAAAAAAATGAAAGGTGATCATATCCATTATTAAAGATTTCTGATTTAAAATTGTAGCCTTAACACCGTTTAAATTTTTATTATTAGGTAATTAATAGAATAAATATTTTCCTTAGTAGAATAAATATTTATACACTAAAAGTTTATATAAAGTATTCAAAATTTGTTTTTCAAATAAGTTCAATGTTAAAAATAAATTTCTGTAGTATTATATCTCTCTCTCTCTATCTATCTATCTATCTATCTATCTATCTATCTATCTATCTATATATATATATCTATATATATATATATATATATATATATATATATATATATATATATATTATATATATATATATATATATATATATATATATATATATATATATATATATATATATATATATATATATATATATATATATATATATATATATTTATATATATATGTTATATATGTATAAATGTATAAATGTATATATATAAATATATATATATATATATATATATATATATATATATATATATATATATATATATATATATATATATATATATATATATATATATATATATATATATATATATATATATATATATATATATATATATATATATATATATATATATATATATATATATATATATATATATATATATATATATATATATATATATATATATATACAAACTTATTTATTATGCCTATATCTTTATATTTTTTTTAAACTGTGGAAAATATTTTAGTTAAAATATTTAATATTAATTTTGTAAAAGTAAAACAGATAATTTGCTCTATCATTCTTCTATATAATGCATCTATTTTATGTGACCTGTAAATTCTTTTTTAATGTATGTTAATTCTTAGAGTACAATGAAATCAATAGAAAATTAAAAAAAAAGTTCAGTTCTTTAAAAATAATTGTAAATTTTTCGCTTGTATTGTGGACAAGTATGTTCAAAATACATAATGATATTGATTAATAGTTTCATCTCTATTTTTATGACTTATTTTATCCATTTTAAGAGAAATTGGAAACAATTACACTTTTTTTCTTATTTCTATCATAGATGATTGATTACGACACAATTTTTTAACATGTTAATACATTAGGTAACTTGTTTCTTGTTGAAATACAACACGTTAAATTTCATTCATTATTGTAAGGCGTGTCGTTATGATTTGTAAAAGATATGAATATCGCCTTAACTACGTAGAGTGATATATATTATTTTAAGCCCATTTGGAAGCTTGAGGTCACGGTTTTGATAGATCTGACTGATTGCAGACAGAGATGGTTATACTGAATCACCAATTGTAAAGTTTGTCTAAATTTTCTATTAAAATTAGTAACTTTTGAAACATTTTATTTCGATAAAAAAAATCAAGATTTTGGAGTTGCTTTCTGATCTTGCTCCATTTTAAAAGTTTTGTATGCTACTTGTTCGTGATTATAGAGCTGAGTTTATGACTACTATTTTTGGATTTATCATGTATTATTTACACCAACTAATCTGGGAAACATCCATTTGGAAAATTATATAAACATATATATAGGGTCATTCCAGGGTATGACATCCTAGGTTAAACTTCAGACTGAAATAATTAAACGTCAAATAAATTACTATTTTCTTTTTAATTTTATGCATATTCCAACTTTTATTATCTATGTGAATGTATAACAATGAGAAAATGAATGGTTTAATTTATGCAGGGTTAAGTTAGCTCTCTATATCCTATCTCTGAATGTTTTGTATGATCTTGCAAAATTACCATTTCATGCTATATGAGAGATATAATAAAAAAGTAGATTAAATGTTAAATTTTTAATAAAACATTTCATCATATAAGAGTATATTTGTTTGTAAAGGTGCTTCATACTTTAGTCCCGTTATCTTAGTTAGATGAGCTATAAATAACATTTCGTTTTAGTTACTGTTTGAGAATTACCATTTCATCTGATATCAGATATAAAATAAACAAAGTAGGTTAAATCTTAAATTTTAACAAAATATTTCATCATATAAGAGTATATTTGTCTGTAAAGGTTATTGATACCTTAGTCCCGTTATGTTAATCAGATGAGCTATGAATAATATTTAGTTTTAGTTACTGCTTGAGAATTACCATTTCATCTTATATCAACGATAAAATAAACAAAGTAGATTAAATCTTAAATTTTAATAAAATATTTCATCATTTGAGAGTGTATTTGTTTGTAAAGGTGCGTGATACCTTTGTCCCGTTATGTTAGTCAGATGAGCTCTAAATAATACTTTGTTTTAGTTACTATTTGAGAAGAATTTAGCTCCATTGAAAAATAATCCTCAAATTGTAAAATTTATAAATGCATAAACGTATGTTTGTCAGTCTGTTAGTTACAAAGGAATATATTTGTTAAAAACCGTATTTTTCCATAAAATTGAAATAATTAATTTCACTCCCCTTAATTTCAATAAAACAATAAGCAGCTAATATTATTAAAGTAATAAAGTTTTTATACTTATGAGCATACTAGAGTGTAGAAGCATCAATAAGTATCTGAACTATAAAAGTTTTAAAATAATATTTTTTTTAAATTACGTTTTCCGTTTAGTGTGAATGTTACCTATGAATACAGTTATATACAATTACGCATGCATTTAAACCGTAGAAAGTTTATATTGACTTTATAAAAATATGCATGAATTGCGCAGAAAGTTCATTTTGGCTACAGAATCTGAAGACGAATATGCAAATTTCAAAATTGATAATTACATAATAATTTGACATTTCTATGCTAGTTCAATAGATTTACCTGTTAGTATGAATTTCCTAAATTTTATTAGATTTCTGAAGATTATTTCGAGATTTATAAAATATGACTCCGATAAATATGTTTTTAAATATATGATTTTATTATCTATTTCAGTATTAGCAGAGTGAAAAGGGAAAATTATGCATACCTGCATTTTCTATTAAAACTTTTCATTTACTTATATCAAAACAAATTTCATACGGCCATCCTGGCATATATAGCAATTTAGAAAAGGAACAAAAATTGCAGTAATTAAAATGTTTTTTTTCATTTAAAAATATTAACCGATCAAGCATGCAAATTCCTATTACGCAGATACACATGCATGTTAAAAATTCATAAGAACAGAGGTACATGATGAGTTCTCATTACAGAAGCAGCAAATTGACTTCCCAGCCGGCACTAATGAGAATATTTTTCTTTCGTAATTAAACCAACTCTTCATTTTTATAAAAAAAGTAAATGAAATGTGTATCATAATTTAGCCTTGTATTTTTAAAGTGTCCGAAACTTATATTATATATATATATATATGCTATATATAATAAATGCACACACACACACACACACATGCTATGCGATATATATATATATATATATATATATATATATATATATATATATATATATATATATATATATATATATATATATATATATATATATATATATATATATATATATATATATATATATATATATATATATATATATATATATCATATATATATATATATATATATATATATATATATATATATATATATATATATATATATATATATATATATATATATATATATATATATATATATATATATATATATATATATATATATATATATATATATATATATATATTATATATATATATATATATATATATATATATATATATATATATATATATATATATATATATATATATATATATATATATATATATATATATATATATATATATATATATATATATAAATATATATATATATATATATATATATATAGATATATATATATTATATATATATATATATATATACTATATATATATATATAATATATATATATATACATATATATATATATTGTATACATATAGACTGGCACTTGATAATATGGGCTATAATCTTGTGTTATCTAATATTGTTTATCTATATTGTGTCATCCAGTATTGTGCTAATCGTCTATAATCGAAGAAGTTACAAACTGGAGTGTACAGGAGCCGTGTCAAGCTTTTACTTATATATATTATATATATATATATATATATATATATATATATATATATATATATATATATATATATATATATATATATATATATATATTTATATATATATATATATATATATATATATATATATATATATATATATATATATATATTGATAACCTAATACATTCCTTGATTTCTGATAATATTGATGTATGGTGACGGTCTTGTCTTCTAACTCTAAGTACAGACAAAAGAGAGATTTGATATCTCCTTAAATAACGCAATGTCTAAACATAATTCCTGGTGTTTAGATAACAACATATACAGATTGTCAACACGAAGAAAACAACCTATCAGAATTTTCCATTATGTCATTAGCCATTACAATTTGATATATCTTATAACAATACAGCTCTCCCGAGTAGTTAGAGTATCAAATACTTAGTAACTTTAGATCGTAAACTCACTTGGAAATTATATATTGATGACATCAAACAACGGGTTGAGAAGCATATGATAATGCTTAAACGCCTTGCAGGTGTTAGGTGGTGCTGTGCTATCCCAACTCTACTTACTACGTATAAGACTTTTATGAAACCTTTCATTACTTATTGTAACGCTACTCTCCTCACATTAACCGAGGGAGGGCCGAACGATGGCCGATTAATTAGGGTGCTGGCCTTCGGATCCGGAATTCGTGAGTTCGAATCCCACTATGGCGTGGATTTTCGTAGCCGTTCGGAATCGACTTTAAGCAGTAGGTCCCGGTCTCATTATCCCTGGTGTTGCAAAAAAATAGACCGTAGCACTCCAAACCAAACCGAGGGAGGACTAAACAGAATGGAACGGGTGCAAAATAATGTCCTCCGTCTTATCACCAGTGTAGTCAAGACTACAGCTATTGTCACACTGATGAAATCCGTATGCAATATGAAATAAAGAAATCGGACATGATGCTTTATCAGAAACTAATCCGTCTACCACATAATTATATGTTCATTAAATCGAACCTCACATGCTGAAGACGATGATCCTAGGGAGATCAGTACAATATTGTTTTATTTAGATCACTTCCAGTGCTGAAGAAAGATACATCTTTCAATGATTTTTGAACTCCAGAGAGATAAACTTGAACGACAGCAGAAGCTAGATTACTTGATTTTGTTCCTAAGAGAATTTAGATTATTCTTTGTTTTGGAGAGTAAAGAGCAAACATTGACCATTTTTAGATGACTCAAAAACCCTAAAATGTATCAATAAAATATAATCATAATATTGTAACTTTTAAAAGAATTCTAATCCACTTCAATAAAAAAAACTAATTATACAATAATAAATGAAATAAGTATTAATTTTGACATTTGATTATTTTAACAGGATAGTGTACATTCATTAGAAATTATTCATAATTTATTTGACGGAAGATGTCAAGTAATATTAGAATGATCAATCAAGAGACTGTGGAATTTTTTTGCTAGTCGCAGATATTAAATGTTGGCAAGTACTTAATATGTCTTTCATAAATTATGAAATTCAACAGCACTTTGTTACATCAGATATATTGTTACTGTCGAGAATAAAAAAAAAACATTTTCTAATTAGCCTTACAAAAAAAAATACTGATGTGACTTTTCAGAATGGAGTTGATGGCATATTTTTGAAAGTGAGCTGAGAAAAAGGACAGTTAGTTTATTTCTTATAGTTTCTAAACAAATAGATTATCAATTGACTTAACTCCATACCCATATTTATCCATATGTACACAAACACACACACGCATATATATATATATATATATATATAATTAATTTACCTTTAATATTTCCTTAAAACCTCCTCTCTCCCATTCTAATTCTTTAAAATCTTCTTCCCAGCCTCTAAATGTCTTAATCAAAGGACGTTTTGAACTTAAAATACTTTCGATCCATTTCCCTCAAAGCTTTCTATCCGATATAAATTGTCTGTCTGTTCAAGTCTTTCTCTTGTCTGTCCGTTTTAGCAGCTCTGAAATAAAGTTTTAATTCGACTTGTGCCGCCCTCTTCAATGTTGGCCGACTGCATATTTATTACTGCCAGCTGTTTTTATTTCTCCTTGTCCAGTAGTTTGTAATTAATGGATTACACACACACACACATGTATATATATACATACATATATATATATATATATATATATATATATATATATATATATATATATATATATATATATATATATATATATATATATATATATATATATATATATATATATATATATATACATATGTGTGTATCACTTACTTCTAATTAATTATACTTGCATCAGCTATACTTACCAATAAAATGCAATTATTTATTCCAGGGAATATTATCAAGTAATAAATGTTACACTTTTAGAAAAATTGATATAGTAATACAATTGTTTCTTAAAAAGACGACCAATGAAATATTAGTCTGTAACACCAATGCAATCTGTAAATTTAAAATAAGTTTAATATGTAAATGTGAATTCAAATTTTTAAAAACTTATTTTCAACTTATGACATATATTCATATATGAGCAATAACACTTGAAAGCAAAAGTGTCATTATATTACAGAGAATTTCTCCAAATCTATTTTATAAAAATAAAGTATTCAACATCCTTTCACCAGCTGGTAGCATAAAAGAAATTTTCTTATTAAATTTCGCTTTATTAAATGCATCAGGTATAAATTGTGACAACTGAACTTTCCTTTTTAAAATAGAATCATAAGCTCATTAGAAATTATTCATAATTTATTTGTCACAAGTTGTCACGTAATGTGTCATCATTCATGCGATTGTGAATCTTTGTTAACCTCAAATATTAAATCTTCAAATTATTTAATACGTCTTTCATGTATGATAAATTTCTATACTACTCATTTAGGTAGGAATAATGTAAAATTTCTACAAGACATTATTTAAAGCATCTGTCAAGGCATTTTACTGTGTATGTCAAGAAAAAAAAATGATTAATTTGCTTCTATTTTGTGAATATACAATAAAAGGGGATAATTTAATAGTATCCCCAAAGGCTTTTAATTTATTTTGATTCTTTTAGTGTAATAGTATTACACATTCTTTTAGTAATGAAAAATGTTAATTCAGCTATTTTATTCTAAACAACATATATTGTGAGAAAGAAAGTTTGAATTCTAGACTACAGAATTGCAGTGCATTGCACGAAACTTTCCTTCATGTCTACGAAATTTCCGATGAGTAGTTTTTCGTAGCAGTGATTTGCAACTAAATAAAATATTGTGGGTTTAGACTGAACGTGTATAAGATCTTGGAAATCAGAGAGTTAAAAGTAATGCATGTTAATTAAATACGTAATAATTTGTGTATGTAACAAGGCATATATTTGTATAGGTTTCAACTTTAGAATCTATTTTATTTTAAAGAAATACTAATTTTGAATTTTTTGAGTCATATACGATAATAAACTAATATAAATTATCAGCTGAATATAGAATAATTTAAATATATATTTTTGTAAAATAGAATTTTTGAGATTATAATTTTCCTCTAATTTTAAAGAAATATATTCTATTCTATATTGTATTTTAGTTATTATAATTTTATTAATTAGGTTATCTCATTTTTGTTACACCTTTACTTTGTCCTTTTGTTTTAAAATATTCATAATTTATTTGAATTGACAGACCATGTATTATTAGAGAGATTAATCATTTATTTATGTTTTTCAACGTAACATCAATTATTTAATGCTGGCATGTATTTAATATTACTCTCATATAATTCTACTTTAGTAGAACTATATGAACGAAACTTAAAATAGTAGATTGTAGTGATTAAAAAATTCTAGAAAGTGGATAAATAGAAAATATTTTTTAAGATTAAAAAATGCTAATTTTGTAATTTACTAATTTTTCTTTTTTCAATTTTTGAATAAAATCTGTTTTCTAATTACAGTGAATTATCTAAATAAATAAATAAATAAATAAATAAATATATATATATATATATATATATATATATATATATATATATATATATATATATATATATATATATATATATATATATATATATATATATATATATATATATGTATATATATATATATATATATATATATATATATATATACATATATATATATATATACATATATATATATATATATATATACATATATATATATATATATATATATATATATATATATATATATATATATATATATATATATATATATATATATATATATATATATATATATATATATATATATATATATATATATATATATATATATATATATATATATATATATATATATATATATATATATATATATATATATATATATATATATATATATATATATATATATATATATATATATATATATATATATATATATATATATATATATATATATATATATATATATATATACATATATATATATATATATATATATATATATATATATATATATATATATATATATATATATATATATATATATATATATATATATATACATATATATATATATATATATATATATATATATATATATATATATATAATATATATATATATTATATATATATATATATATATATATATATATATATATATATATATATATATACATATATATATATATATATATATATATATACATATATATATATATATATATATATATATATATATATATATATATATATATATATATATATATATATATATATATATATATATATATATATATATATATATATGTATGTATGTATATATATACATACATACATACAAACGCATTTGAAGTACAGATTAGATAATTTATTCATATATCAGATATGATTTAATACATTAATCATGCTCAAATAAATCTTTCTTAAAATACATTTAAAAAGTATAGTATGACTAATAGAATAGTGTTATATTTATTTATAAAATGAAATAAAGTCATCAAAACTAACTTGAAATTTATTAAAATTGTAATATTTGCTCAGATTAAAAATACCTTAATAATTGCTATTCCAATATAACTTTCATTTCATTTAAAAGATATTGATTTTCCATTCAAACTCATTACTTTCCATTTCTCGATTAAAATCTATTTCCAAATTTATCATATGTTGCCTTCGATATCGAAACTTTTTAACAAAAGATTCCAGCATATCTAGCAATCTTTTGGGATTTTATCATTGGGAAGTGTAATAAGATAAAAGTTTTTGGAATTTCAAAAGTGGATTTTAGTATTCTGCGATTTTGGAGGATATTTTTTATTCAATAAATCTTTCGTTAAATAAATTATGAAAATCCACTTAAGGTTGAAATATGTATGTATATATATATATATTTAATACGTCGAAAATTAATCCGCTGGTCACTTCGAATTATTCTTATTGTACTTACTTGCCCTGGATTTTGGCCCAAGGAGAAGCCTATTATGACATACTAGCATATAGCCCATCATATGACGGGATTAGTAAAATTTTTAATATTCCAGAACTGTTAAATACCCAATGAGGCAGGTAAAAAATGGTTTGTTTTTTGGCTGAGAATTATCTGGTTCACTCTCAATAATTTATTTATCGTCATACTCCTCTAGAGTCTCCCGATCCTGTAATGCAGTTTAGAATCACATTGAATTCATTTAGTCAAACCGTGTGGTTATGTATAATAAACAAACACACAAAAGAACAAACTTCTTAATTTCCAAATATATATAAATTAAAAGTTAGATATTTATGAGTCCGTGAAATAGACTCCTAGACTTATATGAAAAGAATTTATTGTTAATACCGCTGATAAAATTATCATTGCATCAAAAAAATAATCGATGATTCAATTCAAAATGATCACGTATGTACCGAATCTATTATTTAAGCCTAATATAAAAGGAAATCATTGACGTCATATCTAAGTTCAGTGATAAAAGATATTAAAATAGTGTAGACGATATTTAAATAGTTTAAAATATGAAACGATTAAATGAGATGTTTAAAGGAATGACGTCACAATGCTAGAAAAATTGTTATTTTTACCTATTTATTAAGTGATAAATGGATAAATTGAATCGCCTGCTCTTAACCGGGGAAAATAGGGCTTGAAATAATGGCATTAAACTCTCGAAAAGGGGCGAAGGGTTGGATTTCGAACGTTTTAAAGACGACAGTATTTTTTGCTGTGATATGTAGCATATTTATACAAATTTATTTTAGAATCGGATCGATAGTTTAGGAGAAGATAAACTTTATTCGCTTTGAATGGATGCCTCTATCCATTCCAGGTCCAACCGCTTCATAAATTTGCGGACAGATAACTTAGGCTATTATTATATAGGGGATTGAAGAGAACGGCAAAAGTCTGGGTCGAACTTAAATTTTATTGAAGTGCTGCTAAAAGTGATATTTTTAACAGGCAAAGACAAGAGAAAAAATGGCCATGAAAACATGTGGGGATTACAGTGTTGTGCCACAGGGCGAGACTCTGAAATGAAATATTTTCCCAAGGGAAATAGCCTAGCAAGCACTCTCAACAGTAAAAGAATCTGGTATCATTAAAAGTGCACAGTAGAAATCTGGAAAATATAGATATTTATTGCAAAGTAAGGATTGGGAAATGAATTGGAAGAGTTTTGTGTTATGGACACTCCTTTAATTAAGGCCTTATGTGGATGGGAAAATAGATTTGAATCAATAAGAATTGGAAAGACAAGAATTTTGATGATAGTTTAAGTATAATACTTTTGATATATTACGCATAGAACAAAGAACCAATGAAATTATTTTCTCCAATTAAATAAGAAATTTAGCCCCTATTACTTGGAAAGCTGTGTTTACTGCGCAGTAGTAGGACCTAAGAAATTTGCATTTGCTGCTGTATAAAAAATTGCGATGTAAAAACCTTAAGGATCTGTAAATGCATTGAGGCTAAAATGGAATATATTTACAAGACAAGAGCTTTGTATCGAATGCCCATTAATACAAATTCTTTCGCGAATTTTGAACCCAACACCGGAAGATTATCTGAATCATTTTCCCAAGAGTCTTAACATTTACCCAGGGATATTTTACAGTCGGGAAGGAACTTTAATCATTTAGGTTAGTTATTATATAATGCCTCAATTTAGATATTGGAAGAGTGAATCTATTTTCCTGGGACATCGGGAATATGTGGCTAGTGGAGTAAAAAATAGAATTTATTCTATTGTTAGCTTCGGCTGACGGGTACAAGGAATTTAAGTCAATGAGCTCTTTTATATTTGAAATTATACTGCTTGGAAATTAGGTGTTAAGCATGAAATAGGGTAAAAAAAGAATCCCAGTTAGAAAATTTATGCTTGATTTTGATATATTACACACACGCAAGAAACGGACAAGCACACATGCGCTGGCACACACAGACATATTTATATACACTAAAGAACCAAGAAAACTTCTATATGCATGCGTATATAAATAAAGAGGTAAGGAACAAATCAGAATACGGATCTGAGGTCGGCAACGCATGTATAACATAACAAGTGTTTGACACAGTTCTTAGATCTGTTGCAACAATTACAGGTTATCAAGGTTTAAGTAGTTTGAACCTGGTGTCCTAGTTGACTCGCGAGAGATGGACCATAGCCTATCTGAGGCAGTAAGGAAATTTGAATTTTCCCTTAGGACCATTTCATGAGTGTACAGTATCAGGTAAAGCATTAAATTTCCAACATCGCTGATGGTCGAAAAAGATCGTACAAGAACTGGACCAACGATGATTGCAGAGAATCATTAAACGTAACAGAACTGCAACCCTTCTGCGAATTGCTGCACATTTCAACTGGTAGGGAGACAGCCTCATGACTCCATGGACATCTAAATGTCAAAAGGGGACTGTTGGATTTTTGGAGGCTCTGTGTTGGTAATAGGCTAGTGCAGTTGGTGTGATATGAGATCCCTGATACATCTAGATACATGTCTGACAGGTGACATGTATGTAAACATCCTGTTTGATCACTGCACTTGCACTCACTTTCACTCATATCACTTTCCATTGTGCATCCCGATGGAATTGGGGAATTCAAGCATGCCAACGCAACAAGTCCAAAATTGCTACAGAGTGTCTTCAGGAACAGTCTTCTGACTTGAAATATTACCTCTGTCCACGCAAATCCCCCAAATTTGCTCCAAATTTGCCCCAGATTTGCTCAATAATGTTCATTAAAACACTATTGATCAAATCTGGGAAGTCTTGCAACGTCCTGTTCAGCATTGATTCCCACTACCTCTTACTGTTAATGATTTATGGACAGTCCTGCAGGGATTCATAGTATCAGTTAACACTTTCACTGCTTCAGACATCTGTCAACTCCATGCAGCGTCTTGTTGTATCAGTTCTGCATCCCTTCATGATAGTAGGCAGGTATACCAGTCCTTTTGTCTCTTCAGAGCATATATATATATATATATATATATATATATATATATATATACAGAATATTTAATATACAAAAAATTTTTATTTAATATATGAATTTGTAGATATTACTTTATGGATTTATAACATTTTTATTATTTAAAAATTTCAATAAAGGGATATCTTATTTATGTACTTATGGTAGAAATATGATAAGTAAAGCATTTATCTTTAACCCCTTGATTTTCATGTAAACCGAAATATGATGTGTCTGAAAAATACTATTTAGTTCTGACTCATCTGAACAATTTTGGAAAATTGGAGAAAAATAACGTTTTACTTTGATATTTTCATTTCTGTGTAACATTTAATGAAGTTTATATATAATACTAATGTACAATAATTAAGTAATAGTATAAAATTATGATTTAATATAATGCCACACGAAGTCTGTCGGAGACAGCTAAGGACGTTTTGGAGAAGTCAAAATCTACTTTGGCACATGAGAAGACTGTCGTCTCCAAGGCACCATTGTATGTCAAGTGGTTAATATCAGAGTCATGCTTACTATTCACTTCAGTCGTAAATGTATTTTAGTGAAAAAAAATACAAACCAAGATTTTAGGATGTGTGTATAGACATGCATACCTAAAGTGTCTGTATCAGAAATGGTTCGGTGAAATTAAGAAATATTTCATAACTAGGGTACTTTTTACCATACGTATTATGTAGACATTTGAAATGGCAACCCTGGTAAACGATTACATTCTATAATAGAAAAAATGACTGGAGTCATACTGGTTGTAAACCTTTCACATACGTCTCTTTGGAATTATATAGATTGTTTAAGGGCCGTTAGGAAACATACATCAAATTCTCTCTTAAAACTCTCGAACACTCTATACGTTAAAACTGAGAAAGAAGCAAATACTAATATTCTTTGTAGATATAAGTCCTTACAAATAATTATGGTTAAAAACAAAAATATTTATCGAAATATTTAGTATGTGTCGAAGGTATTTACTAATTAATATGAGTATAATTTTAGGACGACAAATCATGTCTTTTTATCTATTTGTATTTACAATAGCAAGATTTATGCGTAATTTTATTCTTAGACTTTCTAAAATTTCTACATAAATCCTAATTATAAAAGAATAAACGGTGATTTATTGATACAGTTTTTCACTATAAATAGTGCTAAAACGCATTTTCTGTGTCAAAATATTATTAAATATTTATTTTGACAGCGAGAGCTGAATATAAATTGTAGATGATGGTTCTTTCGGGTATAATAAGCATTTCTCTTCTGTTGACGCAAGGAAAGGATACGTCTTGACACGTGAGTGATAAGGCCGCGATAATTTGCGATTGTTTCTAGCTTCTTTGGTAAGCTTTTCTTTTTAGTTATCATTTGGCGAGCTTTTCACGATAGCTTTTAAGATGTTTTGTTTCTTCTTGGGAGAAGCGAGATTTTTAGCAGTGTTTGCGATTTTTTTTTCTGCTTGAACATTTTCCCAAAGACTAAGTTTTTAAATTTTATTTTTCGGAATGTCATGGTGTAGTACTTAGAGTTAAATTCATCAAGACATATATCAAAAACGAATATATATTTCTTCTTATTCCCAAGCAGATGAAAATTTATTTTTGCATTTCTCATTTTTGTATTTGTCTAATAAGATATTTAAAGCCTAATATTTTTAATATGATGTGAAAATGCCATGACCAATTCTGTTAAGAGAACCACCTATTAGCACCTTATACTTAATTCAATTTATCATAAAATAATTACTTTCAAAAGTAATTTTATGCCGTTTAATAATCCGGCAATTATAAGTAATAATATCAGTTCCCCTAACGTAAAATAAACGGTAGTCTAAGTTTTAAAAAAATGTACAATGATAATAGGTTTTACTGATGCTGTGTACACATATGTACATAAAATATGTAATAACATAATTATTATATTTTATTGCATTGTTGTCTAATTATTGTATACATATGTAATAACATAATTGCTGTGCACACATCTTAAAATAAAATATGTAATAACATAATTATTATATTTTATTGTATTGATGTCTAATTATTGTATACATATGAAATAACATAATTGCTGTGTACACATATTTACATAAAATATGTATTAACATAATTACATATTTTATGTAAATAAATTAACATGGAATGTTTATAGAAAGTTTTGCTGAACCATATGGATTTTAAAAGTCAATGCTTTGGATATTTTTGGGCAAACGTGCAAAAAAGAGAAGTAAATATTGCTTAAATTAAAAATTATAAAAATATTTAATATTTAAATCTCATTACAAACGATTGCAATGTTATACCACTGCTTTACTTTGGGGATTGCTTTTATATTTTTTATTCTTTTATATTTTCAAATTTTGGATTCTATGCTTTATAACATATTATAAGTACTTAAAATTGTTTTAATTCCGTACGCAGAATCAATTATTTCTTTCCTTAAAACACATATTATATAATATATGTATACATAAGAAAATAAATATTTTAATTTAAGTTTTTTATTGATTTTTTATGAAAAATTTCCAGTTTTTCAGAATATATTTTTATGCACTATATTAAGACATCCTATAAATAACATAACTACATATTTTATGTAAATAGAATAAATATGGAATAATTATAGAAATTTTAGATGAATAAATTTTTAAGGAAATTTTATGACAAACTATTAGAATTTTTTCTTTTACCCTCTTTATATATCATATATGTATGTAACATATAAAAATTATTTCACATTAATATCTCTTTAAAATTCTCTCCCATTCTAATTAATTAAAATCTATTTACCCAGCCAGAAAATTTCTTAATCAAACGAGTGTCCTTAACTTGATATTTTTCCAACACATTTTCCAAAGTTTTCTCTGCAATAGATTCAAATTTTCTGCCATTCAACACATTTTTCAGCTGTCGCCAGCTGGGCTCAGATGTTCCGCTGATCTAACAATTAATTCCATGACTTTCTTGTAAATTGGGAAAATTCTATCGGTCTCACTCTGGGGTAGTACACCTCTGTTGTACCCCAAAATATGTTTATATATATATATATATAATTATGTATATATAAACATATATTTATTAAGCGATTAATGTTAATATAAAATACATATTCAAAAGAAAATTTTATATTTAAAATGTTAATAACTAAAAATATTAATATTTTAATAAATACTTACGAAAATATTGAGTTTTTCTTTTACGATGTTAGTGGTATCCTATAAATAAAAATATCCATATTGTGAGTTGAAATAAGCTTATTATTATATCATAAATGATAAAATCTTCTTATAGTTAAAAATTTCCGAGAATAATTTCAAACTAATTTACTATTAAAATACCACTATGGTTTAATAAAATTTATCATTAAAAATTATAGACACTAAATACTAAATGAAACTAATTCATAAATTTTGCATACAATATAAGATTAGATGTGGAAGCATATTTATCTAGAAAGCTATCAGTTTCTATGAAATCCTATTAAACAGAAAATATTTACTGTTCAAAATTTAAACCAGAAATATCGGAAAAAATTTTAATATAATAATTTTTCCATTGTTTTTAACAATTTATCACTCTTTGTTAATCATTGAAACATCAAATATGTGTATTATAAGTAAATGTATAGAAACCATGTAAGACAAAATAATGAAATCATTCTGAAATTAGGTTAATCGCTGAATATTAGGTCATCACTTTCAGATAATCCATCAAAATCTGCCTTGTTTGCTGTTAATTTAGAACGATATTTTGTCATCAAAGAATTAATTTGAAGCTTGATATTTGAATTTGATTAAACCAACATATTAGATAGTGAGCATTAATCAATGAATATTTTTCGTACTGATAAATTTTGGAAATTAACCAAGTGCAGTTAATTATTCACAAACATAAGAAGTAATTGTCAAAATGCATTTAAATTCAATTTTTGTTTAGCAATAATAAAACGTCATTCCATTGCATATATTGCTGTCTTATTCCATACAAATTAAGACAGTAGATGTGGAAATATCACCTAGGCAAGCAAAAATACTAAATGTAACTCAATTGATAAAGAGTTAAAATGATAAAATTTTGAGAATGTTGTTCTAATTAAACATATTAATAAATATTTTATTGAATATACATTAATTAATTTATGTAATAAAAAAAGATCGCAGTGAGATATTTTGAATAGAAGAGATATGAAATCTTTTAAGATAGATACAAGCAATAATATAACTCTTCAGAAATTAACAATAATAAATTAAGTATTTAAATTTTAATTTTATAACTTATTTAAATGAATAACAGAAAAGCTATTGGAAAGCAGTGAGAAATAACGTATTGGTTATTTAATGATATCAAATTAAATTTTATTTGAAGTTTAAATCTAGAATACAACTGTAATTTTTAATAAAAACTAGTTCATATATGTCATCTTTAAAGCTAAAAGTACTGAGTATATTAATTTATTTTTACAAGGAAACTATAATTAGATGATAAAAAAAGACATTTTAGAATTATGTTTAAAACAATGTAAGCATGTACCAATAAAATATCATTTCTATTTAGCCTAAACTAATAGATTAAATGACACTCACTTTGCAATCTGAGCTTGGGGACAACTTAAGAATTGGGTTCCCTTGGCAAATTTGGCATAACTATTGGCGATGTTTACTAAAACACAAAGGTAAACCATTCAAACTTTGTATTTCTTGCTTTTTCTGGTGATTAATGCATAGTGCGCCATCGTAATAGAATTATATACTCTTACTTAATTAAATAATACGAAATTCATATTTATCGGCAATGAATCCCTTAACAGTTTACAAACGCAACAGATCCAGATTATTAAAATTCAGCCATAGTAAACCATAATGATTTGTTATATCTATTTTTTTTTAAGTATTGCGCACTTTTAATATATAAGAAACGAGTTACACAAGGAAAGTTGGATGCAAATATCATATAAATTATAATATAGATACAGATTGTTTGGACACGGGGAGATCAGGACAAAATGCTAAGCGACCACACTTAAACCATTATCGCCAAGTTGGCGGGGGAAACCAGTTCTTTAGTCAAGCCTTGACCTTGTTTAAATGTAAAATACTCAAATGGATATAAGTGAATTGCTATAAAACCATCAGATGATAATTAACAGATTAATATTATCTATAATAATATTAGCTATTTGATAAAATTATTTTTCTTATCACTAATAACACTAGACTATCTAAACTTTTTGCTTATGAATCTTAAAAATCTATATAAAATTACTAAAATTCACCAATATATTTCTTCCAAACATACAAACTATAATATAAACTAATTGTAAGTTATGGTTGAAAATATTTAGATAAAGAGGAAACAACTTCTGTATTATAAATGTATTTAATCCTTACATTTAACATTTATCAAAAGCAAAATGTATTATTTATTTATGCAATGTAACACATAGAGTATGCTTGATTTAAATAAACTCCCATTACATAATATCAATTTGTTTCGTTTCACGCTCGAGTTGAGTTGTTCGCATCAATAAATCTTGTAATTCATATTCCCGGTAACAAACAAACCACGATTCTCTACATGTAAATTATGATGAAAATCCTTGACAAAATATCACGAATCCTTTTACATAAAATGCACTTCGAGTGGGGGGAAAATGTACGGTTAATTTGGAATTTCTGCAAAAGGTATGCAAGGAAATTTTGTGCTTGAAATATTTTATTCATTTAGTGTTTTTAGTTAAAAAGGAATATGAATAAGTTTCAAATGCATGTAAGTGTACCAAGATTATAATTTTAGAGAGCAAGAAATTTCGACAAAATGTTTTTTTCTAGTTTCCACCTTAATATTTTTTGTAATGAAATGTTGTACATTTGGCAGATAATGAAATGTGTATTACGTAATGCATGTTATTATTCCAAATTACAGTACTTTTTCCAAATTACAGTATTTTACAGTACAGTACCATCACATGTCATACTATATTGCATTCGATATTTTTCTAACCATAAAGATTCAGAAATCATAAGTAGTATCGAAATTTATTTATATATAACCGTAACATTTAAGCTAATAATTGGACAATATTCTATATTCACGTATGAATTTGAATAAATAAATTAATTTACACAATTTGAAAAACTCTTTAATTTTTTTTACTTTATAAATAAAATAATACTTTATATCAGGTTGGGGAAAAATCCATTATTTTTGCTTGAAATTATTCACTTTATTTAACATGTTTCGGATTATCCGATTTGGGTCAAATATGCACCATTTTGTTGTATAATTTGTTGCCATTTAAAGGTAGCTTCATAATGCCTCTCTCTTAAAAGTGTTGGTCCTTATTGGCGAAAAACTCTAGTAATCGATTTTTACAATCTTCTCTTGATCAAAATTTCTTATAACTCAGTAAGTTTTGCAATGCGAGAAAAATGAGCTAATCGCTTGGTGCCAGATCAGCACTGTATGGTGGATTCATTAAGACGTCTCACCCAACCTCCTTAAGCTTCTGGCGAGTCACTACAGACGTGTATGTCCTGGCTTTATCCTGATGGAACACAGCACCTCTGCTGTTGACCAATTCTGGCCGTTTCTGGTCAAACGTCTGGTCTAGCTTCAAATGATCCAGTAGAGATCTGAATTTAGTGTTTGACTATACGGAAGCAATTCATAGTAACTGATCCAATTCCAGTCCCACCAAATGCACAATAGAAACTTCTTGGCCATTAGTTCTGCCACCGTTTGAGCTGCTTCACGGCGTTTTGACCACTACCGTTTTCGCACAATATTGTCTTATTTGACCCATTTCTAGGCCCCAGTCACCATCCCTTTAAGAAATGGGTCGATTTCATTCCTTTAGGCCAAAGATTCGCACACGGAAATTCAATCCATCATGTTTTTTGGTGTTAATTGGTGTGGCACCCAAACATCTAGCTTCTTTTTTAATCCAACTTTACGCAAATGGTTTAAAACTGTTTTATGGTCGATCTTTAGCTCATGGGCGATGCTACGACTACTAACATGCCAGTGAACTTCGATTATTTCTGTGATTTTATCTACATTTTCGACGAGGGGCGTGCCTATACAAGGTGCATCTTTAACATCAAAAATGCGTGAACGGAATCGATGAAATCCAAATTGCACTTAATTAGCTGTTACAGTATCGGCACCATAAACACCATTCACAATTTCAGCTGCCTGGCTTGCCTTTATGAAAGAAAAACTGTAAAATGTACCGAATTTTCCCTTTATTTTTTTTCCATCTTTAACATCCTGTAACTCAAAATAGAATGGACCAAACAAAAAATAGCAAAATAAATTTTAGTGGGAAATGTCACCTTGATAACTAGCCTAAATTTAAAATTGTTTGATCGATCACTACAGCCATCTACCGAAAAAAATAATGGATTTCTTTTTCTCCAACCTAATATAAATTTTTATGAACAATTAAAATTTACGTGACAAACGTACGGTGGTTTTGGCTTAAACTTTTAATTTTGGTCCGATGTGTGGGAATTGCTCAGACACAACTTTTGATACGCTATATTGAGATGAGACAAGGACATTTTAGGATAACTGCAATCATAAAACGAATAGTGTGGGGGTCAAAAACACAAACTCCTGTAAAAATGTTTTAATGATATAGTAAACCGATGTTAGAAGGTTAATACATTTTTAAAACTACTATAACAGTGATAGCCCTAGTGATGTCCAGTTAAATGGTTCAAGCATCATTTACCAAGTCTGAAATGATTGGTGTCGACAAGCAGAGTAGATTAATAGCTATCAGAAAGACCAACGCAGCCATTTTTGCCACAGTAAAGTATCAGGTGGGAAATTGTAATTTCAACACAATCCCGACTAATATAAAGAACATTTAAGCAATTTCACAAACAAGAATTATTTGAATTGGACATTTTTTACCGGTTGCAGTGACAAAGTATGTAATTCTTGCGTTCTAAGCGGCTAGAAATTTACGTAGGTCACTGCTGATGAATATATATATATGAATCCAAGTTCATTAGTAAGGTGCAAAGAAAAGAAATTTGATAATTTTCTCCAAACAAGGACAAAGTTTACAGCAGAAATGTTTTTTTAAATTGGGAGCTGGAGCTAATTTTGAATCTTTCCTGTATATTCGTCTCAAATGATTGTCGGAAATACAGTACATGTAAATGAATTATTAAAATTTACAGCTTCCAATACTTTGGGTGCTATCAGGTATATTAATACTTCTACTCATACAGCTCAATATGCAAGGCTTTTATTTTGGTTAATTTAGTTCTGTAAAGATTAAGAGTTAATTTTTATTCACTTCCTGCATGATTACTGTTCGCACTGCTGATAGGAAGCATGTTGCAGTTTATTCTTTCTAAAACTGTGTGATGTTTCGACCAAATTTTGTGTACTACACGACAAGGGTTTTTGCCCAAAAAGTCTTCGCGAGTTACTCAGATTTAAAATAGTGTATCTTACTGAATTTCACAACTTTAAAAGAAACATATCAGTTAAATCCATAACAACAAATTTATTAAGCTACAAATATGTGTTCTTTCGTTTATCTTTTTCTAAGAGCCCGACATAATTTTATAACTTCAAACGTATTCTAAACGCCTGGAATTCGAAACTCTAAGACAAGTTCTTAAATTTTTATATCTATGACAGCTTCTTTTATATTTAATTTTTGTAGATTGAAAGTTTTGACATAAAGGTTATAAAATATTATGGAAAACTGGAACACTCAGAAATATAATACAATTGCTCAAATCTACAGTATTTGGCAAAATCTTCTGAATGCCTCATTTTTAAATATCTTTAGGGTCAAAATGATTGTAATAAAATGTCAGAAAATAATTTGCATATTTTTGCTTCAGTAAATATTCTCACTTTTAAATAAACGTATATCATTTGTTAATACATTACAATTACCATTTAGACAATGACAATATTTAGGTATATACTTATTATTAGTAATAAACCGCATGTTACTATGTCAAACGTCTTTAGTAAATTATTGTTACTTACACGCATAAATAGGAATGATAATATGTAAAAAAAGATTTACATAAAATCATGCAAGAGGTGATAGATGAATTATGAATTATAAAAACATAATTTTGTTTGTTTGTACTCTAATGATGTACAGGATTTTGAATCTAAAATTGAATCATTTTGATGATTACAGTCTTTCTATTATTCGTATACTCCAGGTAATTTTACATATTTGCAATATTATTGATCCATCTAGAAATGACGCATGGAATAATTTATTCTATCGACCAGCGGTCCTAGGCGTATACTAGCGGCACACCAGTGTGCATCGCACACTACTTCAAAGGGCAGAGATGATTGGTTGCAAAACGAAAATTGGAAAATTTCATAGAACGTTTTAACAGTGGTCAGAGAATAGAGCTTAAATTATTAAGTATCATTAAGTTTTTAATAATTTCAAATTTTAGCAGAAATGTCTTTATTATTATCGTTGAAAACGTGATATGCTCTTCCCTCAAGAAAGTGTGTCGATGTACACCCTTTGAGAACACCAGCTATCAGCTACCTTATGCTATGGTCTAAAGAAAATAACTACATGATTTTATAAAATTTTGTAAATAGTTACAGCTTCTTTCTTATTAGAACACTGCTGACTACAGCTGCTCTGTATTTCATGCGGATAATTTAAACTATTATATATAGCGTATCTTCTTTAAACATTACTTTGGCATCTTCTTTTTGATTTTAAATTGACAGTGGTAGTTAAAATAAATGTACATACTTTAAACTTTACTTTTGAATATTCTTAGAGGGTAAAAGAAACAGCCAATCAGCCCCGTTATACCATTTGTCTTAAATTAAAAGTTAGTTTCAAATTATTAGCAAAATAAGAAATAAGTTTTAACAATTCCTAATAACTGGACTTAATAATTTCCTAATAATAGCTAATAATTCCCATTATTTCCTGTATATTCGTCTCGATTGTAGGAAATACAATACGTAAATGAATTATTAAAATTTACAGCTTCCAATACTTTAGAATTTATCAGGTATATAAATATTTCTAATCTTACAGCTCACGATGCAAGTCGTTTATTTTGGTTATTTTAGTTCTGTAAAGATTAAGAGTTAATTTTTATCTACTTCCTGCAGCAGTTAGTACTGCTGATATTAAGAAATCGTTATTCATTTTCACTTATTTTACCCAAGTCATATTATTCAATGACAAAATATTTTGTTTTTATCTCTGTTTGTTCAAACATTCTACTTCATTTCTTATAACCATTTCACATTTAAAAATCTTAAATTTATTTTATATTTTCATTCTCACGTGTCATTTTGAATCATCACAATTTATTTTTCAGTTCAAAATTTACAACGGTGGTTCTTAGCTTTTTTTTTATTATTCTTTTATAGGCTACGGTTGCCAAACAAAGTTGAAAATTTTGGTTTTCCTCAATTATAAAGAAAGATTTAAATTTTCTTTTCTTGTTTATGTCTTTTAAAAAAGGTGTGCAAATCCCAAAACCAGAAAAATGCCACTGTTTTATAAGAAATGACATATGGAATTTTAAACCAAAATAGAAATATTTAAGGCAACGAGCCCCATTATTATATACATATATTTAAGATTGTGACGGAGTATTAAAATCAAGCGATATAATTTGCTTTTGATATTAAATTTTGCGAAAAGGTCAACGCCATGCCTTTCTAATAAATATTACATTACGATACTTTACCCCCTCATGGTAATTAAACCCATTTATACTATCAATACCGGACGTCATTTAATCATATAAAACATTTAATTACTTTCTAAAGCGCAGATATTGCTTTCTCTTTAAACCGAGTTTCCAGCAAAATTTACAGTTATCTCTTTTCCGAGGTAACACTAAGCTATTTGAATTCAGGCGTGTGTAAATGAGATAGCAAAAGGGTTTCAAATCCAGCCATGGACGAAATTCCTCTCACTGATTAAGGAAAGAATAATAAAACAAAAGCCTTTATTCTCGCAGCTTAATTCCATTGTAAATAATGTAGATTTAACTGCGTTATTCTCGTTATTATCTGATATGTTATCTTTACGTATCTTGTAAAAAGAAAGCAATTTATAAAGCCATAAACGTTCGCTTTAAATATTAAAATTATAACGTAAGCATTATTTTATTGCCGTATTTTTCTGGCCATACATTATATTATGTGTACTCATACATTTTATGTTAATGCCATTATATGGTTTAGATTTATCAAAAATATATATATTTGGTTCTGTTATAAAATGGTTTTAAACACTTGGATGTTCTTCCACTATATGATCTACACATAATGTAAAGAAGTGTAACCAATTCCAAATACATTATATTAAATAAATAAATTCTCTTATGGAAAGTATATAAATAATTAAATTTGACCGTAAATACCTGGACCTTACATTATAATTATGTTAAAATGGTATTAAAAGATTACTCATTATGTATAACACATTAAAGCATTTTTAAACACATTTTGATGTTTACTAATAGAAGTTTATATATATATATATATATATATATATATATATATATATATATATATATATATATATATATATATATATATATATATATATATATATATGACATGTCGTGATACAGAGTTAAGGCGAATGGAAAACAGTCTTCTTGATAATAATACGTTTATTAAACCATCTTTAAAGTAAAACTTGCGCCATTTTCACTTTTCCGTCGAAGAAACGCTTAGAGAATGTTGTTGACAGCTATATGTTCAAGCGCTGATTGAAACTTATCTGTTTGCAAGCTCATCAAATAGCTCAAAAATTCTTCCGCCTAACCGGATGATCCTAAAAGCTTACGAGAGTAGGTTTTTTTTCATTTAATTTATTATTATAAAAGAGTTCAATTTTTAAAATCGCTTTTAATCATGTAATTTCCAACTACCCCTTTTTTAGTCCTGACACACACACACACACACACACACACACACACATATATATATATATATATATATATATATATATATATATATATATATATATATATATATATATATATATATATATATATATATATATATATATATATATAAGATTTTAATACATTGATCAATAGTTTAAAAATGGCCTTCGAATATGATGAGTTGTTTAATAAGCAAATTCTGATATCAGGGTATTTTTTTCTAATTTTCTTTATATATTTTATGTTTTAACAACTTAGAGATTAAAGTTTAAAAGGTAGGAAAGAAAAGTGGATTTAAAGTTATCTCATACACAATGTGCAATCCTTCTACTCCTGCTGATACCCAAATATAAACTTTTACCTCATATACTAATTTTAAATCCCGATGTTCTTAGAAATTTCATTTCTTACTTTAAAATATCTAGTAGAAAATATTCATATTTGATAGGTCCTACATCACTTTGAAGTTATCAAATATTATTAATAATTCCTACTTTAATTTTAATTCACTGAAAGGAAATAATCACGAAACTCAACAAAGTTAAATTAATTACTATTTGGGATGTTTATTCATGTCTTTATTTAGTTTCAGTAAAAATTAAGTGGATCGTTAGTTAGATTCATTTATGAAATTTTAAGAAGTAATTAAATAAGCTATTGATTGTTTATGCTATAAAATTAAATGTAAGTAAAATGAAATTAATATTATTTATTAACAAATAATTGTTTTTCAAGGTGATTAAGTTCTTTTAGGTTCAACAAATGATACGTTTTTAACTCTTTAAGAGACTAAAATATATTTTACTCAAATGTGTGTTAAACCAGCATAAAAGTGATACATAATAAACATTAACATAACTTCTCGTAAAAGTAATAATACTAATGAAAAATAAATAGAGTATATTATTTTTAAATATCTGAATAAATATATGTAGTAATGCTGTAACGATTAAAATATCTAAACACTTATATAATAAAAAATAGCATTCATATCTCAACAGAATATTTAAATATAAAACACATTCTAGTAATCATGGTAGACTATTACTTTCAACACACTATATTATTTATTATAAGTCATCTACCACCTCAAAATTTCTCCTTAAATATTTTAGTACAATCACAGGTATATATAGAAGAGAGAATCCCCATGATTTCAATTAATATAAACAAATGAAGCTGATTTGACAGTATTATAGCTACATTTGTACACGTATGAGACTACTTTGTACACAAATACTGAATATGAGTTGATCGCGATTAAAATCATTTCTTGTGAATATATTTTAATCTTAATCAAAATGCCGTTTTACATTTTGATTCTATTCAAAATGTAAAACGAATTTTGATTTTGATAAATTATTTTACTTAAGTTTTAGGCATTATCTATTCTTTTTTGTACACTAGTCTTACATAAAATATATTGGTGACTCAATATCCATTACTTTTAAAACAATTAACATTTTTCGCTTGTTAAAGCAATAATGTCCAAATGACGGCTGATTGATTAGGGTGCTGGCCTTCAGATCCAAAGTTCGTGGGTCAGAGTCCCACTGCGGCATGGATGTTCGTAGCCGGTCGGAGTCGGCTTTAAGCAGTAGGTCCCGGTCTCATTAGCCCTTGTGTTGCAAAAAGTAGACCGTAGAGCTCCAAACCAAACGCCATTGGGTTTGGTTTGGTTTGGAGTGCTACGGTCTACTTTTTTCAACACGAGGACTAATGAGACCGGGACCTACAGCTTAAAGCCGATTCCGAACTGCTAGGAACATTCATGCTATAGTGAGATTCGAACCCATGAACTCCGGTACCGAAGGCCAGCACCCTAACCAATCGGCCATTGTCCGGCGAAACACCATTGGGACTGCTACTAAATGTTAGACATCATTTTAAATTTATGTTTACAACTTTCAATTTTTTTAAAACAATTCTCAAAATTATATGTGTTTTCATGAATTCTGAATCATAGACAAAAGATTAAAATTATATAAATAAAACTGTTTTAGATTCTAAAAATTGGAAAAAAACCTGATATGATTGACTGAGATTCCAATTATACATTACTTTGTATATTTTCTTACCTTGTATATTTAAATTTATTAAAAATATTACAGTTACTTAAGAGTTTACTTTTTTGGCAATAACGATATGTTTCATATCTATTTTTTAATAAACTAAGAAAAATAAAACTTATTCATTTAAATTTTCTAATGTTTTTATCTCAGACCGATCGAAATTTTCGATATATTCTACCCGCATATCGTTCTGATATGATCATACATTTCTGTCACATAAAAAATCTCTATATTGGTAAATTGGTATAATGAGTAAAGAGTAAACATGCTTGTAATGTTTAAATATCTCCTACGTATCAATATTTATCAGAATATATTGTCAGTTAGAGAATTTTAATTACCAAAAAAAAGGAGTGATAAATAAGCGCCAGCCTATGGTCTCTATTGCTATAAATATTTGAGATCTTCAAATAAGTACAAATCATGTGCCAGAGTGAAGTCATAAGCTAATATTGATCTGAACCATTTTATTTCTTTTTGGTATCTACACTTAATACTTTCTGGAAAAGGAAATTTAAAAAAAAAAAATAAAAATAAAAAAACCACATACGGAAATCAGACTGCCATGTATTAGAAAATGTTTAACGTTTTAAACCAATAACACCAATTTCCATTTCAGATATCCTGAAATCTGCTACTATAAAGTGGTATTATAGAACACAGTATGGGTTAGAGAATTTAAGTAATACAAAATAGACTGCAAAAGAATAACAACAATTATTATTTTTATATAGATTAAGTATTGAAAAAAGTGCAAAATTATAAAATATTCATTTAAAGTGGTTTTATTTATAGAAATATAATTCAAATTTTAAACAATACAAAGTAAATTGGACATGCTATACAACAACGATAGAAATAATGAAACTTCAACAATGCATATTTTTTATAATGCACTTGCTATAAAAATACATTTATAACAGTCTATTAATTACTGATCAATAATATTTTTGTCTATTTGTTCATAAATCTTTCTGAGACCAGCTAGACTTTGAAAAAAAAATCAAATTTGTATTCATGACTTAAAATGCATAAGAACATTAAAATATATCATGGGTCATATTAAAACTATAATATATGAAAACAATTAGGCATCTTCAATTAGATATAATTGATCTAACTGTATATACTTTGTTAACAACACCAGTTATTTACTAAATAACATATAAGCAATACCAGATTTAAATGAAATTCTAAACATTAAAAATCATACATTGTATATTATTGACTGAAAATTTGAAATTCATATTTCTTTTAAATATAATGAAATATTACATGGATTAGACTAGATTTCATGTACTTTGAGTCATAGTAAAATAAAAATTATTTGACTAATTTCCTGTTCTAGAATTGGATGAAATACAACTATACGTATCCAACCACACTAAAAAACTGATAGATTAGTAAAGGAAAAAATAATTGTGTAAGCAATGAATATGCACTAACTATCCATTTTTATAACAATACAATACCAGGCAAAGACTGCCCGTAGAGAAACGTTTATCTATGCTTTCTGTCCTAATAAACATAATAGTCACAGAGCGCGTGCAGGAGTAAATCAAAAGTCAATATTGATCTAAATTACGTTATTTTTTCATGATCTTAAATTGGGCAGCAAAATAAGGAAAAATAATAACTTGAAATTAAGATTAAACAGACCTTACGTATATTTGATGTCAACAGCTAAACATTTTACAAGCAAATGTGAAATAACTGTTTTGTTTGTATTATTACATCTTTCTGACGCGCTCATATCTTGCACACTTTATCTTAAATCTTATTCGAGAAAAAGTGAATTACAAGTTTTATTCAATTTGATAAGTAAGTAATACAGCAATATAAATAAATATTTTTATAGTCCTCTAACACATCTTTATGGGTACCTCTCAATGGCTTTTCAATAAAATTATTACTTTATTCTCGATCAAAAACCATTCTGAGAGCAGTTACATAATAAATTAAACTTTTAAATCTACAGTATTCGAAATAAAATGAATTTAAAACGTATTTTTAGTCTGAGTTCAATACACCGTTGGTCAGAATAAAAGCATAATGAACGAAAATACTCGGTCTGTGTGATTCGGAATAACGGAAACATATATCAGTCTAGGACTAAAATGTATTCATTTGGAAAATGGTTTAAAGAGTAAGAAAAAAAATCTTGTAATGAAATTTAAAAAAATGTATTTTCTTGAAAATGACTCTTGCTTTTATTATTAATAGTGATGTTTTCCGAAAGGCAATGTTTTTAGCTATTAATTCCAGAGGCACCATATAGATAAGTCAAATTTGTTCCCTAAAGATTGACAACTCAGAAGACAACTCAGCCTGAAGCATGATTTGATCCTACACCAGCCTAGGGGAAAGACGTATGTTCAAACCTCTACGCTGACTGGCCGACAAATAGTAATATAAAATTATAAAACTATATATGATTTAAAAAAATTTCAAGTACACATTTTAATATCAGATGCGTTAGGTATAATTCTCCATACTTTAGGTATAAATGAAGTATAACAAATTAAACCAATTGTTTTTAAGATTTGTTATAAAACAAATACATGTCTCTCATCTAGAAAATAGTGCAGTAGTCAAATGATTTAATATGTAACAAAAGGATGACTCTTGAAATTTATCACTACTTGCAAAGTATCAATATTTGTTTCGAGAGTAATATCACATATCAGAATTATATTTATCAAAGACTCAATGACTGAATAGAAGTCAGCATGTGATATATGTCTCTACAAAATTCCAATTAACAAATGTTGCATTTATAACATACCAACGCGATTTAAATTTATTATTACCCAACATGACGTAGATTATAAGTTTTTTTCATTACAATGCTGTACAAGAGGCAGGAGGTCTTTTGTGTACTACCTCAAGCTGTACTTGTCTATTGGGTAGTGATAAATGAAAGACAAACCTCGTGGGTATACCTCCTTTAGGTTTATGAGTGTGTCATACACCCAAAGTGCCCTAGTAATTTGGGTCTTCAGTTCTTCTTGTAGTCCCAAACTTTCTTCTGTACTACCTACTCCTTACCGAGTCGGACAATGACGGGCCTCCTCTAGATGAGCACTGTTTTGCATCCGCTATGAAACGCTGTCGTGACATTCTGTTTCTCAGTAGACGTATTGCTCTATGATGGATCAGCTTAAAAATTCTACCTACGATTATGTACAAATGGAAATATTACAACTATATATATACATATTTATAATTTTCTTAGATACATGAAATATATTGAGTGTCTAGAAATAATTAAAAAAACTATTATTCTATTCTTGTATAAAATATATTCTAACAGCAACTACATTTTCTAGAAAAAATGAAGTTTATGTTTTAGGTCTAAAACTCCATTAAAAATTATATTTATTTATAATTATGCATGAAAACAATTCAGGTTTTATGATTTCGGATAAGGAAAATGATAAGGAAAATATATATCAACCCTCACATATAAATCAATAAAATTGAAAAATAGTTTGAAGAGTAAGGAAAAAGTATCCTGCAAAGAAATTAAAAAAAAAAATCCATGCCTGGATAATTGGTTTTATTAAAAGCATTCACCTTGTCACAGACCTGCAGGCACCTGTTATCTATTTTGTTAGCTTGCCGTATAGGTAGGTCATATAGGTCATCATTGCATCCTGTGACTGGTTAATTAAATAATACTAAAATCTTATGAGTCTGGAGCATAATCGGCTAATTCTCTAAACACTATGCTGACAGAGCGATAATTCTAAAAATGTAAAAATGTCAAACCTATAAATCACTGAACAGAAACTTCTAAATATATTTTTATTGGATTGCATTAAAATATCACATGAGATAGTATCAAGTTACCATGTTCTCAGAGAAAGATCAATAAGTTAAACAAACTGGTTTCTACTATTCTGTATACGACATATATATCTTTCTATATATGGAATATATATCTATATATTAGACATATATATCTATATATCTTTCATCTAAATAAAAGCTACATTGTTTTAATGACATAATGAATAACAAAAACAGAAGTTTATTTAAAAATACATGAAAGTATCAGTAATTCTCAGAGTGTAATATCATGTAGGGAATTGTATTTACCGAAGACGAAATGATTAGATAAGTGTCAGCCTGTGGTCTTCATTGCTGAAAATATTTGTGATCTTCAAATAAGCCCAAACCACGTGAAGGAATGAAGTCAAAAGTCAATATTGATCTGTGTCATTTTATTTCCTTTCGGCATCTGGAATTTGATGTTTGCTGGAAAAGGCAATAAAAATAATCATAGAAACACCGCAAGTGAAAATCTGACAGACCAAACATATATTCGAAAAATGCAAAATACTTTAAAGTAGTACCGCAATGACTCTTTTAGCGAATTTGCATTTATTTTAGTAATTTATAATTTTCATAAACATAGATCTGCAACATTTTCATATATAAAAGCTTTACGAGCATTATGTAATTTATATGCCGTCTATGGAATAAAAAAAAATTTTCAGTTGAACAAATACTCGAACTAATGTCGAAATTACGTTTAAAATAAAAAAAATATCACTTAAATAAGGTATATATTTTATTAATAGTAAAATGTAAAATTATTTTTATGATAATTTGAAACAGACTGTTTAAAAAATTTGCAATATTTTTTTTAGGCAAAAAAGGTACGTTTAAACTAAAATTCTAACGGAAATTTGTAAGACAGAATTTATATAATTTTGAAACTTTGTTATAAATGCATTTTAAACCAATCGTTAGATGATAAATTCTATTAAATTTAAAAGTAAAGTGTTATATTTTAACTGGAAATAGAAGATCAACAAAAATGATGTGTACTTTGGGCAAAATAAATTAAACGAAAGATCATACTTCAAGCTATTAAAAGAAATTTAGAGATTTTGTAACACTTTATAAAAGCAAAAACTAAATTTAAATCAGTTTGAAAATATTAATTCAGTTTGCAAC
>CM063504.1:178830449-178840449 GCA_032207245.1 Pardosa pseudoannulata | reverse complement strand
GTATATTCATATCCTCTTAACATAAATTTTCCTCCACAGTAACAGTTCCCAATTTCAAAATTGAAAGGCATAGATTTTACAAGCAATATAAATTGTATTTTCATATGATTCTTCTGCAGTAAATTCAGAAAATATATTATGAATTTTAATCATGTTCAATAACATGTGAAAATTCATTTTTTATTTCTCACAATCAAACGTAAAAAAATTTTAGAGAATCAAAATAAATTCGTCAACCTTAAAAACGTAATAACACAAATCACAGCAGTTTAAAAAAGAGGTTTTGAGTGATGTAAATAAATAACAAAAAAGCTATAATTATATGTATAAAAAGTATAGAATGGGCTTATAATACTTCAAAATTATATTTTCGTTCAATAAAAATTTAACCACATAAAAAAATCCACATTAATATCAATATAAATATCCACATTCTTAAAACATAATTTGAATTCATAACTTGAATAGAACCACATATTCTAAATCGATTTCATAAATCTTACGGTGAAATTAGAAAAAAAAATATTCATGTTAATACATTCACTAGCTTTCTCGTAGTTCGGAATAGACAGTACCAATATTAAAGTAAATACTTTAGTACAATATATAAATAGTAGTGCTAATAACATAAAGAGACCGATTTAATAAGCAAAAAATTTACGAATCACAAACAAACCGAAATAAAGTATATTATATACCATATAAAGGGTCTTGTGTTTATGTAAAAAATGCGATGGGAAATGAATTAAAAATTCGGTCTACTTTTTTTGCAATACATGAAAAATGGCTAATGAAATTATAATAAAGCTTATTTGTAAATTTTCATATTTGTATTTATGAACGACAACCACATTTGAGAGTGAAGGTATGATTAGTGTTGGTATGACTTAATAGTTTTATCTTTAAAATTGTGAATACGACGCAATTCAGAATGAATAAAATGTACAGTTAAGGTAATTGAATGTACTCACCTTTTTCAAGTAAGTAAATGCGGGTACGAGGCTAATATGTGATGTGTTTTTTTCTCAATAAATGGTATTCCAGTTATCATTTAGAACTATTTTATAGCTTTCGAAACAATTGCAGGCGTTTTATCCGTTTTTAAAAGATTTTCTGCCTTCCACTCTGTGTATTTTAGGCTTTACAGCGTTCTGTTAAAAAGAGATTCATCTCAGGCATTCGAAGATCAGGTATTATTTATCGTACCACTTTTAAAATTCCTGAACTATTTTATTCTTTGTCTTCGAGATTATTTTCAATATTATGATATATAACTCTTACCAATGTTTCACCAAAATTTTAACCTAAGCTATAATTAGTGGCTGGGTTATAATAAATGCTTTATTTATGGTTCATACAGCATAAGTTTGACAAAATATGTTTTGGAAACAATCCTCATCAATCTTCAGTTTCTTTAGTTCTGTTTCTTCCATTTTCTATCCTCTCATTATCTTTTGCTATCGCTCTTTCCCCATTTAAAAGTTTAAGTATTGAAGATATTGGTTTTACTACGTCTAAAAGCTGCTGTTAAAAGAAATACATATTCCATGTTCTTTAATAAATGACAGGATTTCAAATCTTTATATTTTATTTAACTGTATTATTTTGAAATTCAAAGGTACCATTCTTTGATGGGATTAATATTTTAAAATCAAATATAATACTGTGCAATTTTTTTTTTATATATATATATATATATATATATATATATATATATATATATATACACGTGATTTAAGGTTAAAAAGAAAGTAGCGTATTGAAATGTATATAGAAATGTGAATAATAATATTTCATTTTACCGAAGATTAAAAAAATAAGCTCTACAAAAAAATTTTTTTACATATTACAAAATGTTATTCAATGTTTAAATGTATAATAGTTTACATTGTTTAATAAAAGGAAGTTTTATAACACAATAACTAGTGTTTATTTTCACAACTGTATACATGGAAAAACTTTTGTAGAAATTTCCCTCTTTTGGTCTTTATATTAAATAAATATTTACAGTAGTCAATTTAGATCCTTAAAATAATACATTATATATTTAAAAAAATATTTAGTTACTATGAATATTTTAACTAGAAATGCATTATAAAATCTCTTACTTAATTAAGATATAATGAAATGTTTATAATAACTTATTAATAAATCCTTTTTAATTGGTAAATAATTTTTGAAAAGATTTTGTTTGAAGATTAAGTTAAAAATTCTTGACAGCAAGATAAAATTTTGTCGAGTAAAAGTAATTTATTCCTTTTGAATTTCAATTTATTAAATTGATTATATAATTCCAAATTAGAATAAAAAGAATTACATATATGTATTCACATTAAAGCCTACGCCATACTAACAATACTACTGAAGTCTTTTTTAAAAAGAATACTCTTAAAAAAATCTAAATCATCCCATTTAGTATAATTTTTTGAGAATTTTATAAAAGTAATTATATAAAAAAATCTACGTTATTATACGCTCCTGAACGATAAACTAATTAATTTATTTTATAAATAAATCCACCAATTAAATGTGATTGAAAACTGAACTGAAAACTTATTTTATTAATATCATGTAAAAAAAAATATATTAGAAAACAATAAACTAAAAAATATTTGTAAACAGATTTTAAACAACTAAATAAGAGAAAAATTTTAGAACTAACAAAATGTGATTAATGTGATTACATTTTTACACTGCATTGCAATAATAATATCGATGAATTTTGCTTCTTTTTTCCGGTACGAGAAAAAAATCAATTATGCAGGGTGAATATGAATACGTTTTTAACACTGTTTCCGTTATCAGACAGATTTCAGGAATTTAATGCGAGTGTAAATGATTAATGGTTTTTATCCAATATTTGGGTTTTATGAGGGAAATGGGACTTTCAAACTGTGATTATGAGACACATGAAATATTACGAATAAAAAGACGATTAAAGTATCAGAACTATTTATAGTAAAAAATATCGTCTAAAATAACTGATCAGAAATTCAACTGACTTTATGTATGGGAATTTGAAAAGATAAAATTATAAATTTTACCCATATTTTAAGCAGATATGAGACTTTTTAAATTTCAAATAAAAAGCAAATACCGTTATCTCCTTTTATGGCATGAATACTTTTCCAGAAAACTTCAATAATTTCAACAACTATTACATTGAAAAGATTTTATAACAATTTTATATTAAAAAATAGTAATTTATGTCTATAATATGACACTAATTTCCAAATTAATATAAATTAATGTATCAAATTATAGTAATTTATAAATTAAAATAAATTAATTTATAAAATGATGTTAATTTATAAAATTGTATTAATGTAAAATATTAATTATGATAAAATTTTTAAATACTCATTTGGTAAAACAATATAAGTTAAAGATTTATAATGGAAATATTAAAAATTAGAGGAAATTCGTTTAGAATATTATAAATATTTTTTTATAATAGGATATATTTTTCCAACAAAGATTATTATTATCGTAATATATATATATATATATATATATATATATATATATATATATATATATATATATATATATATATATATATGCATATACGATGGTGATTAGGAGTGTTGCCATCTACTAAAACGATATAATGATACAGGCAGAAATATTAAATAATTAAGAATTATACATACCAAATAAATTTTATGGGAAAAATTAAACCTTAAATGGCTTACATTGCAAAGTGTCTCTCATAATTTTCTTACACACTGTATTGTATATAATTGTGAGAATGTGTGGAAGCACTGTCGCTCGTGTGTAAAATCATAGGCATATTTAAAGAAAATATTGTAAGAGTGCAGCTATGTTTTACATAAGATTTGCGAAATTGTACTGCTCACCGCACTGAAACATTGTTGGTGGAATGCCCAAGTATATTTTCGAGATTCCAGGAGGTGTGTGATGTGGCCAGTGGAAACTACTGCACTTAAACTTCACAAAGTTTTGAGAGTTGTTATTGGTCACCAGGAGGCGATTTAGGACCATGCCTGGAGTCCTTATAAATCTGGACAGAGCCGGAAAAGGACGCATCGTACACAGGACAATAGAACGAAGGACGCATGAGCACAGGATAATGGGACGGAAACGAGTTGAAACAGTTTTCGGTGAAAAAAGTTTAGGGTTGCTAGAGTAGTTTAGAACGAAGGAAAAGAATGCAGCGTGGTCTTGAACTTTGGCAATTTCTATTTTAGGTGTAGCACTTGGAGTGCTTCTTTTACTTTTTATTTATTTTTATATTTATTATCACTTTTCCTTATTTTTCCTTCTCACTATTATATTTGTATTTTGTAATATAGATTAATGGCATTTTACTGTAATTAATATTAAATATGATAAAAGGCAAACTTGTGTTATTATTTTAACGTAGACAAATGGATTTGAAGTAACAACAGAAATATACTACGTCCCAGCAAATTTAAAAATTTAAAATTTATATTTCGTACGTGATAATGCGATGAGTTAACTTCACGTAAACATGTTTTCTAATTTGATATAAAGAGAAAATGATATTTATTACCTCAATAAATAATTATTATATCTATCCACACTTTAAGCCTTATGCAAAATACCACATCCCGTATGGCACTTTCACTCTAAATTAAAGTATTCCTAGATCGTAATATTCTTATTGAAAACTCAATATCACCGAGTCATTCAGACCATGCGTGCTTAAATGAGATAAGAACGGGATAGGCAATTAAGCCGGTCCAATAACTGTCTCCAGCAATCAGTGATACTATAAACCATCAACGTTTCTAGATATTTGCTTTGTGCGAGGAATGAGAATAGGTCTTGTTCTAAGATTACAGAATTAATCATCAGTTTCGAAGCTCATTTTATTTCCCCGGTGATTAATGAACCTGTTAATGTTAACTCAAAATAAGATTTTTATTGATTTGTTTAGGTTAATGAGAGGACGATTTTAGTTTCGTCTATCAGTGATTAATTGTTGTCTCAAGCAGTGCTTTTCCTAAATGCTTAATATTTCTTTTGGTTTCAGTGAAATTGTCTTATTTTAGAGAACTTTAAAACATTTCTAAAATAAGATTTTTATTCTTTTTACTTCTTTTCGGTAAGCATTTTTAGTAAGTGTTATTTTATATTATCGATAATATTTTTATTACTTATAAATTGAAAAGAATATTTAGATAAATATATGTCAAGAGATATATATTTATCTAAATATTCTTTTATCAAATATATGTATATATATATATATATATATATATATATATATTTCCATCACTAAAATAATTTCCTACTCAAATTATATATGTATTTCCAACATTAAACTAATTATTCCTACATTAATTATGTATATAATTAGTATTGAACTGTATTTTATATGCTGCCTAATATTTAGCAAAATACAAAAATTTTTTAATACGTATATACTTTTATAATATGTAAAATGTCAGCATTTCATATGTGGAGATAAATTATAAATTTATTAATGTTTTTCATATAAAGTATATTATTGTAAATAGTTTCTCTAAATTCTTTAAGCCGTTTGTTTCTAAATAGTTTAAGAATATTTGTCTATATAGTTCAATTTATATATATAACCTCCTGGTTTTTTATGATTAAATACATGTATCACTTTATTATGTAAAATAAATAAATATATAATAAATTTTATTGGTTTTTTCGTATGTTGGTTTTATACACATTTAAAATATTTATCTGCTTAATAATTCTTGACACATTACGAAAAATATTATTAATCTATTACACATTTCATGGAGTATTGTACATACATATATATATATATATATATATATATATATATATATATATATATATATATATATATATATATATATATATATATATATATATATATAGATAGATAGATAGATAGATAGATAGATAGATAGATAGATACATGTATACATGTATATATTTTCATAGCGCAAATTATCTTATATATATAACTTATATATTCAAGTACAGCACTGTCCTCAAAATAATGTGTTTAGCTACATTTGAAGTTGAATAATGTAATCTTAAGTTATATATCATAATTCAATAGGTTTAGGAATAATTCGCATGAAAAGAACATTTAACGAATCAAATTATGACTGCTCCTTAAAATTATCGGTTTTTCTGAAACACTTCAGCTGCCTTATTCTCTCACGCAAGATTCATTAGGACACCTGTTCTAACAAAATTTGGAAAATGCTGAAAGCGGCATTTTGTCGTACTTTGTAAAAAAGTACGTTAGTCATACTTTGCAAATCTTGTAATTTTTTATCAAATATTTACTGGATTATTTAGCTTACTTAAAAAACAATAGGTCATATTCCCACCAAGCAATTAATGTACACGCCATTTAAACATAAAATTTCTAATTAAGTATTTCGTTCTTACTAATTAGAAATCTGAAGGAAATTGTATACATATTTTGTGATTTGTACACTAACGGTAACAACAGTAAATTTATATTTAATTAAATTCCTCTCTATATAGTTTTGTACTTTTTATAGTAAACTTTTTAAAATTAAATAACTTTTATGTAACGATTCATACTTCTTGCCATTTTATACTTTAAAAATCTTAAATCATTTAAAAATGTATTTGTGTGCTTAAAATGATTAGAATTTGGAAAATATTTCAGACCGATTAATATTATTTATTGGATTGAATAAAAAAACAGTAAAAACGTGTGAAATAATATTGTATTAATCCTCCGCAGTTATCTTACTTGTATCATATTATATGTTGAATAGGAATAGCACAATTTGTGTCCTGTATTAGTTTAATTAAGTTCATGTGACATATAATTTTCCATTTAACCTTCCATAATAGCAGTTTTTCTTTTACTATAACGCTTGATATTGCGTTGTTGTGATTTTCTTATAACAAATTCCAGAACATTAAGAATTTCTATCAATCTTTTAACATTATTAGATGTATCTCACGTGAGCTGGTATGACTTTCATCTTTGATAAAGCAGCCAATGCATTTAAAATATTAAGGAATTAAAGAATTTACTGTTATAAATCACATTTTTTAATAAAAATATTCATTAATTTTTTAAATATAAATAAGAATAAGAAGTTTTTGGTTATACTAATCCCAATGACGCCTTTTCTAAAAATAAATATATAAACAAAGAGGCAGTGCAATGTGTTAAATAAAGGAATCCTTCATTCCAAATTTTATAAACAGAGGTCGATAGAAAATGTGACAAACAGCCAGTTTATTCTGAAATCTATTCACGTTTTATATAGATGTTTATAAATAGCTACCAAAGCTATTTTAACTTATATGGCTGTTCTCAATGCAGCCTGTATCAAAAACTGAGAAATCTTTGATTGCTGAAATACTTCAAAATCTTTCTGCTGCAAATCTTAGACGCATTTCTTATAACTTTGCTGGTTAGACTTTTCAGAAAACATTTATACATTTTGGGGATGATTAAAGTTTTCTTGAGGACAACATTTCTTACTGGATCATGAATCCTCCAATAGATTTTTGAGACTTGACGAAGTTTTAGAGAATAGTTTTTTGACTTGGTTCCTTTTAGAATATTAAACTATGTTTGAAAAAATATCTTGTTTTCTTATAACTGTGCTATAGATTGTGTTGTTAAATGCAATGGTAAAGGTAGGGAGAGGGAAAATATAATTTTAAAATCTTTTCTCTATAAAATTACTTTATTTGATGTCCCAACTCTGGAAGTGCTTCTGGCATCTGAGTACAATTTCTTGATTCCATGTATTACGATGATTGTATCTCAACTATCATGAATCCTCCACTAGATCATTGAGACTTGACGATAGTTTAGGAGAATAGTTTTTTGACTTGGGTTATTTTTAGAACATTAAACCATGTTTGTAAAATTCCCTTGTTTTCTTTAAACTGTGTTTTAATATGTGATGTTTAATACAATGATAAAGGTAGGGGAAGGAAAAATATAATTTTAAAATCTTTCCTCTATAAAATTACTTTATTTGATGCCCTAACTCTGGAAGTGCTTCCCGCATCTGAGTACAATTTCTTGACTCCATGTATTACGATGATTGTATCTCAACTATAAGGATTATTTGTTAGTACTTTTAAACTTTTACAGAAATTCTTTTTTCTCAATTTATAAACTTTATTGTGATTTCTTCTACCGTTCTTTGTTCTTTTTTAAAATATTTTATTTAGAAAATGAAGGACTTATTGCTAGGAATTAATTATAAAATAATATCAATATTTTTTTCAGCAATTCAATTACAGATATTACTAACAAAATCGCAAGATATTGTGGAGTTATATATGTATATTGTGTTATTTATGAAAAATAGAAATGAAAATTTACCTAACTCACAACACAGTCCTAAGAATGAACATAAACTTTATTGTCATTTCTTCTACAGTTCTTTGTTTTCAAAATATTTTATTTAGAAAATAAAACATTTATTGCTAGAAACTAAATATAAAATAATATAAATATTTTTGCAGCAAATCTATTACAGTTATTACTAAACAAAGTCGTGAGATGTTGTGGAATTATATATGTATATTGTGTTATTTATGAACAATAGAAATGAAAATAAACCTAACTCACAACACAGTCTTAAGAATGAACATAAACTTTAATGTGATTTGTTCTACCGTTCTTTGTTTTTAAAATATTTTATTTAGAAAATGAAATACTTGTTTCTAGAAATTAAATATAAAATTATATCAATATTTTTGCAGCAATTCAATTACAGTTATTACTAAACAAATTTGCGAGATATTGTGGAATTATATATGTATATTGTGTTATTTATGAACAATAGAAATGAAATTTTACCTAACTCCCAACACAGTCTTAAGAATGAACAAATGCATACTAGTATGTATTTCCCATTGTAAAATTATAATGTCGTAAACTTTACAGAGCACGAATCTGCTTTCAAACTTATTCATTCAGATACAGCAGTTTTCAGAAAACTAGCCATTAATCATAGCGACATTAGAAAAGGAATGATAACAACTTACGCTAAACATCGTAATTCAATCTGTTTAGGAACAATTCAGATCACAAGCGCATTTAATGACTGAATTGTTGACTGTTGCTAAGAATTATCGGATTTTCTTAACTGCCTCCTGCTCCGCTATCGTATTCACGCACGCATGATTCTTTAGGAGAATTGTATCTTCGGAACAGGGGAAAGTGCGCAAAGCGACTCGCATAAATTTGTCGCACTCTGCAGATCCTTAATTATTTGCTCCCGCATTCACCGTCTTATTTAGCTCGATTAAACAATAACTAGTGATACTCCCGCCAGGGGGATTAATGTACACTACTGTGAAGTACGGAATTCTAATCTAAATGTTTTATATTCATTAATCGCTATCTAGAAATTTCTGCAAAATTCGAAATTTTAATCTAACATATAAATAATCAAGGCTTTATGATAGGAGTAAGCGACAGTTCTGTTGTTATATATTCTGGAGATATGACTGTCAATATTAAATATTTACTTTTCTGAAACCACAGTCCACGTTGATTTTGAATATCATTGTCATAAGTAGAATAAATGAATAGATTTCATTCAAAACGTAACTATATCGTGAGTTATACTTAATATATTTGTATTGTGGTAAACATTTTTAAATGAATACATAAAGACCGGAAAATATCTTTCCTACTTGAAACAATATTTTAAATATGTTTAAGAAGTAATTCTATATTTCTTTTTTTGCCAAAAATACATATGGATGTTAATAACACAAAATATTTGCCTCTTTTGTTAATGCATTAAAGAGAATAAGTTATGAAAAAAACTGGATTTTATAAAAGGGTAATTTGAGAAATTTTACAATTTTTTATCAGTAGAAAAATTTAATTTATTTCTACATATTTTATTTATTTAATTATTAAATAATTATTTTTCTGTAATACATGTAAATGATGATAATTTACTATTTAAAATTTAAAAAAAATTAAAGCATTTTTATAAAACTTTTACTAGAAATTTTCATAACTTTTGAAATATAA
>CM063504.1:178820449-178825449 GCA_032207245.1 Pardosa pseudoannulata | reverse complement strand
TTCTAAATGCTTCAGGAACATTACTTTCATGTAGGTATTACTCAAAATTTTCAATATTGTCTATTAATGCATTTGTAACTAGGCATAACCTGAAACAGCAAACACAGTTTTCTGTTTCATGAAAATAAATCACGAACAATTATATAACTTAAAATTAATGTATTATATAAATGATATTTTATGTAAGTGAAATTTGATATCCGACTCCGTTTCTATACAATTCTAAGGATAAAATAAAAATATAGTACCAACTGATTTATATGTTTCATAAAACATTCTACATTCTCATTATAAGAACGTCTTAAATTTGATGAAATTTAAAGATTAAAAAGAGAGTTTTTGAAGATACTTGACTGCATTTAAAAATTCACTATGTATGCTTATAACCCTCAAAGAAAATGTATTACTGAACAGAACTGAAGATTTTTTTTACTAAAATGAACACTTTTTAGGTCGCAATTCTATTGCTCAGGAGTTGGATTTCTTACATTTAAATATTATATGTATTTCTGATAAAGTATCTTTTTAACATAGCGATCATAACTCTTTAGAATTTAATAAATATTTATTAGTATGTTTTTATAGGTTTATATAGACATCGTATGTATATTTATTTGTTTAATAATTAATCCAATAGTTACCACTCTTAAGATATATGTCTATATTTTTTCAATTAAAAGTAATAAGTAATGAGTTTAAATTTTTTGTTTTATGAATGAACGAAAATCTACAGTCAAGTATGTTATTTTTCCTCTTTACCAATATTTAACAATAAAAGGATACTTTTTTATTTCATAGATCTTCAATTTTACATTTTGTTTCAGAATTATATATTTTTATAGCATATTTTTTAAACGTCTTCAGAAATATGGATTTCTTCTTCAAATGTAATTGGATTCCCTTATATATTTAAGACCCTAAATATTAAGATACACAAATTGAACTGCTATGTTCATAAATAAGATAGCGGTTTGGAATAACATCAGCATAGTCAATAATGATTGCCAACAAGCCAGGATGTTATGCTGAAGAAGATTTGAAGCTTAATTTCATTAAATGGACACTATTTTTAAAAAATGAATTATTTTTTGGATTGATATTAATATTTTGTTAATGATTCTCATTTTAAACAAGTATAGAATCATATTTTTTATTTGCATTTTCGATTCATATCTCTCTTATATGCAGTGACAGAGAAAAAAAAGGACATTAGTACATTGTTGACAAGGACAAGTTACATATGTATACATATGTTTATGTTGTTTTACTACAACTGGAAAAAAATAACAGTTTATTTGGATTTTACATAGTATATAGTTATCCTTCTTCAAAAACTGTAATGTTAATTTACCAAATTCTGAATATATATAATATAAATTATAACATATGCAAAAGATTATAAAGAGCGGGATTTTGGGATATATTTAATAGGAATATAAGTATTACACTTGGTATCGTGAATATGAAAAATGATCGTGACTATATTGCAATATATTGGCATCACTTTAAACTTTCCACTATTTTTTTTAGTAAATCTGTACAACGTGTTCATATATATGAATATACATTTATGCATAACATACACAAAGTATTTTAATGATATATATCTATATATATATATATATATATATATATATATATATATATATATATATATATATATATATATATATATATATATATATATATATATATATATATAAGTCGTATCTAGTGGTAAGGCGAATGAAAGAATCAGTCTGTCTTGGTAAATCATCTCTTTATTTTAAAGTATAGTTTCCTTTTCAAGGCGTCACTTGCACCATTTTCATTTATTCATAGAGGAGCTCAGCATGGAGTATGTGGACAGCTCGATGTCTACGTGGCTATCGGTTCTACCTATCGGTTTGCATACTCATCAACTTCTTCCAATATCCTTCCGCTTGACCGGATTATTCTAAAAGCTTACTCGAGTGTGGTTTTTTTTTCATTTATTTTGTTATTACAAAAGAGTCCCCTTTTAAATTGTTCACAAATCGCTTAATTTTCCCCCACTCCCTTTGTAGATCTGACATTTATATATGATAGGTATCCACAGGTATTTATTGAAAAAAAGCAGAAAAATGTAGATATTCTTTTCATTTCTTTTATGAATTTTGTAATTCAGTTTTATAGGTAGCCCCATGTTTCGAAAGTTTTAAAACATTAATGAAAAATCATTCACATTTATTATTAAAAATGTTAATCGTAAAATTATTAAGAATTTTCCAGGCTACAAATTATTAAATTCCCTATTTCTTAAAAATTTAAATTTTTTTAACAGTTATACAAAATGTTTTTTAATCTAGGAAATATTTTTAAAAATCATAGTTCAAATTTCCTCAAGTGCATCTCAAATATTTAAAAACAAATTCAATGCATATTGAATAAAAAATCTGTTTTCATCAACCCTTTGTAACATAAAACAATTTGGAGTCGCTTGTATCCCTTAAAAATGCTCGAAGTGTAAATATATGCTGCGTGTGCACAAAGAAGCGATGAAGAGAGAGGGCGTATTGAAAACTTTTTTACTACATATATATTGAAGTAATAAATGTGTATATTTCGCAAAATACGCGCTTTCTTTTCATATCCGAAGTTTCTGTGTTTATTCATGACTTTTCATGAAAGGAATAAACGTCAGGCGTAAAAGTTATAAAACGAATCGAAATACAACATCATTAAAATCTATTCACAGAAAGATGAAATCAAACTTTTGAATGGGAGAAAAGATTTTTTTACGATTGATTTCACTTCATACGGCAAAATAAAATAAGGTAGTAATTTTTTTTTTTCATGTTACAAGCGGTGAGAGATTTTTTTTTAAAGATTTACTGCATGTTACCGGAAAAATCCATAACTACATTTGTTGAATGGTGAAATATTTTTTTATGTATTTAAACTCATTATTTTACATATATGGGAAAACACAAATAAGCATGACATGTCAAGCGATAAAAGCAGGTGCCGCAATAAAGTAAAATTTAAATTTTAACGATTCTTGCAAAAAAAACTATATTTAAGTTTATGTATAATACTCTGATATATATATATATATATATATATATATATGTATCCACTTTTAGAATACAAAATGCTATAATGAAAAAAATATTTTAATATGTTTAAGAAGTAATTCTATTCTTTTTTTTATGTTACCGGAAAAATCCATAACTACATTTGTTGAATGGTGAAATAATTTTTTATGTATTTAAACTCATTATTTTACATATATGGGAAAACACAAATAAGCATGACATGTCAAGCGATAAAAGCAGGTGCCGCAATAAAATAAATAATAATTGCAAAATATTTTTTAATGTATTTAAACTCATTATTTTACATATATGGGAAAATACAAATAAACTATATTTAAGTTTATGTATAAAACATATATATATAAAATAAATATATAAATTTCAATATATCTTGCGAAAAAATATATATTTATATATAATATATATATATATATATATATATATATATATATATATATATATATATATATATATATATATATATATATATATATATATATATATATATATATAAATATATATATATATATATATATATATATATATATATATATATATATATATATATATATATATATATATATATATATATATATATATATATATATATATATATATATATATATATATATATATATATATATATATATATATATATATATATATATATATATATATATATATATATATATATATATATATATATATATATATATATATATATATATATATATATATATATATATATATATATATATATATATATATATATATATATATATATATATATATATATATATATATATATATATATATATTATATATATATATATATATATATAAATATATATATATATATATATATATAATATATATATATATATATATATATATATATATATATATATATATAAATATATATATATATATATATATATATATATATATATATATATATATATTTTTTAGAATACAAAATATTTTAATTAAAATAATATTTTAAATATGATTAAGAAGTAATTCCATTCTTTTTTTATGTTACGGGAAAAATCAATAAATACATTTGTTGAATGGGATCATATTTTTTATGTATTTAAACTCATTATTTTACATATATGGGAAAACACAAATAAGCATGGCATGTCAAGCGATAAAAGCAGATGTCGCAATAAAATAAAATTTTAATTTCAATGATTCTTGTAAAAAAAATCCCATATTTAAGGTTATGTATAATACTTAAAATGTATTAATATAACACAACTATTGGCAGAAATTACTACTAAAAGAATTTTTTTGTGAATTAGAAATTAAAGTTCCTTCATTTCTCTCATAAGATTCGTAAGCTAATGGTTCATTTAATTTAAAGCTAAAAAAATACAGTTAATCACAATTTACTGCTATTTAATTATATGATACCTAAAGTTCAATGTGTCCCAACGTAACTTAATTGCTTTGCTTTTCAACAGTTTTCAAATTATATTTTATTACTTTTGAAAAAACCTTATTTAGAAATTTGTGAAATGTTTCATACAATTGTTTAAATTTATTAAATATACAAAAATAAAATACATATTTGTTCAATCTTGTATAAATGTAAATCGTTTGTAACATTTCTTTAAAAAATTTTGAAGAAAATATTAGTTTTGATCAAACCTTTGTAGCACAAAGAAATTTAATATAGAGCGTATCATTTATAAAAGCATGAATAGCGTACTAGTTGGAGTTAGTGCCCCTGGCGATAAAAAAAATTGGGTGTGGGTATATTGAAAGTATATATTATTTATATTTCGAAGTAATTAGCCTGTATATTTCGAAATGCGTACGTTGTCTTTACATCTATTTTCGAATGAATTATGAAGACTGAATACTTGGAAAGTTAATACAAGTTATGGTTATTCATGCATTTTTACGAATTAAAAAATTCATGCCTAAAATGTGAAAAAA
>CM063504.1:178785449-178810449 GCA_032207245.1 Pardosa pseudoannulata | reverse complement strand
AATGTGGTTATTTTATCAGTGATGACTCTTTGCTATCAAGACAAAGTTAGTGAGAGAGATTCTCAATAACCATAGTATTAGTAGCTCAAAGTGGCCATTTAATTCTTCTGGTAATAATCCTGTAAAAAGTGCCTGAAACTGAAAAAAAAAAGAAAAATGAAAATATTTATGTTTGTAATAACAACGGTGTAAAATAGGGCTTAAAATCACTGCGGCTTACCATAAACTCCACTCTATTTGCCAGATTCTTTGAAATCTCGCCAAAACGATAAAACGATAGTAAAATTTAATGTCCTAAATAAAACACTTGAATTTTAAGGTTCTGGGGTTTAATTTTTCTTGGCGCTTTTATAATTGGTAGGTTGATAGGCAATAGAATGGAGCAATTTTAGATAACAGCCCTAAGAAAATCGCATGCCCTATATTTTTCCCCAAACATCTTATAAGCTGTAAAATTTGTATACCTATTGATATAATTAATTTCAGAGGTCTCATTTATTTTCATATGATCATATCAATAATTTTTCGTAAATTTGAAATTGAAGAAGTTTATTAACCTTTTAATCTTAAAAGAGTATTTTATTAGTATGTTATTAATGTCAAAAAAAATTCCCCGAGTTTCTAGAAATAATCATTCAAAAAAAGTTTTATTATTGGGGAAATAATTAAAATTTTTTACATAAATCTTTCTGTAGAAAATCGTACAACCGTTTGGTATTTGGTGACTGAAAGTTTGACTAATTACCTTTTAAAAGTATAAAAACTAATTATAAGCAAGCAATCAAAAAATAACTATGATATATATTTTTAATCTAAATATGTTTTCCTCATGCCATATTGAACTAAGCATTATTTAATGAAATGAATTAATTCATGAAAATCACTTAAAAATATAACCTCACTTCCGTTTAACTTGTACTAAATTATTTTTGAATATAATTAATATAATTTAATTTAATTTGAATATAATTTTTATAATTTATATTTCTAATAATGTAATGACTTTTATAAATTGTAATTTTAGAATGATATAAACAAAAATACTGATAGTTTAATTATTTTAGCTAATAACGATTCTAAAACATAATTTTAAAGTCCACAAAAAATATTTAAAAAATATAATCTCTCTTCACATTATATTATACTAAATTATGTTTAAATATAATTAATATGGCTTTTGTAATTTGAATATAATTTTATAATTTGCATTTCTAATAATGTAATGACTTTTATAAACTGTAATTTTACAATGATATAAACAAAAATACTGATGAGTTAAATATTTCGGCTAATAACGATTCTAAAACATAATCTTAAAGCCCACAAAAACTATTTAAAAATATATAATCTCTTTTCAGTTTAAATTGTACTAAATTATTTTTAAATATAAATATTACAGTTTTTATAAAATGCAATTTTACAATCATGTAAACAAAAATACTGATAGCTTAATTATTTCAGCTAATAACGATTCTAAAACATAATCTTACAGCCCACGAAAGGTTTTTAATAAACATTCATCTGGTTCTTTTTCAGAAATATCACTGCAACACATAAAATCGTGTAATTCACAATTTTACGTTTTTAAAGATTTTATCAATTACGTCTAAAAGCAAGAGTTCAATTATGAATAAAAGCTTTGAAAAAAAAAGACCGTCTATTTTCGAATGGAAATTTATTGTATGTTTATCATTACAACATGGAAAAAAATAATTATTTATGGACTTATAAAATTTAACATTTACATTTCTATATTTCAAATGTAGTTCTAGAAGGCAGAAAATTTATAGAAATATATAAAAAAAATTAAATTCACAACCAACTGTAGTACGTTGTTTTCTGTTTTAATTCCATAATTAAAATTCAGTATTCTACACTTTTTAAATACCGGCATATGTGCTGATATATATTTTTATGTAATTAAATCTTTTTTCTAGTTATATTTCTGAATAATAAATAATAGAATAATAAAGATAAACAAGCATTTTCAATGGAAGCTGAAACAGTTTTTCTCTTTGACTGTGATAGAAATAAAATATGCTGTTATCATTTTAATATGCACCGTAACTATTTCAAATATATTTTTAAATGATATTACTATTGCCTGCGTATAATATTATTTGCGGTTATGTTAGAGTAAGATAATTTAATAATTGGAAGATAATTGTTGTGGAAGAGAAATTTACTCATAAATTATAAATGAAGAATAATTCTCCGTAAAATAGCAATAAAATATGAATTTATAGTGAACTAATTTTATTAATTTAATTTCGAAAGCTATTTTAAAAAACATACAAATTGTAACTAAAGAGAATTAAGATTGTTGTGCATTTTTGTATGTTTCGTGCGACATGATAACAGGTAATTATAATTTGATTACTTATTAAAATCTATACATTAATCACAGTTTTAAAAATAAAAACTGCAAATACAAATTTCATTTAATTAACACATTATACGTTGTTTTTTTTTAAGTAAAACGTGCTATATATTTTTGTAAATGAATGTGGAATAGTAATAAACTATATTAATTATTACTTATTTAAAGGAAAATAAGGTAGCTCTTGGAAATTTTAAATCCAAAATGCACTGTATAAAAAATTATAAAGAACTGATGAATCTAGCTAATAAATAGTTCTTATCACAAAATTTAAAATAAAATAATTATTTTCAGAAATCATTTGATTTGTACATGAGTAACAGTCCTCCGATATTTGATTAACATAGTAAAATACTGAATATTTTTCTATTTCCAAGAATTTTTCTCTACTGCTTAAAAACTATATTAAACAATACTTAACCCTTCTTTGCATGATTTTTTTCTCTTTTTGTTTGTGAAATACCTCAGGGTGATTTAATTAATTCTCTAGATTAAAGGAATTTTTTTAATCCTAATATAAAAATATAATATAAAATATTTAAAAAGCACTATCACGGAAATATCCATCATCATTCAAAAGTTCATATCAAACTCAGTATCAAATAAAAAAATACGTTTGTACTGTACTATTTTTATCCCTGTTCATAAATAAAAACAGTTATGCTTATTTAGACACAAATTAATTTGTCATACATTAGAAGTGAAACAAGAACATAGTGACAAAAAATTTTCTCACATGATTTGGAAAGATTTTTCGGGGCTATAAATTTTCCACAGATAAAAACAGAAACACAAAACACAAATATTTGTTCTAAATCCTTCTAGGTCTTATTATTAAAAACATCAAAGATTAGATATCAAAAAAAATATTCAAGAAATTGCAAATTTTTTTCCTACCAGAACAAAACACAGAAGGACATGTTTAAACCCGGTATGATGATTGTGACATTTGATTTTTTTTACAGTACATTTCTTACTCGATATTTTGCATCCTATTTTTATTAAAATACTAAGACAGGATTACTTTAATATTTTCAGCATATTGTACCTTCATATTATACATTATTGCATATTATACATTAATACATTTAGTATTTAATGCATACAGCAAGACAGCTTCACCATTATTTATTAATATGAAATTTCTTTTATTGTGATATAAAGCTATAGAAATTTTTATTTTAAATATTTATTCATGCGTAATTTCAGAAACAGGAACTCGAAACATTCTAAAATATAGTACGAAAACATAGTAAGAAACCAAATAGGCTTTTTATAAAATATCATGCACCTATATGTTTTACATGCATCTTCAACACTTATTAAACAAGCATTCAAATTCAAGTTTTTATACAAAGCTGTAAAACTTCGAACTATAGTACAAAATATTCGAAATTTCATTCTATACTTAAATGAATACTCCGAGGTAACGTCATCTATTACCAGTAGTAGCAACAGATGCTGCACAGACTTTCAGAACTTAAAGTCTTTACACAGTTTTTCGAAATTTCGAATACATATTTTTCAGTTGCGCTTAGAATTTTTTCGACTTGCACCGCTTTACTCTCCATTCCTTTCCGCGTTTTCAGATTTCATGGGGAAACTTAACCGAGCTCCTCCGAGAGAGCCAATTGACGTAAGAGGTTAAAAGATTAAATTGGTTCTACAATTTCCCAGACGGCTGATATGGCATACGCTATTTCTGTAAAGAGTTAATTTGGACAAATTGTTTGATACTGCCCCATAAACTCTAAGACTTAAAGAAAAGTACAGAGCTTTCGAACGTGATTTCTTTCTTCTTATTGCTGGACAAAGTTGTTTTTGTAATACTTTTTTGTGATAAAATCTAGGAGGATTACAAATATGTACCAAGTATAAAGTTACCGGTGCTGGATGCAAGTTTGAAATTAGATATTTTTACATTACACTGCTTTTTGTATAATGCTAAATATTTATAATAATTTGCAAGAAAATATAAAAAATTATTTCAAGATTAGATATAGTTAAGATGTGAGACAATATAATTTTGAAACTTTAAGAAAAAATTGTAAAATTTTGTATTAATATACACACAGATTCATACATATAAATATTAAAAGTTGTTTTTATAATAGGTTTTGTGATAAGATGTAGGAGGTTACCAAATATGTATTAAGTATAAAGTAAATACAACTTTGAATTTAAATATTTTTACATTTCCCTATTTTCTGTATAATGGTAAATATTTATAATAATTTGCAATAAAATATAGAAATTATTTCAAGATTTGGTATAGCTACAATATGAGACAAAATAATTTTGAAAAATAATGTAAAATTTTGTAATAATATACACATAGATTCATAGGCATAAATATTAAAAGTTGTTTTTATAGTATGTTCTGTGATAATATGTAGGAGGATTCCAAATATGTATAAAGTTTAAAGTAAATGAAACTTTAAATTTAGGCATTTTTACATTGCACTAATTTTCACCAAAATATTAAATATTTGTAACAATTTGCAATAAAAATAAAAATATTATTTCAAGATTTTGTATAGATTAAATATGAGACGAAATAATTTAAAACTTTTAGAAAATAATGTAATTTTTTTTATTAATATATATATATATATATATATATATATATATATATATATATATATATATATATATATATATATATATATATATTCATAGACATAAATATTAAAAGTTGTTTTTATAATATGCTTTGTGATAATATATAGAAGAATTCCAAATATGTATCACGTATAAAGTAAATACAACATTCGATTTACACATTTTTACATTGCACTACTTTCTTATATAATGATAAATGTTTTTATTAATTTGCAATAAAATATAAAAATTATTTCAAGATTTGGTATAGTCACGATATGAGAAGAAACAATTTTGAAATTTTAAGAAAATAAAGTAAAATTTTATACTAATATACACATCAATTCATAGACATAAATATTAAAAGTTCTTTTTTATAAATCGTTTTGTGATAATATATAGGAGGATTCCAAATATGTATTAAGTATAAAGTAAATGAACTTTGAATTTAGACATTTTTACATTGCCCTACTTTTCTGTATAATGTAAATGTTTGTAATAATTTGCAATAAAAGATAATTATTTTAAGATACGATATAGCTACGACCGTGCAAGCAACAATTTTGAAGCTTTGTAAAGCATGCAACAGCTTATATTATTACATGCATAAATTGATAATTCTTATTGGTGAGTTCATTTGTTTAAAAATAATTTGAAATATTAGATTTGGTATAGTTACGATATGAAACGAAACAATTTTGAAACTTTAAGAAAAGAATGTAACATTTTATATTAATATACACATAAATTCATATCCATAAATTTTAAAAGTTCTTTTTATAGTATGTTTTGTGATATGTAGGAGGATTCCAAATATGTATCAAGTATAATGTAAATGCAACTTTGAATTTAGACATTTTTCATTGCACTACTTTTCTGTAAAATGATAAATGTTTGTAATAATTTGCAATAAATTATAAAATTATTTTAAGATTTGTTATAGCTACGACTTTACATGCAACAATTTTGAAGCTTTGTAAAGCATACAACAGCTTATATTATTACACGCATAAATTCATAATTATTTTTATAAGTTCATTTGTTTAAAAATAATTTGAAATATTAGTAGAAACATTTTATATCTAACCCATTGTGAGATACGTAAGTTGATTTATTAATATTTTTAAAAATAAGAACAACGAAAAAGTCAGAGGGAATACGTACAATATAGTTTTAATATAGGAGTCGTTGCTTGCTATAAGTTGCAAATTTAAAAGTACGATGAATTAAATATCAAAAATAATTTCGTATAAATATAATATTTCATACAGTTATATATTGTCAAAAAAGAGCTTAAAAACTGACGTACACGTTACATTTAAGGAAAATATATTTAGATTTAATAAAAACACTTCTCTAAAATTAAAATATTAAAAAGAATATTTTTTTAACATTGCTTTTTTTTAGAAAATAATATTCTAATGAGACTTTCCTCAGAGAAATGGAAATAAAAATTTAATTTAAATTTAATCGTGTTATATTTATAAAAATCACATAATTTACTAGCTTTATATCTAAATAATATATAATAAGTTTTACACATTTTTAGTTCTGTATTTTTGTACTAAAACCGTATTTAAAGCAAGCATTATCTAAAAACATGATTTAAATATTAAAATATAAATTTTCCTAAATATCCAAAATATCACTTAGTGTTTCACTCAAAATAACATTTATTTAATAAAACGTTAAGAAATTAGAAACAAATTCAGTGGTTTGGTAGATATTAAAAATTATCTGTAATATTGCAGTATTATATGTTATATTTGAAGCATTTCTTACGAAATCAAAACTATTTACACTCCTTATAAATCTAGTGTTACAATCTTAAAATATCTATATGTATTTCAGCAACGATATTTTAAAATTTTCTACAGTTATATTTGGATACTTTTGATTTATACCAGCATTTCAGCAGAATTACAATAACATTTTGACTTTTATGGGGATAAAAGTTATAAATGACTAGAGTATTTTCATTGAAGATATCGTTTAACAGCTAAAAAAATAACATTTAAGTAGAGAATTATTGAAAATTTTCTACCGTAGCCATAATAAGTAATGATCATAACCGAGTAAATTTTCGAAACTTACGGATTATTGTATTAAGTTAATAATTTAGACTAACATAGCCTACAATAAAAGCAAAGAAAAGTACTTAACTGCAGATAAGAAGTAGCATATCTCCAGTAATAAAATTAATTTAAATATAAAGCATTAATTTAGATTTGCGGAACGGAAAATTTAAGGTTTCGTTTCATCTCTCATTTATTACAGTAAACTATTTATCTTATCGTGCGAAGATGTGGAAAATGATTCACCAAATGTACATTAACGTAAATATCCCCCTTCTGACTGAAAGTGGGTAAAAAAATAACAAATCTCTTTAATTCAGAAGGATGGTGTAACGTCCTTCCCGCTCTCAGCATTTTACCACAGCAGCAATTATCTGCTAATAAGTCTCAGAAAACAAAGAATTCCGAGAATAAACATTACGTGATTTGGTAAAGCCTAATTAGACTTTTACTCTTCCCTGAAGTTCTTTAAGGCTGCCGCAGTGATTATCACTGACAGGAACAGGCCGTAAATGCTTTTCTTAATAATGAGCGATAACCGTTGAAGGAGAAGCATTGCCTTGAACCGCTTTTAAATTCGTTGGTGATGGATTCTTATTACAAAAAGTTCCTTTTAAATAGAAAATTAATCTTTTAAATGGATTCCCTCATCCCTCTTACAGAGGAGGTGGTTTTGATTAGCACGGCACTTCTCTATTATTAGTCCATCGCTTCCCTTTTGTTTATCGCTTTGTAAGTATGGGATTCTTAAATACTTAAGCAAGTGAATTATGTCTGGTAATCGTTTATCAAAAATGGCAAATAATGGTTACTTTAACACATAAATGATTAAATCGTGATTTATGTAACGTTACATTTAATTGTAGAGTAAGGTATATCAAAAACATATAATTTTTAAATTAGCATAATCCGACTTTAGTCTTAAAATTTCCAATTATACATGGTATTTAATTTTGAGCATGTACTAATAAGATACGAGTTTGCAGGTGAAAATTCTTCAGATGAGGCTCAAATTTTCTGTACGCAAATCTATCTGTAAATAGAAAAATTCAAAACTTCAAAAACTGTTGTCTCATATTAGGGATATCGAAACAGCTGCTTGTAGAATCTTTATGTTTTATGAGAATTAATTTCATTGAAGATAGATGGTTAATCTAGAAACAATCTACCAAAATTATTATTCTGCCATTACTATTATTATTATTATTACTCTATAACTGTTATAACTATTGTGTCTTTGGGGTCAAAATTTTATAATTTTTCCATACTCACGCGAATAATTACTTTTTTTTAACACAGCTGGCAATACAGGTACATACAGTCTCCCAAAAAAATTTCCGAATATCATCGAACATTTAAATTTCCTTTGAAATTATTCTTCACGGCAAATGAAACGATACCTCACCACTACGAACTTATACGAGGAACCTTCAGCAAACACGACGATTTTCGTTTTCTAGGTGGATGTTTTGCCAAAATTGTGAAATCGAGTTTCCAAAAATAATTATCGTTTCAGGATTTATTTCTACTAATGTGTAGCGAATCGATTCTACGAACTTGCGCAATTAGTTTATTTTATGTTTTTTTTTTATATAATTTTTGTTAGAATAGCTGCTTTAGGAAGTTTTAAATATTGTAATTTTTTCTTGCTTTGCTAAAAATAAATCTAAAGTATTTTCCTTATAAAGCGTAATTCATCTTTTTAAAGTTAGAAAATATTTTCCGTTCAAATCATTCAGAAATTATTTCCTTTTCTTCTACCTTTAAATATTCGTAAGAACCGATGCTTGGATTATTATTAATGGGGCAAGATATCCGGAATTTTTTTGGGAGACTGTACCTATAATTACTTTTTTGATAGATACATTTATTGAAATTAAAATATACAGCTTAATGCATTACAAAGTTTCCCGCCACAGTACTATGTTTACATGTAATGTAAAAAACTGTTAAGTTTTATCTTTTTATTAATTTTATAATCTTATTTTTAATAAATGATTTTCCATTTTGTTTAACAGAAAAACTGACGACTTTTGAGGACAGTGTGTAATAATCTAAAATGTTTAAATTAAATACATTTTTATCTATGCAATCTATAATAATTTGGATTTGTTATATTCATCAGTTCATATTCTGCTGATATGGCCCTCTTGCTTTACTAGATAGAAGATTTTTACAATCGGGGTATTTTATTGAAATTGAAAGATACAGCTCAATACATTACACAGTTTCCTGTCACAGTACTATGTTTATATGTAATGTAAAATATCTTTTACTGCAAAGCTTTATCTTTTTATTAATTTTATAATCTTATTTTCAATAAATGATTTTCTATTTTGTTTAACAGAAAAAGTGACGTCTTTTGAGGACAGTGTGTAATATTCAAAAATGTTTAAATTAAGTACATTTTTCTCTATGCAAGCTACAATAATTATTATTTATTATATTCATCAGTTTATATTCAGCAGATATGGCTCTCTTGATTTACTAGATAAAAGATTTTTACAATCGGCGTATTTTATTGAAATTAAAACGTAGAGCTTAATGCATTACAAACTCCCGTCACAGAACTGTTTACATGTAATGTAAAAAAATCTATTACTGAAAAGTTTTATCTTTATTTTAATTTTATAATCTTATTTTTTATAAATGATATTCTATTGTGTTTAACAGAGAAACTGATTACTTGTGAGGATGTTTAAATTAAGTACATATTTCTCTATGTAATCTATTATAATTTGGAATTATTATATTCATCAGTTTATATTCACTAGATATGACCCTCGTGCTTTACTAGTCATAACTCTTAAATACTAAACTTAATAACTTATATAACTTTAACTATATAACTTAAACTTATATAAATAAATATAAACTTATATAACTTATATAACTTAATATAACTTAAACTGGACTTAAACTTAAATACTTAACTTATTTTTACAATCAACAAGAGATATCATACTATATGTTACACATTATCAAACAGTTTTCCATTTTAAAGATATTGTTTTACGTATGTATTATAAACATTGCATAATTTTCAGTCAATAAATACTTCTGGATATGAGTTTGTAATATTGAAGGAGATTTGTCATAATTTATGCATTTTGTGTTACAAGTTAGATCAAAAACCATAAAGTGCTACTCAGAGTAAATTCAATAATGAATTGAATAACAGGCTTATATATTTTCAAGTTTGTTACAATTTCTATATAATATGTCTTCTTTAAGTATTAAAATATTTTACATACAGTGGCATGTGCATATGCCATTAAAGAATTTTGATTTCCTATTTAACAAAATAATGTAATGTATTTAAAATCCATAGCATTTTCATAGAGTTTAAAGGATAAAAAAGGTAAGAAAGAGGACAAAAAGGTAAGAAATCTAGAAGAAACTATTCCAAAACCCAACTTTTAACTCCAGAGATTTTTTTTTATATTTTCCTCCTTTAGAAAAATAAATAAATAAAGTATCTTTGAAAATCTGAGTTGTGGAAAGAAGCATTTAAAGTAAGTCTTCATGTGGAAGAAGTGAAGAGGAAAAAGTTACATAAAAGGAGAGGGAAGAAAAACTAAGCATGGACGTAAAACCCTAAAAATCAGTTGTTTCGGATCATAAATTTTGGAAGAAACATTCGATTTTGCCACGTACACTTTCCGAATACAAATAATTTGTTGTATGTTTAAAATACTCTCTGTTAAAAAAAACTTAAAATTATTTTAATAAAAAACTTTTTTAAGATATTTCTCACGAAAAATAAGCTGTATATTTTGTTAGTAGCACACACATTTTACAGAACTCAAAGAAAATATAAAAACATTAGTAAGAAAGTTTTATTTCGGGTTGTAATTTTACAAAGTTTGAATACATAAATATAAAAGTAGCACTGCATCCTAAATTTGTTTAATCCTTAATTTAGCTAAGTCTGGCCTCTACACCGGACATATATATTTATAACTACTATATAGTATAATTGCCACTGTTCGCCACAGCGGACATTAATTACCTCAAAAATTTAAAATGAGTTATTTTTTTGTTTATTTTACAGAGATCCTAATGTCTATACAGACATGGGAAAATAACAGAAATTAAAAAATATTTGAAAAAAAATTGTCAAATTAAGGGTTAATATTTTGACAGAAAACAACTTAGCCACAAACAATTTAGCAACAGCATTAACTTACAAACACAACATGTATAATTGCTTCCATAAATTGATATATGAGCAGTTATTAGCAATTAATTGAACGAATAATGGTGGAATTTATTAAAAGAAAAAAACTGCTATTTCATTATATTAACATTAGGATGCATGCATATTTTCATTCTTATATTAAGACAGAGTAGGAAAGACACACTGTCTCAATTTAATATGTTTAGTATTTACTAGCAATAAATACAAATTTAATTAACAATAAGATTTTAGTAAAAATGTACTCTATTTAAGGTAAAAGATAAAGTAATTGTTAACATACATTTCAAGACTGTTACAAAATATGATACCTTTAATATGGTAAATAGGTATTCCTTATTTTTATTATATATATATATATATATATATATATATATATATATATATATATATATATATATATATATATATATATATATATATATATATATAATAAAAATAAGGAATGCCTATTTACCATATTAAAGATACCATATTTTGTAACAGTCTTGAAATGTATGTTAACAATTACTTTATCTTTTACCTTAATATATATATATATATATATATATATATATATATATATAAAGAGAGAGAGAGAGAGAGACGTATGTATAGGTATATATGTATACACATGTATGAGGCATTTTCAAACATACTGTATTTCCTAAATAAAGGAAATCATAAAAAATGTATCGGAATCTAAATAATAGACCTTTCTTTCCATTTTCTGCGCATTCCAATCTCTCACGCTAACAAGCCATGAAAGAAAATCTCGACTTCTCCTAATAGCTCCCCTAATGAGATATGACGAACAAACAGACCTCAAATTACTCTTTCGAAAAACGGGAAAATATATATTTTTCATGTTTTAGACTGCATTGGAACTAATCCCGAGATAAAATAATAAAAACGAAATAGTGAGACTTACCTCAGCACGCAGAGTTGACATTCCCTTACAAAGCGGTCACGCTTTATGCAAATACGCTACCTTTTCTTGTCTTATAAAGAAGTTGAGTTTTGATTAACTTGTACCGGGACCACCTTAAGTATTTATTTTCTCATTTTCGGGTATTTAATTACCTCGAAATGAACACTTTAATGTTAATAAACTAAAGTGATGAAGGGAATCAGCCTGACATGTAAAGACTAATCAAGTTAAATTAGATACCGAAATAAAATATAAAGTTTCAGGAAAAAGCAAATAGTCATAACATATTTCTAACTGTGAGCCCACACGCAGTCACGCATTTATCCCTTTTTTATTACAGGGAGTTTTAAAGAATGTTTTGTCTTCCTAATTTAAGTACTTTAAAGTTTTCTTTGAATTAACATAGGAACTTTTAAAGTCAGAATTTTATATGTACTAATTAGTCTCCCCATTCCATCAAATGCTATTTATGTATAAAAAGTATGCGATGACGAGCACTGAGAAGAATGGATAGTCTATCCTTCCCAATCCAAAGACAAATGCATATACGGGACAAACATATGTTCACATTGTATAGGGATTGATTATTGTTAAAAATTTCAAATTTGTATAAATAAGTGTTTTTAACTATTGAATGCCTTATGTTATTAAACGAGAGTTGGCCAGAAAATGTGCTTCTTTTTTAAACTGAATTCGAACACCAAGTCAGAAAACAACTAATATTTCTGTCAAGGAAGACCGCATAAGATAACTCGAAGCATGTCTACATTCAATATATTGTTAAATTTAATTTCATAATAATAATAATTAATATATATATATATATATATATATATATATATATATATATATATATACATATATATATATATATATATATATATATATATATATATATATATTATATATATATATATATATATATATATATATATATATATATATATATATATATATATATATATATATATATATATATATATATATATATATATATATATATATATATATATATAAATATATATATATATATATATATATATATATATATATATATATATATATATATATATATATATATATATATATATATATATATATATATGTATATATATATATATATATATATATATGTATATATATATATATATATATATATATATATATATATATATATATATATATATATATATATATATATATATATATATATATATATATATATATATGTATATATATATATATATATATATATAGTATATATATATATATATATATATATATATATATATATATATATATATATATATATATATATATATATATATATATATATATATATATATATATATATATATATATATATATATATATATATATATATATATATATATATATATGTGTGTGTGTGTGTGTGTGTGAAATAATATCAATATCTAAGCCCTGATGTCTATCCAAAATTATCCCTTTTCCCCATTCATTATTCTAGATCTTAATTTCTTCTCTTTATATTAACCATATTTCCCAGGCTTCCAATTTAAACGAGGATGTTTTCATTCCTTCAGCCGAATAACGAAATTATTTTTATGATTCCCAAAACAGAAATTGTATAATGTTGCTGCATTACAAAGAAAGAGATGACTTGGTGGACTGATACGGTTGAGGTCACAGAAAGATTTCCGGTTGAAAATAATAAAATATTGATACTTGAATATCTGAGAGTTCAGAGTTACGATCGAGTGTTAAAGAGTATTATGTGTGTATGAATGTTATAAAAATGTTCCAAAATATTAACTTAATGTGTATTTAAATACTAAATAGAAATATAATTTCCTAATTCAACATTTTTTAATATAATTTCAAGAAATTAGTATGATGACATTATAATATCTGTTCGGTTTAAGTTTGCTTCTATGATAAGGATTTACGCGTGATTTAGAAGTAGAAAAATTTTTCATAAAATGTTGTATAATGTTGCTGCATTACAAAAAAGCAGATGACTAGGTAGATTAATATGGTTAAGGTCACAGAAAGTTTTCCTGGTGAAAACATGAAAATATTGAAATGTGAGTATATGACAGTTCAGCGAACACTGTCGAGTGTTAAAGACTATTATACGTGAATGAATGTTTCAAAAATGTTCCGAAATATTAACGGAATGTGTATTTAAATACTAAGTAGAATTATAACTTCCTAATTCAACATTTTTTAATATAATATCAATAAATTAGTATGATGGCATTATAATATCTGTTCGGTTTAAGTTTGTTTCTATGATAAGGATTTAAGCGGGATTTAGAAGTAGAAAAATATTTCATAAAATGTTGTACAATGTTGCTGCATTAAAAAGAAGCAGATGACTAGGTAGATTGATATGGTTAATGTCTCAGAAAGTTTTCCGGGTGAAAACATGAAAATATTGAAATGTGAGTATATGACAGTTCAGCGAACACTGTCGAGTGTTAAAGACTATTATACGTGAATGAATGTTATAAAAATGTTCCGAAATATTAACGGAATATGTATTTAAATACTAAGTAGAATTATAACTTCCTAATTCAACATTTTTTAATATAATATCAATAAATTAGTATGATGGCATTATAATATCTGTTCGGTTTAAGTTTGTTTCTATGATAAGGATTTAAGCGTGATTTAGAAGTAGAAAACTTTTTCATAAAATGTTGTATATTTTTGCTGCATTACAAAGAAGCAGATGACTAGGTAGATTGATATGGTTAAGGTCACAGAAAGTTTTCTGGGTGAAAACATGAAAAGATTGAAATGTGAGTATATGACAGTTCAGGGAACACTGTCGAGTGTTAAATACTATTATACGTGAATGAATGTTACAAAAATGTTTCGAAATATTAACGAAATGTGTATTTAAATACTAAGTAGAATTATAACTTCCTAATTCAACATTTTTTAATATAATTTCAATAAATTAGTATGATGGCATTATAATATCTGTTCTGTTTAAGTTTGTTTCTATGATAAGGATTTAGGCGTGATTTAGAAGTAGAAAATTTTTTCATAAAATGTTGTATAATGTTGCTGCATTACAAAGAAGCAGATGACTAGGCAGATTGATATGGTTAAGGTCTCAGAAAGTTTTCCCTGTGAAAACATGAAAATATTGAAATGTGTGTATATGACGGTTCAGCGCAAGCGGTCGAGTGTTAAACAGTATTATATGAGTATGAAAGTTACAAAAATGTCCCAAAATGTTAACGTAATATGTAGTTGAATACTGAGTATAAATATAACTTCCTAGTTCAACATTGTAAGAGTCCCGTCCATTTCTGTCGGTGGTTTAGGCGAATGTTTGTCAAAGCAAACTTTTGTTCATTATAAGAAGAGGATCATTGCAAGCGGCGAACAATTGGAACATTGAAGGTTTCAAGCGTGTCGTCTATCAACGCACCGATAGAGAAAAAGGAATTTTAATTTGTGTGACGGAGTCGGTCAAGTGCCAAGAGCACTTCGGCTACCCCAAGGACAAGGGTCAAGGTTTCCTGTTTGAAAAAAAAGGAGAAGCGGAAGCAGGTTGATCTAGAGTGATCTCCTCTCTGGATGAAAGGTTGCATCTGAATACACTTTAATGTTTCTTTAAATGTTTATTTATGTTGTATAAATCAACCGTTGTTAAGTTTAATCATCTACTGCTGGTTATTTCGTCTCCATGTCTGCTTCATTGCACGGGACCCATTTGAAGTCATATCCAAAATGACTAGGGTGTGACTGACTACCAGAAATAGAGACAGAGTGACCGGTCGGCTTTATTACAAGCATTTTTCAATATAATTTAGAGAAATGAGTATGATGGCATTATAATATTTGTGAAGTTTAAGTTTATTTCTATGATAATTATTTAGAAGTAAACTTAAAAAAATTGAAAAATATAAAATAGTTGCATTTTAAGAACGTTTGCAATAACTGGATATTTATAAAAAAAAATGGAAAATTTATTTTATTTATTTTTTAATTTTGCTCTTTTAATATCATTTAGGGCTAAATAACCAATATATTGAACAAAAATTAATTGAAAATCTAACCTTTGTGTTTAAACTAATAACATATCAAATATCAAATAAAACTAAATGTAGCGAAGGAATTGAGCTAGCTTCAATCTTTTTTTTTGTTTCTAACTGAGATTTTATCTGCATTTGTCAGGTCTATATGTAGATGGAGCATGGTTGTATTTATATTAAGCCTAAAAGAGAAACGACTGGAAAGTATCCAAGAAACGGTGCAAGAATGTCACTGTAGTATTCTAAAAAAAACCTAAGATTATTCTTATCGTTTTCGTATATCTTCCTGTCATGCGAACATCAGAAAATCATGCCTTATCCATTCTTTAGATTTTCAACCTAGGACTTTTGAGATCCGTATTCATGCATAAGACCGACTCTTTTACGCTAGATATATCTGAGAGTCACTTATGAATAAGCCTCGATGTCTGTTGTATATTTAGACTGAAATCCGGGATTTTGCTTTTGCTTTTAACATATACTTTAAATGTCAATAAAAAATATATAGGAACAATGTCTCCAATATTCTTAATATAAGAAAAGCTATAAAATGCATTAGACAAATGAAGTATAGCAAATCCTATGTAAAGGATAATCTTGACTAAATATATATATATATATATATATATATATATATATATATATATATATATATATATATATATATATATATATATATATATATATATATATATATATATATATATATATATATATATATATATAATATATAATATATATATATATATATATATATATATATATATATATATATATATATATATATATATATATATATATATATATATATATATATATATATATATATATATATATATATAATATATATATATATATATATATATATATATATATATATATATATATATATATATATATATATATATTATATATATATATATATATATATATATATATATATATATATATATATATATATATATATATATATATATATATATATATATATATATATATATATATATATATATATATATATATATATATATATATATATATATATATATATATATATATATATATATATATATATATATATATATATATATATATATATATATATATATATATATATATATATTATATATATATATATATATATAGTCATATATATATATATATATCAGGTTTAAAAATAGGAATTAATAATTAAGCGAGTTATAATTAAAAATAGCTAGAACTCATTAACGATAAAGTAATAGGAGAAATACACACCCTCAATTGGAACTGTACAGAGTGAAGAAGCAGATGCGGAAATACATACAGGAATTTTGCTTAGGTAGAAACGACAAAAGAGACAGTTCTGAGCTAGACCTCGGGCTGATAACATCCTACACGCTTGCCATGGTAAAGTAGGAGAGCAAAAGGATTGCTAAATGGCATAGTTATGGACAGAAGGAGTACAATAAAGAAGTTTTATATATGAACTTAAACACGTCTTCCATGCATTAACCACTCGTTTATGTCATATATATCTATATATATGAGATGAGATTTTTGTCTCATGCAAGGAGAAGAGATGCCATCCATCTAAATAATCGTAGTCAAGTGGAAAAGCACAAAGATAAGCTTGAATCAAAATGAGCAAAATTTATCGAGGCAACTACTTTCACAGAAGTCTGTTCTCAAAACATGTTCATCGCGATTAAATAGTTGTCTGGGTCAACCAACCTGTAGATATGGTAACATACTGTACAAGTGGAACACACCGAGGAAAAAAAGTCTCCTAAAAATAAGCTAAAATTTTATTGTGTCAGTGACCAAAGTGTTCTATGATTTTTTACTCCACCCTTTGTCGACTAGATTGGAATACGAGAAACCCACCCTCGTTATTGTCACTTTACTTCCGGTTATAAATAGATATATAAATACGCATTACAGATTGTTAATTTTTAATACACATAAAGCTCATCAAGTCTCGAAAATCATTCCATAAGAAATAATGGATTCTAAAAGTACGAATAAAAATATTTTTTAAGAGAAGTATTTATATTTTTTACGAAAGTAATCCAAGATATTTAAGTCGTGCAATTAGAGATACATGTGTTACCGCAAACGAAATAATTCGAAATAGAGATTGACAAAGCCATGAGAAGATATCAGAGTATTTGTGCCTCAGGGAGTAGGGGTGCATCCCTCAATAAATGTCAGTCAAAGAGGGGTGCAGTTCCCAAACAGCGACCTGACCCTCTTACCTCAAAACTCCATGGGGGAAAGCACTGGCAGAAATGTATAATACATCCATTTACGGAATGTTTTTGGAGGTCGAAAATTGTACTTGACAACTGGCGGAATTGTACGTGCGAACCGCTTAGAGGGTTAATTACTAATCACGTGGGGCACACCGATTACGTAGATTAAGCGTCACGAGCTATTTTAATGTACTTACTCAAGAGGAAGATTGACGGTTTGATGTCTCCAAATCAATAGGAAAACAAAGATATACAACTATGTTGCTAAAAAAATGCCAGAAAATTATTTTAATTTAGCCATAAGTACGATAGTATTGTTTCAGGATAAAAATAACAGTAATCATACACACACACACACACACACACATATATATATATATATATATATATATATATATATATATATATATATATATATATATATATATATATATATATATATATATATATATATATATATATATATATATACACACATATATGTGTGTGTGTTGTGTGTGTGCGTGTTCTGAAATCTTTCCTTTATAAGTATATTAGTATATATTAATAATTAATAAACTCTATAACACTTTGTTGGAATTAACGGGTTTCCTGAACACTCAGTTTGTGTCTAGACAATTATAGGGTACTCAATTCTAACATATTTTGGATATTAAGACACATTTATGAATCTGAAGTTAAAGCTTTATTTACTCCCATTTTATTTTCTATTTATATCAGTTCAGTTTTTAATGTGCTTTCATGTAAAACTTGTTTTACTTGATGCAATTTCATGAAGTCTCCAATGTACAACTAATCTATCACTCACCTATTGTAGGACAATCAAAAACATTGAATTGTTTACTTTAAACTTCATTATATATTATATTGAAAATATTTAATATTCTTATTTAAATTACCAGGTAAAGATGAAGAAGATCACAAGGTTTATAAATTAATTGAGAAGTGCTGGGAAAATACTTTTACTTTTAATACCTTTATTTCAACATACATTTTTATATGAGGTTTAAATGAGACAGTTGGTTAAAACATAGCTTAAAGGCAAGTAAATTTTGCCATAACTTACAATTATATTTGTAATTTTTATGTTCAGCTGGTTGTGTTATAAGACATAGGTTGTAAAAGAAACTGTGAACAAAGACATTTAATAATTAACAAAATCACACTAACGTAATGCTCTACATTTACGATTAAAAAAAGATAAGAATGTTTGAATTTAATTCAGTATTTATTAAAACACAATTTTCTTCATATTTTCTTTATTATAAAATAACTGAATTATTTATTAAAACATCATTTTACTAATTAGTGTAGCACAGTTCTATCCATATAGTGTGCTTAGTACTTAATTCTCCAGCAAAGAGAAACATTTCCAATATATTTGCCAACGGGAATAAAAAAAACCTCGTTATTTTTAAATTGGAACCTTGTTTAAAAATAGTTAAAACAATAACCTAATGCTGAAACTAGAATATATATATACGCTGAATAAATATCGGTAAAATTTTTCATGCAAATCTGCCCCTTTCGAGTCAAAATTCACTTTTATTTCGAACAACGATTTTATATTTGTTACCTTTTCAAAAAGAACCCATTCATAGCTCGGAGCAGTTCACAAAAGAGAATATTGTATAATTTTCCCCTTTAATATTTCTTTTATTTCCCTTTTTAAGGTTCATTGGTGAATGCAAACTTTTGGTATTTGTAGTACAATCTCATTACAGTATTTGTTACTTTTTCATCCTTTTTTCCCCCTGAATTCTTGTACCTATAGCTGCAAGCAAATGACTGTTCGTTTGTTTATCGACGCATATTTGCATTCGTTTGCCAGGGGAGGAAATGCTCTTCGAAATAAATACCCCAATGTGTACTGTGATAATATGGGATAAAAGGGCTAAGAGGTTTCCTTCTCTGTTTTTAATGAAATTTGTTCTTTTATATAAATTCTTAAGATTTTCTACTACCCAAAAAAGGGTAGGTAAATAAAATAGTTTCGCTTATTCATTTCTCCTTATATCAAGACAGGGAAAACTCATGTTTTTAAAAATAATTCTTTCGAAATAATAGTTTATGTTATATCTATGATTTTGAAACTTCCAGATTGTAAAAAAAAAATTAACTTCCGACTTACTAAAATATGTATTTGAAATATTTGAGTAATTTTATAAAACTATCTAATTGTAATTTAATTATTAATGCCTATGGAGAATTTGAATTTACTAGTTTCTTTATTAAAACACCTGTAAAAATTCATATTTTGGAATTAAATGTTTAAAAATAATTTTAAATATTTACTACTTCTCAGAAACTTTCAAATCAACGAAATTTAATTATGTGAAGGAAAGAAAATTTCTATCAACAAATAATCAACAAAGTACTAACTGTAACGCCTATATACGTATATAAGTAAATTTAACGCTGTTCTTTAAATATTCATCTATTATCACAGGGATTTTCCAAAGTAAATGAATGTTTTCACAAACTTACAGTTTTAATAATTCAGTTCATAAGAGATCGATAATTCGTATTTTATACAAATGAATGAATAAATAATCAAGGTATATATTGCATTATTTTTAAACAAGATTCATAAGTAACAAGAAGCACATTTTATATTAATAATTAATGATTAATGACTACATATTCAGGATTATTTATTATTAGATATTTCTTAGTAATTTAAGTTGTATGTAATTGCAAAATCAAAGAATATTACTTTTAACTTTTTAATTGCTTCAATACAGAAAATTAATAACTATACTTATAAATAAGATTAAATTATTAAATATATAAATTTTACTTAATGTGTATGAAGAAATGAAAAAAAAAACAATGAATAATTTATATGAAATAAACGTTTTACTTCTCGTTAGATTTTAGTTTGTGAAATTATAAATGAGACATTTAAAACTCCATAAATATTTAATATATTTTGTTTAATAGCATTAAAAATGAAACTTATTTAATGATTTCTTATTTCTTTTCTACTCTCTAGGGTTGTAAAACGACAGACAATACTTTTTTAACAAAAAATCAGAGATATTTTAGTGCTTTTTGAATGTTACCGCTTGTATTAATAACTGAATCTCAGTACATCCATATTATGTAAGCATACAAATATGGAGATATATATTTCCTTAAATGTCAAATACACAGGTGAATTACCATTTTTTTGTCACCCATGAAAAAATATAAAGTATTATCCCTATTTAGATAAGCTCCTAGTTATCAAGCTGTTACTCGGTCAATCAGAACTTTAACGAAATCTTACTTTAATGAAATAAAAAACTAATTCAGATATTTTGCATAAAACTAAATATAATTAGTAATGTACGACTGTTCTACAATAAGCAATAAGACAAAATTAAGGCAGAAAACTAATTTGCACTTATGTTTATTGTGTGCGAAGTAGTTTGCACAGTAACTACCATACGGTGCAATGTATCTGTGTCATCGTTTAGTCCACTACTTACACGTTAACGGCGTGACAAATTTTAAACAGATCATCACCGTCGAGAGGGTATCGGCCGTGCCGAAATAAGAATAGACTACACGAACAAGAGGGGTTTGGTCAGTCCCTTTATGAACAAGAATGCTCTGTCGAACCCCCCCCCCGGTTAAGAGCAGTCAATTACTTTACCAATTTATCACATAATAAATAGGTAAATATAACATTTATTTTTAGAACTATGACGTCATTCCTATGATTAAATGAGATGATTAGCATCTCATTTAATCATTTCATATCTTAAATTATTTAAATATCGCCTGTATTATTTTCATACGGTTTGTCACTGAACTTAGATATTACGTACCCCTTACGGTCGTTCCAATAGTTGGGGAAGAATCATACTTATTTCCATCTCTTTCTTTTGTTCTGTTTCAAAAACAGTCTTTTAGCAGTGAAACGGAATGACTTGTAATCGGGATATTCAATCTCAAAGATTTCTTTGATTCAATGGATGTACATTGAACTATAAGGGGCATTCAAACAGACCCATTGGTGATGGCTGATTGGTGTATCACTAATCTAGCTCGCTCGCAGTTTGGGATTTAACTGTACCCCTCGCTACTTGACATCGCTTTCCGAGTATCGCCGTTAAACTTCGGCAAACTTCGGAAGGTTTTCCCCGAACCCATATCTTTGAACCAATCGTATTCCGCTGTGGTCAACTAACTTTTTAAATGAATTCAACTTGATTCTAAATTGCATTCAAAGTATCGGGAAATGTCAGAGGAGTGTGATGATAAACAAATTATTGAGAGTCAACAAGATAATTCTCAGACAAAAAACTAACCACATATTTTACTTGCCTCATAGCGTACTTTACGATTCTGGAAAATTAAAAATTTTACTGATATTTTCATATGACGGGCTATATGCTAGTACGTGAGGGATAGTTGTTTTTCTTGTATTATATTAACTTTTTAAATATATTTTTAAAAAAATGACCAGCAGTTCTAGAAATAATAGGAGGTATCTAAACAAAACTGTTTAAAACTATTTACTGTAGTGGATATATGTACAGGGTGTTTAAAAAATGACCGCTGTAACTAAATGGACTGGTAAACTAAATGGACATTGATAGAAATACACTGTTTATTGCAATATACTTGGGATTATAGTAAATTTTCAGGCAGACAAGCTTTATAATTAGTTATAATATTCCCCAACAGATGCCACTGTAGTCTGGAAAAATCTAAACTACGATATTTGTCTGTGGGGACTCTTAAAAGATCAGGTGTACCGCTACTATCCAAAATCAATTGAATAACTGGAACAGTACATTTTTTCTGCATGTGAAGCCATCCCGCCTGAGACGTTTACACGCTTTTCTTGTAATTTCGTTTTGAGATTATGCCATATTATTACTGCGCATGGTGGATATCTTTAAAATATCGTAGTTTAGATTTTTTCCAGACTGCAGCGTCATCTGTTGTGGAACATTGTAACTAATTTTGAAAGTTTGTCATCCTAAAAATTTAATATTGTCGCCAGCATATTGCAATAAACTGTGTATTTCTGTCCGTTTAGTTTTTATTGATTTATCAAATATACCGGTCATTTTTGAAACACCCTGTATAATTGGTTTAAATATTGTCTCTAAAAAACTAAAGTATAGTACAGTAATAAAAATAATATACAATATTATAAAAAAATTAAAGCTTAAAAAGTGGCAGTTAATTGGTATCTTATTTAAACTAGCATTTTCAAGAAGGAAATATCTTTTAACAAACTCCTAAACTTCGATTGGACTACATAGAAATAAATTACATTTTCGAAGTTTCATAATATTTTTAACATTTGTAGAAAAAAATGAGAAGACTCTTTAGATGAATTAACTTTGGAAGTCGTGATTTATAGCTCAAACACGTAAACTTTTGGCAGTAAAAAAGCTTTTTTATTCATTATTTAAAACGTAACTTCTGATTCCTTCGAAAATAAATAAATATGACAATAAATGAAATATATGTCACATATTCCGCACAACTGCCGGAAGCGGTTCTTAAAAGAATATTAGAGTAATTTCTCTTCCCTTGATGTTTTTATTCTTTTTTTAAAGGTTCATTGGCAACGGCAAATATTTCGTATTTGCAATCTAATCCCATCGTGGTATTTAGTTTTTTTTCAGATCTTTTCAGAAATCTTGTTTAAATAGCTAGGAGCAAATGACTATTCGCTTATTTAGCAAAAATCTTTGCTCTCTTGTAGAGGATTGGATTCAGAAATGGTATTTTCTGTGAAATAAATATTCAGCTTCATGAAAAAGTGCGGTGACATTTGAAGCAAGGCTTGCATTATTTACATTCTTTGATTATTTAAGTTACTCATTTATGATGTGGGTTTAAAAAATACCTGTATTGTATAAGTTGTCTTTTGTATAAAAAGCAAACGGTTGAATAAAGATGTTTTCACTTAGCACGTTTCAAAGTATAAAACAAATTAATTTAATCTTAAATTTTATGAGAAGTTTGTCAGTAAAATTATAAAGTTAATGACTTAAATAAAAAAATAAGATTATGATATTATGCAATTAATTAGAATGGATGATTTTATAATCACATTTTCTTTTCGGGAGTTCTTGATACAGTATAAAATATATTTATAAAATATAAACTGCATATTTATTTTTATTAAATAAAAATGTAATAAAAAAGTGGTTTTGGTGCTTTTTCTCAAAGTGGAAAAATAAACCTTTTGAATTTTTCTGAAGCATATAATACTACCTGAAAAAAATTGAATTTTACTTTTTCGTCTTTGTAATATTGTTAAAAGCTTTTCACTTCTCAATATAGATTAAATGAATTACACACCCATATTAACTCATGATTTTCCGAAAACATTTCATTAGGAAAACATTCCGTGCGGTAACGTGGAAGACATTTTAGTACAAATTTAAACATGAAATAGCAATGTGCTTAAATTTTTTATTATTTTAAATAATAAAAATAACTTTTATAATTATTGTCAAATAAAATGTTATTTGAAATTTTTATTTCGTGCCAGTGCTGGAACTTAAAACTGCAAATGTAACGGTAATCAATAAATCAGAAATATCCGGAAATA
>CM063504.1:178762949-178780449 GCA_032207245.1 Pardosa pseudoannulata | reverse complement strand
TTAGATAAAACACACATTTTTCTGATATCAGTACCAGGGTAAACTTCAGCATCTGTCACGCAATAAAGCGATAACAGCCCTCATCACTGGCTCCGTATAGACCGAAATTGGTAGTCTTATGTTTTGAGGATTAATCTCCTTACAAACCTAAGCTCATTCGTTGTATTACATCTTCCAGTGAAAGCTGTTGACTGTGTCAACATTATTTCGACCAACTAATCCGGTCAATGCATACGAGAAATTGATCGTAACCATTGATCGTCAAATACACGGCTTAATTCTACTTCTTTGGAATATTGCAAATGGTAATTTCCCTTTGTTAAATTTTAAGATCCTTCATGAAAATGGAACTTGATTATTTTTAAGCATATAATTAAAGATAGGTGAAGAAAGATTTTTCATTATTAAAAATATAATAAGATTTTTAAATCGTATGCAGATATAGTTTCTTTCAATTTGGTTTAAATCATGATAAAAATAAAGATTGTAATAAGCATAGATATATTAGATTAAGATTGTATTTGTTAACTAAAAACATTTTGCACATTATGCATTAATTCTACTTCTTTAGGATATTGCAAATGGTAAATTCTCTTTGTTAAATTTTAAGATCTTTCATAAAAATAAAATTTGATTATTTTTCAGCATGTAATTTAAGATAAGTGAAGACAGATTTTTCATTCTTAACAATATAATTAGATATTTAAATCGAATGCAGATATAGTTTCTTTTAATTTGGTTTAAATCATGTAAAAAATAAACATTGTAATAAACATAGATATATTAGGTTGAGATTGTATTTGTTAACAAATATTGCACATTATGTATTAATTCTACTTCTTTAGAATATTGCAAATGGCAATTTCTCTTTGTTAAATTTTAAGATCCTTCATAAAAATAAACTTTGATTATTTTTGTGCTTAACTTAAGATAAGTGGAAAAATATATTTCATTATTAAAAATATAATTAGATTTTTAAATAGAATGCAGATATAGTTTCTTTTAATGTGGTGTCAATTGTGATAAAAATAAAGATTATAATAAGTATAAATATATAAAGTTGAGATTGTATTTCTAAACTAAAACAAATGTTGCATATTATACATTAATTCTACTTTTTTAGGATACTGCAAAAGGTAATATCCCTTTGTTAAATTTTAAGATCTTTCATGAAAATAAAACTTCATTATTTTTAACAATGTAATTTAAGATAGATGAAGAAAGATTTTCATTATTAAAAATATAATTAGATTTCTAAATCAAATGCAAATATATTTTTTAATTTTTTTAAATCGTGCTAAAAATAAAGATTATAATAAGTATAGATATATAAAGTTGAGATTGTATTTCTCAACTAAACAAATATTACACATTATGCATTAATTCCACTTATTTAGAATATTGAAAATGATAATTTGTCTTTGTTAAATTTTAAGATCCTTTATATCAATAAAACTTAATTATTTTTCAGCATGTAATTTAAGATAGGTGCAGAAATATTTTTCATTATAAAACACATAATTATATTTTTAAATAGAATGCAGATATAGTTTCTTTTAAAGTGGTTTAATCTATGATAAAAATAAAGATTATAATAAGTAGAGATATATTAGGTTGAGATTGTATTTCTTAACTAAAACAAATATTGCACATTATGCATTAATTCTACTTCTTTTGAATATTGCAAATGGTAATTTCTCTTTGTTAAATTTTAAGATCCTTCAGAAAAATAAAACTTGATTATTTTTAAACATGTAATTTAAGATAGACAGATTTCTTTTTGTTAAAAATGTAATTAGATTTTGTACAGATATTTTCTTTAATGTGGTTTAAATCATTATAAAAATAAACATTATAATAAGTAAATATATATTAGAGTGAGATTGTATTTCTTAACTAAAACAAATATTGCACATTATGCATTAATTCTACTTCTTTAGGATATTGCAAATGGTAATTTCTCTTTGTTAAATTTTAATTTTTTTTTATATTTTTTTTTTTTATTTTTTTTTTTTATTATTTTTTTAATTTTTTTTTTTTTTTTTTTTTTTGATATTTATTTTATTTTTTTTTTTTTTATTTTTTTTTTTTTTTTTTTGTTAAATTTTAAGATCCTTCATGAAAATAAATCTTGATTATTTTTAAGCATGTAATTTAAGATAGGTGAAGAAAGATTTTTCATTATTAAAATTACCATTAGATTTTTGAATAGAATGGATATATAGTTTCTTTTAATGTAGTTTAAATCATGATAAAAATAAAGACTATAATAACTATAGATATATTAGGTTGAGATTGTATTTCTTAACTTAAACAAATTTTGCACATTATGCATTAATTCTACTTCTTTAGAATATTGCAAATGGTAATTTCTCTTTGTTAAATTTTAGGATCCTTCATAAAAATAAAATTTGATTATTTTTAACCATGTAATTTAAGATAGGTGAAGAAATTTTTTTATTATTCAAAAATATAATTAGATTTTTAAATGGATTGCAGATATAGTTATTTTTAAAGCGAAATAAATCAGGATAAAAATAAAGATTATAATAAGAATAGATATATTAGGTAGGGATTTTATTGCTTAACTAAAAACTATTGTACATTATTATTAATTCTAGAATATTGAAATGAAATTTCTCTTTGTTAAATTTTAAGATCCTTCATACAAATAAAATTTGAATATTTTTAACCATGTAATTTAAGATAGGTGAAGAAATTTTTTTATTATTCAAAAATATAATTAGATTTTTAAATGGATTGCAGATATAGTTAATTAAATAATTTAAATCAGAAAAAATAAAAGATTATAATAAATAGATATATTATATTGTATTTCTAACTAAATATTTATTTTAACATTTCTAGGAATTGTGATTTAATAAAACTGGAAACCTTTATATATTTTTATAACATTTTACTCAAAAACTGTTAAATTATTCCAAAACGTTTGTGAATTTTATAATGATCTTTTATTTTTATTTTGTATTAGATAGATTTGCATAAAATACTAAATATTTTATACATTTCAGAAATGAATTATTTAAAAATTTTTATTTTAAAATTTTATATTTTTATTTTGTGTACAGATAACAAATATAAAGATGGTTCGACATAATATTAAATTTATTTTATAATGCATATTAAAATACAAGAAACATTTATTTAAAGATTTATGAATAATCTCTAATGGTTATTTAGTATTATTTAAGTATATTGTTTAATTTAACTGTCATGAGATAATCTTCACACCATTGTGTTCGAAAATGTCAAGCCCTAGTATTACTAATTTTTTATTAATGCATTTATTGTTATACCCGAAAGATATAATGTACTAAAAATATAAATTTTTAACTACTAAGTATATTATTTTGTAGTAAACATTTGAGTTTTGCAATAAAAAAATTTTGACAAATTGTTTATAAATCATCAAAATAATTGACATTAAAAGTTAAAAAACAATACCGCTCATTAGGCTTTCATCCATATTTGGTCTGTATAGAGTATCTTTTAATTATTGAGTATACTAAAATATCATGTAACTACATAAGTGAAGAAACATTAGATAAGTTCATTTCTAAGTTATATGAAGTAAAATTTTCAATGATGATTGTAGTAGAATATTGTATTGTACATTTGTATTGAAGATAATTTAGAAACAGCAATTTACAGAGAAATTTGTTAATATTATGATAAAATTTACTAATGTTACATATTTCAGAAACTAACTTTCATAATTACAATTTTCATGTAATAAATATATTAAAATAATTTTTATATTTTAATAATAAGTGTTATTTGCGACAATTTAAAAAATAAGTGTTATAATCGAAAAATATTAATACCAGTGTACATGGGTATTGCAGATAATGTAAAATAGTTACTATATCCATCATATTAGAGAAACTGTTTTAATGAAACTGGTATTTCTGATCAAATTTTCCACTGTAATTTCATGAAATATATCTCCATATGCTCATATATATATATCTGTCTCTCAATATATTTTTGCTAATTTACAGAGACGCATTTAGATAAACATGGTTAATGCACAAATATCTATACATAAAGACCAACATAAATATACTTAGTCAGTTTCATATATGAATTGTAAGATTGTACTGAAATTGAATAATTTTCCTTTTCTACGGTTCTACCGTTCGGAGAACTACAGTAGCTTTTTTGCAACATGAGGTCTAATGAGATTTTCGCTTTCTATGTATAATAGTATGGAGTAGAATGTTTTCCCTATTTATATATGACATTAAAGTTAACTAAATTTTTAATAGCAGACAATTTCACCATTAAAGAACTGCAAATATTTATTGTTTGTTTTTAAAATTATCTTAAAAAATACTTAAAATCATAAAAGTAACGTTTATCATGCTATGTTTAAATACTGTATATAAATTCAACTGCTAAAAATTAGATATAAATCCTATACTACCAGAAGTAATATAAAAAGTAAAATTAAATTCGACAAAATTTTAAAATTATTTTTTTAATTTTAAGAAAAATATATTAATTAATATTTTACTCTTTGTGTAAATGAAACTATAAAGAACAGAATGTTACAAGTGTCCAATTCTTTCGACACCGGCGGTTTTTAACGCAGTCATTACAGCATTTTTTAAAATTATAAACAGCATATAACTAATTGAATGCAATTTCAAGAAAAAAATCGCATTTGTAACATAAACATATTATTAGCCCCTTAACTTGCACGGTAAACTGGCCAACACTCGAGAAAATTCGAGTGGCTTTGTACATTATGTTGCTATAATTTTTCACACTCAAATGTAATCTAGGATTAAAAATGACAATATAAATTAAAAGAAAAAACAATTATTTTATTGACATTTATCATTTACATGGAATTGTAAGCTATAACACTTATTATTCAAGTATAAAAAGTATATTTTTTTTTATAAATTCACCGTTCTAAATTGTGTTTTTTACATTTAAAAAATTGATTTTTTGGCCGGCATTTTTAAAAAAAATTTGCATTAAGGGTTTAATATTATAAAACTATATAATTATTATAAAATCTTAAAATCACATAGAATTTCAGATCCTTATGATAGAATAAAGTATAGAATATCATTCAATAAAGGAAAATATAAAAATTTTATATTCTATAAAATTATAATAATTATATTGTTTTAAAATATTTAGTTTCAATACAAATTTACCAAACTATTGATAAACAAAATATATTCTTTCAGTAATTTAAACAATAAATTGTGTAACATTTAATTAAAAAAGATACTTGATGCTTTTTGCCGCAGCGATATGAGTTTTTTTTTTAGTTTTTATATTCGGAGATAAGAATTAATATATGTATATATATATATATATATATATATATATATATATATATATATATATATATATATGAATATTTGAATTTTGTTTTGTAAATGTTGTATTGAATTTTAGACACTTATTAAATTTAATTGCTGTGTAATGAAATGACTATAAAAGTTATTAGATATTTATAGACTAAAATATTTACAAGGTTTTGATTAAATTAATTATAAATGTATTTTACAAGTAACATTTTAGTCCATGTAGTTTAGTACAATTATTAAATTGAACGCCAGAAATATATAAATATAGCCCAAAAATCCTGCTAGAAGATACTTCAAGTATCTGGAAAAGCTGGATTTCTGTACATGTTTGATGGAACTTTAGATAGTATTTTTTATCAGGTATATTATTTCAGAATTTCATGAGTGTATAAAATAATGTCATATGTTGAATTTACGGGGTAAACAACTTGAATTTGAAGCATATGAAAAATATTTTGATTGAATGGAAATACTCTAAACTTTTACAGAATAAACAAGCTTAGCAAGATATGTTTACAATACACAATGCGATGAAGATATTCCGTTTTTTTTTAGATTAAAGTCGTATCAAAGAACACACACGCATACAAAATATAAATATATATTGAGAGAGAGATGGATTGATAGAAATGTGAAGAATGCTATAGAAATAGTAAAAATATATATGTTTGTGTTTTAAGATATATATAGAACTACAGTCTAAAACATTAGTCAATGTAAACATATTTTATCAAACATATTTGCCAAATTTTAGTCCCGATAATCCTTAAAATTTTGAGGGTATCATTACAATTTTCCATATAATTATAAGGTCAAGGTCAATATAATTGGGATTAACGGAGTACCTAAGTGTACCTTATAGTAAGGTCTTCACTTTAACCTCCGAACTTAAGCAGATCAAAATATAAATTTAGGCCTCTAGGAAAAAAGTAATCCAAACAAACATTTAATACACCCCAGCTCACAAGGAAGCAAGGAGGTGAGGACGTTCTCATAAAAAATTATGAGTAACCAACGCGTTGTCTAATTAGGGGATAATTAGACTGTAACCTTGACAATGACCATTGGGTATGGTTAACAGCAATACATAGATTCAACAACAAGGTGCTCAGAAAATATATAAAATAAGTAGTACAATAATAAAAAAATACGGACAATTAAAAGTTGCAACTTGGCACGGCAAATAAGTGACAGCACTAACAAAAAGATATATTTTTGGTTTTTATAAAATTTTAAAATAATTTTTAAGCATTTTTTGAGTATTTTTGGATTTTTATAAACATAAAACAAGACAATACATTAGGTAAGTAAAAAATGAGAGCATAGTAGCGAAATGATACGATACCCAAAATATTGGAATATGAAAAAATTATAATAAAATAAGCCATAAAATAAAGAAAACGGTACTTCACCTTTAATATAATGATTACAGTAAAACAAATTTCTCTAGAAATAAAATAGAAAATACATAAATAAACATAATTTTTACAATAGAAAAGTTTAAAGTACAGAAGTTTAACCCTTTAGCGCACAGTGGTTTTGCAGGAAAACCTTTTGTTAAACATTTTTTTCTATTTTTTGGAGAAATATGAACGTTTTTTTCGTTTTTTTTTATGTTTTTGACATTTAAAACTTACAATAAATGATAGTAATGCATTCAATTTTTTTTAAATACACGTATTTTAACTTGCTGTACCTGGGAAGTTAGTAAGTCGATTTTTTCACTTGTGATCCCAAACAAAATTATTTATTCAAACAATATTTATAAATTGTTAAACTACTTATTTATTTTACCTTTTAAGAACACTTATTTATTGCTATTCCAATGTAATTAAAATTTTAAAAAGTATTATGTTTACGCTGTACAACGGGATGGATTTTTCACTTACCCAGCCTCAATCCCTCTTACGCTATCCCCTAAAGGAAACCCCTCTAAGGATTGTAAAGTTTGTAAACTTTTAATACAATTTGCATTTATAAGGTTCATAGGTAATATTTATAAACAAATTTCACTAAATTCCAAAGAGTTTATGTAGGTAACCTTTAAAGGGTTAAAGAAAATATTCAGAAATTATTAGAAGACTAAGTAATTATTAATCCAATGAAGAAATAATTTTTCTTTATTTCTGAATATTTATCTTTTTTTCAAGTATTGTCTTTTATAATTTTTTCTAAACTGCTATATGTACATAAAATATTCCCAAGTGTTTTATTAAAGGTGATTTTCATATTAAATTGCAACTATAAATATTTTATCTAAATGCAAATAATTTTATTCAGATCAGGAAATTTAAAAGAAGAAAGGAAAAGATTTACCTTTGAAGTTGTTCTTTAAAGAATTCAAATATACGCAAATGTTTGGTATTTGTTTCATTCAAATTTTAGCTAGTAAACTAGCCATTTTAAATTGCACTTTTCAAGTGACATAACACGCACCTTCTACTCTTTGCTTTCCTTTTTACAGTAGTTTCTTACATCCTAGTGTTAACAAATAATTTTAGCATTTGAGATAAAATAGCGTAAATACTATAAAAAAACACAAAAATAAATAAATTTTGTTTAAGAAATGCATTAGATATTTTCGTATTAATAAACATCTTCTCTAATTCACAGAGAGATTTTATTTCCTTTCTAAAATATATCTTCCATTAAATACGATTATTTTTCGATAAAAAACTGCTCAAAGGAATTTAGTCTCTCAATTTATGTCTCTCTTATTTACACATTTTTGCTTACTCCTAACGTGAATTATACTAGTATTTATATCAGTACACAGGAAACATACCAATAAAATAAGTAACATAAAATGTTTTAAAATAATTTTAACTTTCTTGTGATTGCAATATACATTAAAGATTTTAAAATATATTATCAAGTTCTTCAAAATGAATGATGCATATTTTTTAACATTTAATAACTGATCAGAAATAATTACTTTCAGTTTCAACATGCTATGTTAACTTTTGAATCATTGCACAATTTCCAGTATAGTTTGATATGATATCTCGAACTGCATTTTTTTTTACTTCTTTGCACAAAACTAATTCCGATATGTTTTAAATAGCATTTCCATAAAATTTAATTGTTGCTTTTTCAAAATTTCAGATTTTAAAACTTTAGATGTGTTAGCAAATTATTTTCATGCAATTATTGCATGGGAAATTTATTTTTGTATGTAAAGTTGGAATGATTTATTAAATTGAGGTTTCATCTAATTGACGTTTTTCTTTTTGATTAAGCAATATATGTCAAACGTTTCAATAAGTCTGTTGAAATAATTAAATTTTAAAAATTATTTATTTACTAACACACAATTTTCATAATCTTTTGTGCATTAGACTGTTATATTTTTCTCATGAAATTTCTGATTATTTTTATACAGTTATTTTTGCATCACATTCCATTCCACAGTATAAAGTTTTAAATTAGCAATAATTTTTCAGTTGAATTATACAGAAATTAAATTTAATTTTAACACTTTAGTTATCCTATTCATATCTGTATGATTCATATACTTTATCTAGCAGATTTTATGTATTTAAATTGTTTAAGAATATCGAATCACTGTGTATCAGTTATTCATTTATTTAGACAGCAATCCATCCTTAGTTAACGAATAAATGTATCTAATTAATTACAGAGATACTTACCGATGAGCTACTCTACCATTCTTTTGATCCACGGCTCTTTCTATCAATTTATCTGGCTTTTAGTGTAATCAAGCACTTTATTATATAGAGCTGTCCGCTAAGCAATGTAAAGTTTGTGTCACACTGTTATATAAGGCCAATGTTGAAATGAATATGCATTATTTTTTCTACTCCAAAATAAGTGTTTTCTTTTCTCAAAACAACTTATTAATGATTCAGATTCAGATAAACAAAAGTGCATTCCACTTTTAGTGATTAATATCACGGCAAAAACAATAACTGTCAAAATATGAGAGTTTTCAAACGTCTGTTTTCAACATACGAGTCACAAACTAAACATTCCCTTCAGATATCTCAAACATTCATATTTTCTCAGCTGATTCATTTAATCAAAGTTGAAACAAAGCGCTTTGACTCATCATTAGGAAAATGCCTTTTTTTCGTCTTCTGTCGAGACAAAGTGCTTAAAAAACAAACAAAAGAATGCGCCAAGACGAACAAACGTCCTAAGATACGGCTGATTTATGCTTGTTACTTTCCTAAAGCCAGGGGTTTCTTTTTGTCTGAGCTTAAATGATGGTGCATTCTTTCCACGAACTGGTTGGAACCATTTTGCCTCGCGAGCCACATTCTTTTAAGTCCGGGCAATGTAATAAATGCGAAAACTTCAAAGGTAAACTTTTGTGGTGAACACGATATTCGAACTAATTGGTATTCTAAGCGAAGCAAAAATATTTTTATCTCTTGCATTCCTCTCTCCCTCTTCTAGCTTGGTGGAGTTTTAATTGAAAACCTGACACCATGTTTTAAAAATGAGGTTACAAGTTTTACGCGCTTATGTTGACATCGAAATCTTTGTCTGATTTTTGAAAAATATGCGGTTAAATGAAAGTGCAGTTTCTGGCGTAATGGATGTTTGCAATATTGTTTGAAATGTCAAGCTGCATATATTACTTACTGCTATTGTTTGCAAGGGAGGCTTTTATCAGGCTGTTTGGAGAGATGTGCCGGATGGAACTTGTATAGAATTCTTGAAAGATAATCAGTAGTTTGCTTGATGATAGGTAAAACTATTATGAGGTACAAGTGATTGAGAAATGTAAGCCTTAGCACGAAAATATAAAAAAAGGGATTGTTTACAAGTGTTCAAAGTTATCTCTTCCCTATATACTTTGAAAGACGTTGAAAATTGAAAATGCTTTCTTTCAACGAGATTATTTAAATTATAAATATTTCGATTTTTTAATATCTAGCGATAAATGCGTAAACACGAAGCAGTAAATTTCAGTTTAAAATTAACATATATAAATCACACGCTGTTTGTTTCTGCGCTTCCAGAAACCTAGCAAATTTCACATCTATGAAAGATGTATAAAATAGAAAATTAGCAGAGCCCATATATTATAAAACTGATGACTGAATGATTAACGGTAATAAAACTGTAAAGAAATATAATGATTGTGAAGCAACTATTTATATCCATGAAAGATAGGTAATCTATATGGTAAAGAATATTCGTGTATTTACTTTTTTAAGTGTGGTTTAAGTTGACCGAATATTTACTTGATAAATATGAATTAAAATTACTTATACATGATTTTGATATTAATATAAAGATTTTGAATATGTTCAAAGACTATTTCCGAGTAATAAGAGGAGACAGAAATTTGAATAGAAATGCGTTCATTGAATAACTTTCAATACTAAAATATCCTAAAAATCCCAAATACTATAAGAAGTATCTTCTTTTTTAATGGAGCTCTTTCATCAGTATTTATGAACATATCTTTGAAAGAAATAACTTTTAGGTTGAATTGAATGTTTACTTGAAACTTGAACTTATAAATATAAATAAATAAATAAATATATATATATATATATATATATTTATATTTATACATATGAATATACATATATATATATTTATTTATTTATTTATTTATACATATGAATATATATATATATATATATATATATATATATATATATATATATATATATATATATATACATACATATACATATATGTGTGTGTGTGTGTGTAATAGTGTTTTTATCCAAACCGACTAAATATATTTATATTATAAAAGAAATGTCTTGTGATTCTATCCCTAAAGTTACTACATTTTACAAAAAAAAGGCCTTTGTTTTCTTTGTGATTGTACCAACCTTTTAAGACTTCGCATACACCAAATGCAACTTCTGCATAGATCAACTATTCTTCTATAGCTCCTTTACATGACTTTATTTCAATAATTCGTCTCCCATCTGACTAATTCTTGACATTCTAATTGGTTGACTCACTAGTTCCCCACACAATTATAAAATCCAACGTTACACATTTTAGCGACAAAAGAGCTACAGATGAGATGTCTTAATAAGCTGTATTGGGTCGTATCCCAGTTCATGTTCAGTGGACAGGCCAAGTGTAGGCGATGTCGCCAAATCCTGGAACCCAGTTTTCTTGTAAACCTTGCTCTATTTTTAATTTAATTTAATTTTTTAAATTTGTATTCATTTTAACAAAATATCAAACCTTTATTGTTCAAATTATTCTTTGAAATTGGGTGTAAACTTTAGTTATCCTATTCATATCTGTATGATTCATTCACTTTATCTAGCATACTTTATGTATTTAAATTGTTTAAGAATATCGAATCATCGTGTATCAGTTATTCCTTTATTTAGACAGCAATCCATCCTTAGTTAACGAATAAATGTATCTAATTAATTACAGAGATACTTACCGATGAGATACTCTACCATTCTTTTGATCCACGACTCTATCTATCAATTTATCTGGCTTTTAGTGTAATCAAGCACTTTATTATATAGAGCTGTCCGCTAAGCAATGCAAAGTTTAAATGTCACACTGTTATATATGGCCAATGTAGAAATGGATATGCATTATTTTTTCTACTCCAAAACAAGTGTTTTTTCTCAAAACAACTTATTAATGGTTCAGATTCAGATAAACAAAATGAAACACAAATTGTAAACTTCAATTGGAGTCAATTTGGCGATCACTTGTACAAGTATAGAGCTAAAAATAAGTTGACCGGCGCCCTGAATTGGGATTCTTTTATTTAAACATTTGATGTCTTCTTTCCCTACCTACGATAGCTATTCAATTATTAGAGTGATCAGAAATTAGCAGTAGCATTTTCTTCATATCTCATTAACATCCATTTTGTTTTTGAGAAAAAAATATATGCTACTTACTTTCCATAAAATTCACATTAAAAAGTAATTTAGATAAAAATCTTCAAGCTATTTCTTAAGACTTTATTTTCTATTAGAATTATTTAAAACATTATTACTATGGTCCTAGTATATATATCAAAAATTCTATTAAAAATAGATCAATCAAATAAAAAATTATGGATTAATTTTATTAAAAGTATAACTTACATGTAATGAAATGGCTAAAAAATATTAAACTTTCTTGTTTTAGTTTAAAAATATATAAGTAAATTAAATGAACAATTACACATTATTTGAAAAACAATTGCTTGTTGAGAAAAAACTAAGCAATAAATTAAAATCAATATTATAATATGAAATAATTATAACATTGAAATACTGCTTAAAAAATTTAAATTATTCTGTAAAATTTTAAAAACTATTTTAAAAATTGTGCCGAAAAAAATCAATGTAAAATTAGTCTATCCTACATATAATTCATGTCAAGAGTAAAGAATTTTTTAGTTTGGAATTTCATTATAGTTCATTTACTATCTCAGAGATATTATACTTGAAAACTAAATATTCATGAACCATGTAAAATACTTTTAAGTGTTCCTCTAAATATATAAATATATTTTTGGACGATTCTAATAAACGAATAATATAAACGATTAATAATACGATTAATAAACGATTAATAAACTAATAATATAAACGATTCTAATTTTATGTGTATTACGTTAGGTTAATACATAATTTACATATTTTATTGGAATATGGCTGGAATTCGTTAAAAACACTTAAAAATAAATAAAACATAGATTTTTCTATAATTAATAGTTACATGTTTGTTACTTTTGGTAAAGAAATAGTGCCAGTGTGTATAAAACTAGTCTTATTTAGTTAATACTTATATTTAGTTAGTTCACTGATTACGGTACTCAGGAAATAATTTGAATTACATCCTAATTCTGTTGTAGAAGATACAACAGAAGCAATTAAGATGTAATTCAGATATATATATATATATATATATATATATATATATATATATATATATATATATATATAGGAACAATGGTTTCTAATTCTCTAGAGTAACATTGTAGGTCGAGTTGAGTTGAGTTATGTACTCTTTGATAGCATTGGACCATGTTATATTGGGCCAAACAAATTTTTAAGTTTAAACCATGATCAGGAAAATAAAAATGGAAGAAACGCTGATAAAAGTATTAAAAAATTCAATAAAATTAATTTAAATAACTGATAAATAATAAATAGCAAAAGTTTTTAATCATTTTACATTTGTATCAATGTATTAGTGTATCGATGCATATATTAATGATACCATTTCTAAGTTATGAAAAGTATTTCATTTATAATATCAACTCAACTCAGTTGATTTGAGTTCAGTTATGAACTGTTTGATGACATTGATTGATGTAATATTGTTCCAAACAAATTTTTAAATTTAAATTAAGATCGCAAAAATAAAAATGGAATTAACATGGATAAAAGTATTAAAGAAATTGAAAAAAATAAATTTAAACAACTGATAAATACTAACATAGCAACAGTTTTGAATCATTCTACACTCGTATCAATGTATCAGTATATCAATGCATATACTAATGATGATTTTTGTATGTTATGAAAAGTATTTGATTTATAATATCAACTCAATATCAACTAAAAACAGTCGAGTTGAGTTGAGTTATGACCTGTTTGATGTCATTGAGCGATGTAATATTGTGCTAAACAATATTTTTTTTAAATTTAAACCAAGATCGTGAAAATAAAAATGGAAGAAACGTGGATAAAGGTATTAAAGAAATTCAAAAAATTAAGTTAAATAACTGATAAATAACAAATAGCAAAAGTTTTTTATCATTCTACACTTGTATCAATGTATCAGTATATCAATTCATATGTTAATGATACCATTTCTATGTTATGAAAAGTATTTGATTTTTAATGTCAACTCAAGTCAGTTGATTTGAGTTGAGTTATGAACTGTTTGAAAGAATTAAGCCATTTAATATTGTGTCAAAAAAATTTTTAAAACTAAACCAAGACCACGAAACTAAAAATGGAAGGAACAAGGAAAAAAGTGTAAAAGAAATTAAAAAGAAAATAAATATAAACCACTGATAAATAATAACATAGCAAAAAGTTTGAATCTACACATGTATCAATATATCAGTGTATCAATGATTATACTAATGATACATTTTCTATGCTATGAAATGTATTTTATTTATAATATGTAAATCTGTAATATGTAAATTGTAATATGTTATGTAAAATAATTAAGTATATGCTGTAATCAGTTATATCTTTCAATACTTTTTTAAAAGTACTAAAATCCAAATATAAATAATTATTTAATAAACATTTCATTAAAATTTTAATCTTGTACTTAATTTTAAAAAATATTTTAAAGAAGAATTTTTCAAATAATTTTAAAATTATTAAGATATATCCGATATTCAAATATTTCCGATAATAACAAAACAGAAAAACATTCTTAATGTATCTCAATTTTAGATAAGAACTACAACAATAATTTGCATAATATCCTAAATAAAATTCTATATATATAATACATTTTAAAAATTCATTGTAATTTCTTAAAAGGTAAATTTCACGTGCAGCGGAGTGTTTATAAAACTTCATTAATTATCAGCGGTACTACAAGTTAGTGTCCACCACATAATCAATAATATCAATAAGAGTTGATTAAACTGTCTCATTACCAACAATGCATTTATCGGAGTTTTATTATCCCAATACATCATGCGGTAAAGAGAATATAAGTGTCTTTGAGCATAAACTGACGAGCAAATAACTTTGTTAGTTTAGTTTTGCTTATCGATAAAATCATATATGGAGTAAAGAAATCAATTTAACATTAATTTAGTACAAACATTTGTTATGACTACACTTACACGTACACTTTTAAAAGAAATGTTGGATAAAACTTTAATTTCTTTTAATTTAAAATTTATTTATTTATAAAAATATAATTTTAAATGAACCACGTGCACTTTTATGTTATTTTAAATAACATATTGAGAAATATGATTGATTTGTAAGAAATATATTTTATTTGGGTTACGTATTAGATTCCATTAAAATTTCTAATGGGTATTTTTATAATGAAAAATATGTATTGTAAAAATACTGAACATGTAAGAAATTAGTTTTAACTTCAAGTACACTTATTCACTACATTATTATTTTTTCAAATGATACTTTAAACTACATTTCTACATTTCAATCCTTCTATTAATAAAATATTTTTAAAGAAATAAATTATTTTTATGCCTGTTCAAAAATATTCTAAGAGTTCTACTTGAAATATGTTGTGTATATTCTTATATTATTAATTCTAATCTAAACATCAGAAGATTGGTTCCTTATTGAAATAGTTAAAGCGGTATTATTAAATTATTTACATTTTTTATTATGTAAAATTATCATTGAAATCCGGAAGCATGATATAAGCTCAAGAATTAATATTATTGAATTTAGGAAGGTCTGTTGCATAACTCATATAAAAAATCGTAAAAATCGATTGTTAAGATATTTATTATTTAAAAGAGAAATTAATATTTTTCTTTTAATTTATTTTATAAAACTACAGAACATCAGAAGATGTATTCCTTATTGAAATATTTAACGAATTATTATTAAATTATTTACATTTCTTACTATGCAAAATTATCATTGAAATCTGGAAGTATAATATAAGCTCAAAAATTAATATTATTGCATTCAGGAAGCTATATTGCATAACTCATATAAAAATTCGCATTGATTATTAAAATATTTATTATTTAAAGGAGAAGTTAAAGTATTTGACTTTAATTTATGCTATGAAACTTCAATATTAAAGGGCAATTTTTAGTTAATTGGTTAAATTAAATTAGTAGTTTTCAGGCTTTACCTACAGCATTATTTACTACAATTGAATAAAATGGCTTATTTAGATATAAACTTAAGTATCTAATAAATATGATAACAATAAATAAGTATAAAATACTTCTATAAAAGTTTTTATGCATCAACTATGAACTACAATTAATTCTATGTACTAGTTGTGTATAATTGTATAAATCATGTTTATTGAAATAATTATTGATTGTATGTTTAACAATCCCTTCTTCTTTGAAACAGATATCAATCAAAACTGAGAAAATATGGCAGTCTGTTATATCCGATAGCACTGATCACTTGGGATGTTTTAGCAGGTTGTCCCATTAATAAAATAAATAAAGTAAATGCTTAAAAAAGTTAAAGCATAATAAAATTTTGCATAAGAAATCAAATAGCAATAGACATATATATTTTATCAAGGAAATCGACAGTTAATTTTCAAAGAAAATTTTACAAAAAAGTAGGTGTTTTGAACTAATAGCCTCAAACTAATATGGAAAAATATTTTACACCATATATATATATATATATATATATATATATATATATATATATATATATATATATATATATATCACACTGAAAAATAACAACGAATGGATCAAAACTGCCGAACTTCACGGGAAAAGTAACTCTGTTGAGAAAATATCATATTAAATATTATACACTGGACGAACTGATTTCGGACTTCACGGAATTGAAGTACCGTTTTGTCTCTTGTCCGAACTGAGGTTGGCATTGCAAAATTGTCAAATTTGCGTCGCCCGGAACTCACAGACAAGGGTTTATGTATATCATAATTTAATACTGCCGTATTTTTACTATATTTTTAAAACATTTGTATGTATTAAACAGTTTATTTATCCATATTGAGATTACAATTTTTGATATTGAGAAATCATTATTATACTATTTTAGTTGTGTTTTAAAAAATAATTTTTAAGGAATTTACATCAAATGTAATTGTGTTAATATGAAACGCTTCTTCTAATTCACATACTATAAAATAACTTGGATTTTGCTAAATTTATACAAAAATATCTAATATACAATTTCCATTGTATAGAAATGTCTATAAAAATAGTTATAAATTTTACTAATAATTCGAATGTGTAGTATATATTAAAATGTATTAATTTGTCTTGAAGCTTAAAATTACTATACCATATTAAAGGAACAATTGAAATGAATTTTTGTACTATAATATTAAAAGTCCTATTTTTAATTCTTTTAATGCAAAAAGAAGAATTTAAAACATTGTTGTGTTTTTGAAATCCATTTATATATGTTTTAGTTCATTAACTTTTCAACGCTTTGAGGAAACACAAAAATGTAAGAACAACATTGATCGTATTATTGATTATGGTTTTAGCT
>CM063504.1:178747949-178760449 GCA_032207245.1 Pardosa pseudoannulata | reverse complement strand
TATATATATATATATATATATATATATATATATATATATTATATATATATATATATATATATATATATATATATATATTTATATTACTAGATAGTATAAAATTAAATTTATTTTCAGTTGTTACAAACATGTCTTTTGGGATGATTAAGCATGATATAGAGCACCTATAAATAAAATTATTCGAAACAATATTTTGCCGAATGATTTACACTCCGCTGAAGGCGTAGCCTAAGTAAAATACAGCTGAATAAACTAATGTAAGAAACAGGGAGCCCTTAGTTCCATCCAAATCAAATGTAACGACGGAGTAAGAACAGTAGTTGGCAAAAAGATGACAAAAGTAAATTCAGCAACATGAAATAATACATAAAAAAGTTAAAAAAATATAACTTTAAATTTGTCTATGTTTAGGTTTTTTTAATTTAAAAATATTATCTTTTAATTTAATTTTATTTTTTTCTTGAACTAATTTTAATTTGGTCTCACAAAACTAAGTAGCCGACAGACCACACACAATTCAAATGTCTAAATTAAGTCATAATTACAGAACAGAGTTTATAGAATGAATGTTTAATTCATAAGTGTTCAAAACAAAATATAAAAGAATGGAATCGCACAATATTAACTATTTCTGTTTCGCCATTTTTAAAATGTTATAAGTCGATAAACACGGTTCTTGAGCATGCAGCACTTTGATGTAGGCTTTTCATATTTCAGTCTTTGTGTGTTCTACTAATAGCAATTACTTCAATTAAACATTTCTTTGACACCTTTGTACTCTTAATAAATTAACTATTTTGTCTTACTCTTTCGAATGTTTATTAGAACTTGCCATAGATGAATAAATGGGAATATCCTCATAGAAGATCAGATAGTAGCGTTTGGGTCTTAATGCAATAAAGTATGTAGCGTTGGATTTCACCTCTGGGAGGGTCTCGTGGTCAAATGGGCCCGATTTGGCTCATGAATGGTAGGATTGGATCCAAAAAGAATGTTTTTATTAACCTGCCATGTAAATATTGCGATTGTCATTTTTAAATTAAAAATTTGACCATATTTCGAATATTTTTATCAATTATATTGTTTATTACAAAAGGAGCTGGAACAAAGTTTTCAGATAATAATTGAGCACTTCTATAAATTCTTAACATATTTTTAAAACTTTAAATCTTTTAGACGGCTTTTATAGTAAAACCTCGTGTGGAATAAACATTAATCCAAATGGAAAGAAACATTTATATAAGAAAAATCTTATTTCTGATATTTGATGTCTGGAGCATTTATATCTATTTTCTTAGGTACCAGTAATTCACTGGTGGCAATTAAAAAGAAAGACAGTGTTTTCTATTAAACGGATTTATTGGTGGTAAGATGAGATGATCTCACAGCCTTTCATTCCTAAATAATCTCGTCTAGTTAGCAGTTTCTGTTCTTGATAGGTATTTTCTAAAACGTGGCATTTATATAAAAGCAATAAAAGATAATTTGCAACAATATAAAACATAGTATTTTTATTGTTGTGACAACAAGTCCCTTACACTTCTTTTATTGTAAAAACTCTTGCTGAACACACATTTATCCCAATCGAAAGAAACATTTATACAAGAAAAAACTTATTTCTGATATTTGATGTCTATAGCTTTTAAATCTATTTTCTTAGGTAACCAGTAATTCACTGATGGTAATTAAGAAGAAAGGCAGTCTTTTCAATTAAACGTATTTGTTGGTGGTAAGATGAGATGATCTCACTGCCCTTCATTCCTAAATAATCTCGTCTAGGTAGCAATTTCAGTTCTTGATAGGTATTTTCTAAAACTTTATATTCTAATAAACGCATTAAAATGTAATTTACAACAATATAAAACATAGTATCTTTATTGATTGTGACTACAAGTATCTTACACTGCTTTTATTGTAAAAACTCGTGTGTAATATACATTAATCCAAATGGAAAGAAACATTTATAAAAGAAAAAAACTTATTTCTGATATTTGATGTCTTGAACTTTTATATATATATTTTATTAGTTAACTAATAATTCACTGGTGGTAATTAAGAAGAAAGCCAGACTTTTTTATTAAATGGAATTGCTTGTGATAAGATTAGATTATCTCACAGCCCTTCATTTCTAAATAATCTCGTCTAAGTAGCAATTCCAGTTCTTGATAGGTATTTTGTAAAACTGGACATTAATATAAACGCATTAAAAGGTAATTTGCAACAATATGAAGCATAGTATTTTTATTGATTGTGCAATTTGGTAATTTGCGTGATATTTGATTGGTAATTTTCAACAAGTTTCTTACATGGCTTTTATTGTAAATACTAGTGTGGAATACACATTAATTCAAATGGAAAGGAACATTTATATAAGAATAAACTTATTTCTGATATTTGATGTCTAGAACTTTTAAACCTATTTTCTCAGGTAACAAGTAATTCACACGTGGTAAAGAAGAAAGCCTGTATATTCTATTAAATGGAATTGTTGGTATGAAGGTAAGATGATCTCACACCCCTTCATTCCTAAATAATCTAGTCTAGGTTGCAATTTGAGTTCATGATAGGTATTTTCTAAAACTTGACATTCATATAATTACAAGGTAATTTACAACAATATAAAACATAGTATTGAATGTGACAACAAGTCTCTTACATGGCATTTATCGTAAAAACTCGTGTGGAATACATGTTAATCCAAATGGAAAGAAATATTTAGATAAGAAAACACATATTTCTCACATTTGATGTCTGGAGCTTTTATATCTATTATATTAGGTAACCAGTAATTGACTGGTTGTAATTAAGAAGAAAGACATTCTATTCTATTAAACGAATTTGATGGTGGTAAGATGAGATGAACATCCATCCCTTCATTTCTAAATAAGCTCCTCTAGGTAGCAGTTTCAGTTCTTGCTTCAGGTAGCGTCTAAAACTTGACATTCATATAAACGCAATACAAGGCAATTTACAACACTATAAAACATAGTATTTTTATTGATTGTGATGCTCAACCGAAACATAAATTATCTATTTTTTATTTTCATTCAAAAATTTCTTACTTATGAATTAATAAATTTATGTCTTAAGTATATATCTTTAAGGATATATACTTAAGACATAAATTTCCAAGACATTTTCTTCAAAAACATATGTTAACAATATTCTGAACAATTTTTATTCAATTCAAGTTTAATGAACCTTGAAATATATCGGTAAAGTTTCACATATAATCTTTATAGTAGATATTTAATATGATTTTATCTGTTAAAATATTTTCTATTATATCTCAATATGTTCATACATTTCTGATAATAATTTCGAGCTTCATGCTTTTTCAAATTGCAGGAAAATAAATTTGGTCTTTAAAATTAAAACTAAATGAAATTGTACTTTTCTAAAATAAAATTCAACGCAAAATAAAATAATTCCACGATAAAATGATATTGCATTTTACACAAATTGAAACATATCTCTTCTAAATAGAATTTTATTTAAAATAATAGAGATATAGTTACTTAAAGGTTATATTCATACATGCGTATATATATATATATATATATATATATATATATATATATATATATATATATATATTTATCTGTGTAGGTGGGTGTTTAAAATTAAGGAATGCATTTATGATTAATTGTTTTGTTTCATATCCCTGGAATTTCTTTGAAAATAATATCTTTTCACAAAACAAATATAAACAATGTATGAAAATATATCAATGGCGAGAATTATTTGTATCTTACAATGTAATAAAATAGCAGAATTCTAATTCCTAGTATATAAATACATTTATAGATAAAGGAAAATGTATTTCAAATGTTCATTCTACATCAAAAATATACCTATGTTATAAACGATATAGAACGACAATGATGAATGGTATTTATAAATGTAACGTATTTTCCCCAAAAATATATGTCTTCTATTATTAAGACAAAATATGATATTGAAAATATATTAAGCTTTTTAAACAAGTTGTATACATGTTATAGTGATATTTGAATAAAGATAGTATTTCCTGAATAAAGATTGCGCAAAATGTAAATTTATAAAAAAAAAAATATTTCAAAAGACTCCTTTTGAATGCAAAAAAAGCTAAAATTTGTTTTTAACATCAAACGAAGAATAGAATGAGGATAATTTAATAGTAGAATGAAATCTGCAAAATAACTTGGAGTTTACCAAGTAAGACATAACTTCTCATCTTATGATTCTTAATATATGCAATTTTCAGCATAAACAGCCGATAAATTAGTTGTACAATATTTCACTTTTAAACAAATTTTATTTAAAAATAATCTGTGGCATATAAATATTTGATATTTTAAATATATTTGTATTTATAACATGTTATTATAAAAAAATTTGTAAAAAGTCGTTTTATCCCATTTATAACATGTTGTATTAGAAAAGTTAGAACAATTTCGCACAAATTGAAAAATTTGGACATTTTAGTAAATAAAACATATTATTAAAGACTACACACACACACACACACACACACACACACACACACACACACACACATATATATATATATATATATATATATATATATATATATATATATATATATATATATATATATATATATGAGAGAGATAGAAAAATAGATAGATAGATAGATGTACCGGAGTTTGAATAGAGCATTAAGCTGAGAATCTACATTTTTTTTAAACTTCATAATATCCTACATTCGAGAAACATGCTATAAATAAAAGTATAAAGAAAGGATTTATATAATTTAGTAGGTAACGTTTAACTTTCATAATTTGTAGTAATTAAAAACATGAAATGATTTTCAATATTTTAGAAGTATATAATTAAGTAGGTTTTGACAGTAGAAATTCCGAAATTGAAAGATCTCTTTAGACCTATATATTTTGATATCGAATTTTTCTTTTCAGATGTGGCTGTTAATATATTGTCTAAATATAGAAATTAATGCTTTGAATTTATGTTTCATATATAGTTATTATCCAAGCCAATATTTAGAATAACGTTGATATGTAAAATATTATTTTTAAAAAGATGCAAAATTTTATAAAATATATTAATCTATAAAATTTTGCTAGGTTTAATTTCGCTGAATTGACTTCTTTTACCACTGTCTCATGTGACATATCTATTGTCATTCATAGTTGTTTATATTGTAGTAGTTGTACGAAAATATTTCTTATTACGTTCTGTTGTTGAAAATTTGTATTTTAACTACGGATATTCTTTGTTTTTTCGCACTAATTTGACCTTTACAATAAATAATAATATTCCATGTATTTGTATAATGGTACAGCATGCTGTAAACCTTACATTTAAATGTTGAAGTGATGTAATATCTCCCATGTTTAACCTGATCCCACTTTCTCTGTTGAATCCCATGAACACCGCATCTCAGAAAACTGTATTTGAAGCATGTCACGTGGCAATAATGAGACACAAAAGTTTTTACTGGCTTTGGATAATTGAAATTCATGGTATTTAGAAATTTTGGGAAGTGAATTTATGCCTTTGTTACGAGGAGCATCCAGAAAGTAAGTTTCCCTATTTAAAAGAAAAAAAAACTCACTCTTTCACGGACATATTTTTTGGCAACAAGTACAGCAATGTTTCAACTATTTTTCAACATAGCCACCACCAGAATGGAGACACTTGTCGCATTGTGGGATAAACTTTTGTATACCTCTTGCGTAGAACTCCCTATAACCGCCTGTGAATGGAACTAATCTTAGTGTCCCAGTGCACATACCTTTCCATACCCACAGCGTCTGTTTAAATTTGGTCTTCACCGAAGATCCATTATGATGCCAATACATTGACTTCTCCTTGGTTTCCGGGGTAAAGTGCGAAATCCAAGTCACATTTCCAGTGGCGATCCTGTGGAGGACCTCGTCGCCGTCAGAAGAAATGTCAGTGTACCTATGCGTTCAATTTTGTGTTCGGGTGTCAGTTTTAGCTCATAGTCTTGACAGAGCTGACGGTGAATTTCAATTGGCGCAATGTTTTGTGCATTCAAGATCACTGACCGAACCTTGCAGGTGGCGGTAGAACGAATTAGAGTTTCCATTTCGGACCACTGCTACTCCGCTACTGGCACAAATTGGGACTTGTCAGTTGTCATATTATTAATACTTTATAGATCTGTTAAGCACGCACAATTTACACGGGTAATTATATTTACTTTAAAGGGAAAAAACATGGGGAATCTTACTTGCTGGATGCACCTCGTATCATGTTGATTGTATACACTAAATACGTTTCCAAATGGTTTTATAATAAATTTGTAACAAGGATAAAAACTTATTAACGTTTATATTAATGAAAATATGGGGTCCAATATTATTCGAATCCAGTGAAATTTAGAATTCATAATTTTCTGCATTCTTCCAAAGCAGTTTTATCCCATTATTAAAATGTATGGTAAAAAAGGTGCGGCGTTGCATTTAGCTACGAGATCGAAGGCAAAGCATGCTTAGAAACTCTTTCAGATTTCAAATCCTCTTCGAAAATTTGTTCCATCTTGGGACGGAAGAGATTTCCCTGTTTAATCCGTAAACCAATTCATTTTCTAGTTCAGATAACGTAATAACTCATACATTTAATCTGCACTGACTCTCTCCGAATGTAGAGAATGTTACGGAATCACTTACACACCGTACGCAGAGTATTACACTCAGACGCAGTCATCTTGCAATCGTGAGACATAAAAATAGTTTATTAACTTTTGATAATATACGTTTGTTGCTGTTCTAGAAAGGATGGAATATGATTATTTTGTTGTTATTAGGATTGTACGAACATAAAAATTTGAAATTTTTCTAATCTTTTATAGTAAAATCATAGCAAATATGCACAAAGTTTAACAAAAAATATATTTAGTTTATTTGATTTTCGTATATAAGTAGGACCGTTTACAATACATTTTATTTACGTTCTCGTTAAGTTTAACAAATAAATTTTATTAGTTTATATATGTCAATTAATAAGCAATATGCATTAACAGAATATGCATTTTTTAGAAATAGTAGATAACAGGTCATATTTAATACAATTATTTGTAAAAATCACAAATATCGATATTGTTTATTTATACTACAGAAGCCCATTTTATATAATTTTATATGTCTAATCTTCCATTCAACTGCTTTAAACATTTGAATCTAAACTTGTGAATATATACACTTTACCTCATTTTGTATCAAGTTTCTCCCAAATTTCACTAAAAAAATGAATGATTTATAAAGTTATAATCCATGACGCGGAGAATCAGTTAAAGTTCTTTATTAATATATATTTAGGAACAGTGTAAAACAGTTGTGGTATACCCTGCTTGAGCATTTCACATTTCATCAGTAAGGAAATGAATTTAAATAATATTTCAATTTCGCGTTGTCTCAATTGTGATAGGTAAATTCAATATTAAAGATATTTATAAAATATTTTTTGGGAATGAATATATATTCAAACACGTACGTGAATAAATAGATGATGAAGGACAACAATAATATTAAACTAGCAATAATATTGAACTAGAAACTGAAATTGAAAGAGATAAAGAATTGGTAAATTTTGACTTAAATAAAAAAAAATAATTTTTAGGAGGGATACTATGTAAAAATAGGTCAAAGAAAAAACTACCCTTCTAATTCTAAAATATGCATCAAATACAATTTTAAAAATTTCCCTGAAATATATTATTTTTCATGCTGAACTCTTTGCACAAAAAAAAAAAAAAAAAAAATCAAAGATTTGGTTTGGTATGGTTTACAGCGCTACGGACTACTATTTTGCAAACAAGCCGATCCCGAACGGCTACGAAAATCCATGCATGAAGCGGGTATCGAATCCACGAATTCCGTATATGAAAAGATCGGTCATCCATTCAGCCACCGTTCGGCAGTGGGTAGCTGGGAAATGACGCGCCTGATTTATATTTCAATCAGATCCGTCTTTTTAAAGATTTCACTTATATACCTTCGACTTATATACCGCCCGTGACAAAACGGTTCAAACATTGAATTAATATTAATAATTGATATTAATAAATTTTTATAAAATATTTTTTTGGAATGAAGATATTTTAAAACACGTTTGTGAGTAACTTGATGATGAAGGACGACAATAATATTGAACTAGCAACTTAAATTGAAAGAGATAAAGAATTGGTAAATGTTGACTGAAATAAAAAAAATAATTTTTAAGAGAGATACTATGTAAAAATAGGTCCAAGAAAAAATTACCCTTCTAATTCTAAAATATGCATGAAAAACAATTTAAAAATTTTCCCTGAAATACATTATTTTTCATGCGAAACACTTTCCAAAAGAAGATCAAAGATTTGGTTTGGTTTGGTTTACAGAGCTATGGACTACTGTTTTGCAAACAAACCGATCCCGAACAGCTACGAACATCCATGCATGAAGCGGGATTCGAATCCACGAATTCCGGATCTGAAAAGATCGCTGAACCTGATTTATATTTCAAACAGATCCGTCTTTTTAAATATTTCACCTTCTGTTCGACTTATATACCGCCCCGTGAGAAAACGGTTAAAAGATTGAATTGATATTAATAAATTATTGCTCGTTTTTTATCATACACACACAATATATATATAATATATATATATATATATATATATATATATATATATAAATATATATATATATATATATATAACACGGCATATAATCATGGTTTAAGGCATAAGACATATTTGATTTATATATAAAAATATCTTTATTGTAATTCTTCTGTCCATATATAATCTATATATTTTGTGTAATATATATGACAAAGTAGATCTGTTTTTATATGGTACTCAAGCAAATTCCTATGTATACTTCTTTACTTTGTATAATTCCGCTCGAGGATGTGACTTTCTCCTATTTCGTTATCTTTAATGAAGTCTAACTATTTTTAATTATAACTCGCTTAATTCTTAATTACCATTTTTAAACCTGACACACACACAGATATATATATATATATATATATATATATATATATATATATATATATATATATATATATATATATATATATATATATATATATATATATATATATAAATATATATATGTGTGCGTGAATGTTAGAAGATTGCTATGTAAGCCTTACTGGTATAAAAAGTATAAATTATATACTTGTATTACTCAAATTTCTTTCCTACATTGCCTTGGGGCTCAAACCCACAGGACATAGATTTCCAATACATCGTTTTGCATAAATCCTTTCATATGATCAAAGGATTAACTTCCGTTGATACCATCTAACAAATAGGATAATTCTAATTCCCCTTATTGAGGAAAGGATTAGGAACCTTCACTTTGCAGAATAGTATTTGTATAAAGAACTTTCTCGGTGACTGTACTTTAGTGCAAATACCCTTTGACAACTTCGAAACGCCATATATTTATCAATGATTCTATTTCCGAATGCTGAAATATACAGAGGTGTTATTGAATTCATTGGTAATCAAAGATATTTTAGAGCATGGGATCTAATATATAATTTTACCTTTTTAGATGAAATTTTTATTATGTTTCTATCTATGTTTTTTATCTGCAAATTATTTTGCTATTTCGGCATGCTCATGAGCTGAAAATGTGACACATAACTTTATCTAGGATAAATCTTTACTTTACAATACTATGTATCGTACTGATGTCAAATAAATCTATTGATGATTTGTTTGAATTTTTATTAATGATTTGTTTTTATTTTATAAATTATATTATATCATGTTTAAAATGATATTTGATCAGTATTGAGAAGAACTGTAATAATCAGAATTATTTAAAATTCATATATGCTTTACCTTGTGCCGGCTCTAATAAGTTATTCAACAATTTCAGGTAATCATCGGTAAATATTTGGCAAAAAATCTTTTATTAATCGGTAAAGTTTATGTGGCTGCAGAAACATATTTATTATTTCTCGAAAACTTATAAATCTTACACTTAAATCTCAAACTTGAACTTTTATATCCTGAATTAATTTACCTCAACATTCTTACTGCATTATTTCTTGCAGTTTTAATAGAGAATAATCATAGAAAAGAGAAAATTAATTTTTACTGTATTTTAGTAGTTAATTTTACAGCTGGTACTTTCTAGTACCAACATATATTTTTGAATATATGATAGAAAATAAAACAATAAATTATGAATAAAACAAATGAAATGCTTACCTGTGAAGTATAGAAGTCTCTAAAATATAGTAGTATCAAATAACTGGTGATAAACCACTAAATTTTCTCAATTGATCAACACGTGTATCAACTCTACAACAAAATGGCCTTCGAATGCAGCACGCCAATTATAAAATCCTTACTATGCGAATAAAAAGGATTCCTGATTGATGCTGTCATTTCTTTTCTCCTGTAGGAACGGCATCGTTCATGTCCTTGTGAGTACCGTCAGGAGAAACGGCTTTATTAGGAATATATAGTCGGTTGATTGAAGCGGTACTTATAAGTACCGTCAGGATAAGAAAGGTTAAAAATCGTGTTATCAATATTGTTTAAAATATTCGTTTATAAATAAATATATTAAGCTATATAGTATAGCAATATCAATTAATTAATTGTAAAAAGAATAACTTTTTAAGTATTTAATTTATATTGTTAATTTCTACATTATATATAAAGAAAATATACATTACAACATTTAAGCCTACTTTTCTTTTCTATATTTAAAGTGTTTTGAAATATAAATTCATTTTTGAGATCTAAAACTTTGCAGATTTAATTTGAAAAATGATGGTGAATAAATATTGTGCAATTTGAAATCTAAATTATTGTTTTTTTATTTACTTAGTTTATGGTATTTTCCTTCAAACTGAAATTTTGAAGTTTGAATAAAGCATTTCTCACGTAATACATTTTCAGAAAGGATTCTTTTATAGTGCTTTATCGAGCTTGGAAAATGCCAAGAGTACATAAAGTGCAGCAATTTCTAGACTTACACCACTAGCTAAGATTTCATTCTTCGGGCTATAGATTATATCTTGAACCTAAACTTTCGCATAAATAGCAACGGGAAATACTGCTAGAAAGATTGATCACTTTAAAGCCGATTAAATTATAACTTTTCGCCGGGTAAATTGCTGCTCACGTAAGTTATTGTAGCTTTTTCAATCATTGTTATATCCTGTTATGTAACGTAACGGTAGAAAAATAGCTATAAAGCTATCAAAATGCTGCAATGGAATTTTGAGGAAAAAGAGATGAAATAATAAAACGCTCTATATTTTTGATGACAAAATCAATAATAGAGAAATAAACATTTAATTTTTACTCTATTATTGCTTATATGACAGATGAAATCATCTAGAGAAAAGTGAAGCTTATAAGTGAAAATATGAAATTTATAAAAGAACAGGAAATATTCCCCTAAAAATATCTAACATATATAACTGAAGAATGGAAAAAATCTTTGCAGTAAAGGATTTACACTAACATACAAAAATGATTAGTGTATCAAATTAAAATATTAATATTACAAATTAAAAATGCATGTAAATTTTATGAATTTGATAAATGCTTACAATAATTTTAATGCTGAATTCTTAAAAGACTATAAACAAGTAAAAAATTGAAAATGCCTTTCTTACTTAATTTTAATAAAGAATTTCATAAATAAGAATTAATAATACTAATATCAGATTTCCAGATTTCCGATGAAAAAATAATATATGTAATAAGTATCATTGCTTTGGTGATATGTTAAATTAAAGAATGTACTATAAACCACAATTATTAAAAAAGAAAATGTATGTAATTTTAAATTTGATTCTATAAGAATATATACATTTCTAACAAACAGAAACTGCATGTAGAAAAATATCTAGGAAGAGGAACATATTGTATAACTAGGCGTGACATATATATATATATATATATATATATATATATATATATATATATATATATATATATATATATATATATATATATATATATATATATATATATATATATATATATATATATATATATATATATATATATATATATATATATTTATATATATATATATATATATATATATATATATATATGTATATATATATATATATATATATATATATATATATATATATATATATATATATATATATATATATATATATATATATATATATATATATATATATATATATATATGTATATATATATAATATATATATATATATATATATATATATATATATATATATATATATATATATATATAAATGTATAACTTGTTTATTAATTAGAACTAAAAGAATAATGATTTTTTATCGTCTTCAGAAGTTTAAGATTACATGTTTCCCAGATACTAATTCATTCCGAAGGCTTTTCAACTTCTTAAAATTTAAAAAAGAGACAACTAAAGCTGGAAGATAGTGCTAAATCAGGTTACATTATAATAGATACTGAACTTTTGATTCGTTTATTAAAAATATCATCAATTTAATTTAAAAGAAAAAAATACCATGCTAAA
>CM063504.1:178732949-178737949 GCA_032207245.1 Pardosa pseudoannulata | reverse complement strand
TTGTATGATAAAAGTTTAGTTTTAGTTATGAAATTTATCTTGAACTATTTATTAATAATTTTTCTGAATTTTTTTCTGAATTTATTCTCTGAAGAGTGGATATTTTTATTAAACTGTAATAAAATGCATAAGCCATATGAAACAGAAAATCATGACTTTTATATCGTTGTATGATATAAATTTTGTTCTAGTTTTAAAATTTATCTTGAACTATTTATTAATAGTTTATCTTGAACTATTTAATAATAATTTATCTTGAACTGTTTTTCAATAATTTATCTTTAAGTTTTTCATAATTTATGTTCTTAAGAGTGGATATTTCTTTTCTTTTTTAAACTGTAATAAAAAGCATACCAAATGAAACAGATAATAATGACTTTTATATCGTTGTATGATAAAAGTTTAGTTTTAGTTTTAAAATTTATCTTGAACTATTTAATAATAATTTATCTTAAAGTTTTTCAGAATTTATTTTCTGAAGAGTGGATATTTTTTAAACTGTAATAAAAATCATAAACCAAATGAAACAGAGAATAATGACTTTTATATCGTTGTATGATAAAAATTTTGTTCTAATTTTAAAATTTATCTTGAACTATTTATTAATAGTTTATATTGAACTATTTAATAATAATTTATCTTGAACTGTTTTTCAATAATTTATCTTTAAGTTTTTCATAATTTATATTCTTAAGAGTGGATATTTCTTTTCTTTTTTAAATTGTAATAAAAAACATACCAAATGAAACAGGATATAATGACTTTTATATCTTTGTATGATAAAAGTTTAGTTTTAGTTTTAAAATTTATCTTGATCTATTTATTAACAATTTATCTTAATGTTTTTTAGAATTTATTTTCTGAAAAGTGGATATTGCTTTTTTTAAACTGTAATAAAAACAAAAAACCAATTGAAACTTCTTAAAAAAATGAAAAGGAGAAAAATGACTTTTATATCGTTCTATGATAAAAGTTTAGTTTTAGTTTTAGAATTTATCTTAAACTATTTATTAATAATTTATATTAAAGTTTTTCAGAATTTATTTTCTGAAGAGTGGATATTTCTTTTCGTTTTTTAAAAATCAGTAGTCTTCATAAAAGAATAATTTTAAAAAATCATAACTACAAAAAATAAGTATAATAGTTTTAAGAAAAATACTTATCCATTCATTCTCAAGAGAAGACCAGAATAATGACTACCAACTTTCTTTTAACTGAATCAATCTAGTCAGTCAGAGCAATTAAAAAGAAAATAAAAAAGAATGAAGTGAATAAATGCCTATGACATGGAAGAAGTTTTGCAGTAATTAAATTGAACTGGAACGTCTGTTTATTTTTCTGCGTGGACAAAATAATACGCTTAATCCGTTTACGTGAAAGATATATTTTTTTTATTTAAAACCTCTGATAATTTTTTAAGGTTGAACATGTTTTTGATCATCATTCTTAAATGGATGACTTCCCTTTTTAACTTCCTTTTTCATTTCAGTCTAAAGAAAGTAACAAATAAAAAAAGGAAAATTCTACAACTGAGAAGTTTTCCAGTACATAAATCTGTAACAGAAAGTTAATTAATATAATGATTCTTTTGATATATTTTCCTCGTTAGAGATGTGCAGTCATTACAGTAATTTATTTTATTTCGTCCTTTTGCAAAGGTACAGCTAGGAATATTTCCTATTAGAACTTTAAGTACGTATTTGTTCATAATTAATGTATTATATGTATATCCTAACTGTTAGAACAAAATTATATAATTAAAAAAGTTGATGGCTCATATGTTCTATCAGATTTATACTTTGTTATTACAACGTAAAGCAAACGCTACTTAAACTGATACTTACCCTATTTTTAGTTTTAGTTTTAAAATTTTTCTTGAACTATTTATTAATAATTGTTCTTAATTTTTTTTTCTGAATTTATTTTCTGATGAGTGGATATTTCTTTTTTTAAACTGTAATAAAAAGCATAAACCAAATGAAACAAAGAATAATGTTTTTATATGCTATATATAAAATTTAGTTTTAGTTTTAAAATTTATCTTGAACTATTTATTAATAATTTATCTTGAACTATTTATTAATAGTTTATCTTGAACTGTTTTTTTAATAATTTATCTTAAAGTTTTTCATAATTTATTTTCTTAAGAGTGGATATTTCTTTTTTTAAACTGTAATAAAAAGTATAAACCAAATTAAACTTCATAAACCAAATGAAACAGAAAATAATGACTTAAGAATGAAATAATGAATAATGAAATAAGAAAATAATGAAATGACTGAATAATGAAATAAGTTTTAAAACCAATTTCTGTTTATAATTTTTGACGAGTGGTATATATTTTTTTTTTATTTTTAATAATCAGTAGTCTTCATAAGAAGAATAATTTTAATAATTCATAACTATTAAAAAATAAGTATAGTAGTTTTAAGAGGTATAATACTTCCCAACCATTCATTCCTCAAGTGAAGACCAGAATAATGACTTACACCAACTTTCCCTTAACTGACATCAATCTAGTCAGTCAGAGCTAAGAAAGTAGAAATAAAAAAGGAAGCAATGCCTATGACATGGAAGGAAGTTTTGCAGTAATGAATATGAACTGGAACGTCTCCGTATTTTCTTCTTGCGTGGACAAAATAATACGCTTAATGCCGTTTACGTGAAAGATATATTGTCCTCCCTCTTATTTCACAGAGACCTCTGATATTTTTACTGGTTGAACATGTTTTTGATCATGCTTCTGTAAATGGATGTCTTCCCTTTTTAATTTCCTTTTTCGATTTCTCTAAAGAACCCGAACAAATAAAAAAAAAAGAGAAAATTCTACAACTGAGCAAAAATGTTCCAGACATAAATCTGTAACAGAAAGTTAATTAATATAATGATTCTTTTGATATATTTCCTCGTTAGAGATGTGCAGTCATTACAGTAATTTATTTTATTTCGTCCTTTTGCAAAGGTACAGCTAGGAATATTTCCTATTAGAACTTTAAGTACGTATTTGTTCATAATTAATGTATTATATGTATATCCTAACTGTTAGAACAAAATTATATAATTAAAAAAGTTGATGGCTCATATGTTCTATCAGATTTATACTTTGTTATTACAACGTAAAGCAAACGCTACTTAAACTGATACTTACCCTATTTTGAAAAGTTTGAAAAATGTTTAAATTCATTTACATATTCTTACGACTTTGAGATTCGTCTCCTGGGAAATCTTTTAACAATTTGAGAAAAATATTCTGCCTTTTCAGTTGTTACTAATGTTTATGTTAATCACAATTCGAAGTATAACTGTACTACTTTCTTACTTGTGTGAAATACTTGACTAATTTCACAGAACAATAGTGATTATTTCAATGATTATCTTTAAACTTATGTAGTTGAAGTGCACATCCACTTAAACATTACTTCCTTTGACAAAGTGGGGGAAAATTTAGTTCATAAGAAAGAGGTCTCTAGTGAAATTTGTACATTATCGTAGAAAGTTTACTTCTTTCTATTGTACTTCTTTCTTCTTTCTATTCTTCTCTATTGTGATGTAGTCATAAGTTTTAATTTAATTTAATTATCTTAAAGGATTAGTACATGACCAATAGAAATTCAAAAATTCTAATGGTCAATTATAACGCCAGGTTTTTGGAAAGTATTATTTCCTGAGAGAAATATGACAGAAAAAAAACTGAATTTAAACTAGGAGTAATATTTTTACATATTTTATATTTCTTTTGCACTCAGTTGTGAAATAAAGCTAAAGAGTAAAATCATTTTCACCCCTATGATCAAATATTGCCATAATGTATCAAATAAAGATTTTATACATAAAAATATTTTTAAAAAATTGAAGTGCCAGTGTGGATAATTGCAGTATAATTTAAAAGAACTTAATTATATAAATTAGAGGACATAAAACAAAAAGTAATTAGAATTATTGTGTATTATAAAATCCCCCACTACTAACTACTACAAATATTTTAAAGAAAAAAAATTAAATACTAGTTTCAATTATTAATCTCTTTTATATTTTCTGCTTGAATGTTTATGATAAGTAAATTAAATCTAGACTTTCATAAACTTCTAATAAAAAACGGTCTCCTGTGTAAAGTGTATAAGGTTGTAAATAAGGTACTTATAATAAAGCGAATTTTGTAATTGATAACTAAATTTTTCTTTAAAAATCTCAACCACGTTTATATAAATTTTCTATGGCTAATATTACGTTTTTCAACATATTAAGTAAATGCATAATTATATTTTTTAAATTCAGTCTTTTTATAATATCTTAAAAAGCACGAGAGTAGTTGCTAATACTAACGGGGAAATCATGGTTTAGGGGTATTAAATTATTTAATATTTTACAGCATTTAAATGATCAAACGGAAAACTTAATACGAAATCTTATAAGTCACTTACATAAATCAAAAATAATTCAGCCTATAATCTAGCTTTAAGAATTAACTGAAAAGAAGGTTCGATTATGTAATCAAAAGAGAAACAAGATCTCACTTATGTGAAAGGTCTATAAGATTAATCTGAAAATTAAATGTAAGTTCTTCCATATTACAAAGAAAAAAATCCGAGTACATGCCTTTAACTTCATTTGAAATTTACTTATTTTACACCAATCGTACTGTTTAAAATTTCACGATGTATAACTATATATAAGTATGCCATCCGTAATTCAGTGGCACACACACACACACACACACACACATATATATATATATATATATATATATATATATATATATATGTGTGTGTGTGTGTGTGTGTGTGTGTGTGTGTGTGAGAGAGAGAGTGTGTGTCTGTAAAGAACAAATATGAATTACCTCAATTTAAGAAATAAGGAAAGTATTATTAGACATTCATCTGATATTCATTTTTATCTAACGTGTAAAGGAGACCTAACAATACGCATAAATATAATAAAATATTTTAATGTGACTATATCAATTAATAAAGAACTGAATGTATTATTAACCTATAAAGTAA
>CM063504.1:178720449-178722949 GCA_032207245.1 Pardosa pseudoannulata | reverse complement strand
TTTTATAATTGGTAACTAGCCCAAACTCAAGAATTCCTTCCCATTTTCTACTCTCATTTAATATGTCAGAGCCAAATCTATTCATTAGTTTCTTTGTCAAAATTCCATGTATTGCAGAACTGGAGGATTTACCCCAGGAAGTTCAATGCTACCCACATCCTGTGATCCTGTTATAAATATCACCAGGCTATAAAATTAGCCCTCTTTTGGTCCACGTATTTTTCCACCACACTCACTTACTCCAGCGTCAAGAGACCCACTAGAGAATCCAGTGGTAACAACTGCTGCTTTCGCCTGTTAGTGCCGCATGCAGAACAAAAGGCTCTCTCGCCGGTCACTTTGCAAGAGCTTACCTGGTGGAGTAGCCCAATACTAGCGATCTGCTCATCACCAACAGGAGAGTCTTTGAGGGTCAATCTAGCCGAGCTATCTTCGGCCTATCTGGCCATATGAGCCTGATATGATGCTAGATTAATTGAGGATATTTTATGTTAAAGCTATATTTTTAACCCTTATGTGAGCAGTTTAAAATATTAAGAACATATTTGTAATTACATACTTGCTGCCTATAGAATAGACTAAGTAATAGACTGATGTCTAAAATTTAATGTCGAGGTCTCGAGATTCAAATAGGCTCGGCCAATCTGGTCATATGAGCCTGGATTGGTGCAAGATTGTTTGGGGCCATTTTATATTAAAGCTATATTTTTAGCCCATATTCTTGCCGTTTAAAATATTGTTATGAGAGTCTTTGTAGTTACATACTTGTTATCTATAGAAGAGACTGGGTAATAGACTAAAGTCTAATGGTTTTAATTTTTAAATTAAATTTCAATGAAATTTAGATAATTTTTTTTCAATTTTCTATAATTTTTCATTCTTTGCAGTCACATTTTTTGTTATTAATTCATTTTAAAAAAATAACAAAATATAATAAATTATAGAAAAACCTGAAAAAAATTTAATCATTAGTTTTTTTTATTTAATATTTCAGGAATGGGTGCTAAAATTATAATTTTTAATACAAGCCTTTATTTAACCCTCTAAGCGGTTCGCACGTACAATTCCGCCAAACCAATGATGTCTTCAAAGCTGTTGTCACGTACAATTTTCGACCTCCAAAAACGATCCGAAATGGATGTAATGTACATTTCAGCCAGTGTTTGAGGTAGGAGGGTCAGGTCGATTGTTTAGAAACTGCATCCCTCTTTGATTGACATTTATTGAGGGATGCACCCCTACTCCCTGAGGCACAAAGATTCTGATAGCTTTTCATGGCTTTGTAAATATCTATTTCGAAGTATTTCGTTTGCGGTAACAGATGTATCTCTAATTGCACCACTTAAATAGCTTGGATGACTTTCGTAAAGAAATATTATAATTCTCTTAAAGAATATTTTTATTTGTACTTTGAAAATCCATTATTTCTTATGGGATGATCTTCGAGACTTGCGAACTTTATGTGTATTACAAATTAACAATCTATAATAACTATTTATATATCTATTTATAACCGGAAGTAAAGGGACAATATCGAGGATGGGTTTCCCGTATTTCATTCTAATTGGCAACGGGTGACGTAAAAGAACGTTTTGTCCATTGACACAATAAAACTTTAGCGTATTTTTGGAGACTTTTTTTAGTCGGTGTGTTCCACTCGGAGGGTTAAAAGTAACATAACTAGCACAAACATTTAAAAACATTTTTCTGTCTTTTTGATAAAATATGCAGTGGTACTACTTTCATACACAGAAAACACTGATTTACCCACATCGATTTTACAGCTAAATGTTTTCTCCTTATGTCCGTAATTTTTTTTACTTATAATGCACTTTTTACGATTTAATCCTGTGAAGAAAAAGATTTCGGATACTTTTCTTCCATTGTTCGGTGACATTGAAAGGTTTCCAGTCAGATTTTTTTCTAGTCTTGGATACAAATACTTACATCTGCTGAATAGTGAAAAGATTTATCAACAGGATTCTGTTATCGCCAGAATGAACAACATTCAGAGAGTGTTTCAACCACCTATTCCAGAGTGTATCATCACCCTAATAAGATCTCAAAGAAAAATGGTCTACGTCGTCAGACAGTTTTAAACTCATTATTTTATGCAACTGGTTGTTTAATTAGTGGTTTTGAATCGAATCTATGCGTTTTTGTTTAAAATATGTAAAAAATGGTCTATATTTCATATATTTCCTCAATAAATAAGATTTGTTCAGTTCTTTTATAACTACGGAACTAAAATCGTTAGTCTGGAAATTTAAAAATATGTTTCCTTTATATCTATTATATGTTTAATTCAAATTAACTCAAAATAATTATAAGGAAATATACAATTTTAGTTTTTAATAAACAGTTCAACTCAATACATGAAATATAAATTAAGTAAATTTAGTATAAAAATGATACGATATAGTTATATAACTCTCTATTTTGCCATACTGAAAATTATATTAAATTTCACTCTTTATATAATTTAAATGTCCAAAAGAGA
>CM063504.1:178707949-178715449 GCA_032207245.1 Pardosa pseudoannulata | reverse complement strand
AGGTAAAATTTGTGTGTTTGATTTTTATACACAACCACACGGTTTGCCATTACGTCGCTAAATTTTGGATAACTTTTATATATACCGCCAAATAATCACTGTCAATATTAAAATCTCTTCTGTCCATCCTATCACTTAATAGGACAAGAGAAATTAAAGTTGGCAAATAACATGTCGTCAGTAAAGATAATTAAATTATTGAGCTTGTACCGGATAATTCTCAGCCCTAAAACAAACCATTTTTTACCTGCCTTATAGGGTACTTTACAATGCTGGGAATGAAAAATTTTACTGATCCCGTCATATAACGGGTATACTCTAGTATACATATAGTATCATACATTCATTGATATAATATTAAAGATCACTAAAACAGTTTATGTTTAATAAGGTTGTTCTGTCAATTCATCAGAACCTAAATTTAAAAAAAAACATTTCATTGTTATTCATATATTTGAAAAATATTTTTATGGGACCTTTTTGCAAATAACATTACTGAAAGCTGAACGCTCTAAAGAAAATTTAAAATTTAAAATATAAAGTGGCTTCGATTAGGGAATTATTACTAATATTACAAAGATCTTATTATAATTTGTCATTACACATTAAATTTATATCATTTAATAATATTGAAAACATACTATAGCTATCCTTTTATTTTTAAAGTCAAAATTAATCAATATATGCGTGCAATGTCAAAGGTAAACTAGAATATCACCAATGTGACATCAACGGTATATCAGCGTGCTGTTTCTTTCTAGCATCGCATTTATTGACATAATACAAAATGCCAAAAAAATATCAGTATATAAATAATAAATATGAGTAATTTTTAATATATGAAATTGTGTGTAACCTGAATAATAAACTTATCAGATTAAGTAAAAAAAAAACAGCATTAAGTTTTACCGTGTAAATTTTTATGCGTTTAAAGGAGGGTTTGATACTTATTCCCTTTTCCGTGTAAAAATTATTGAACACAAAATGTAAAAATAATCTGTTGCATGTAAGAAAAGTAAATATACATTTTTGGTTCAACAAGTAAGCTGCTAAAAAAAGCGCCGGAAAGTTGTTTGCTATGGACGTCAGAGTACTGGCAATTTTCCAAATCCAAACAAACAAATTGCTTTTTGTTTTCAAAGCCATAGTTTCTGTTAAAAGATGAAAGGATATAATTGTTTCATTTCGAATCAATTAATTTTCGTACTATTCTGTAAAAATTTAATATGTTTAAAACATATTCTTATATATTCATTTGTTTAAAAAATATACCTTATACTATTTTATAAATTAATATAGATAATGTAAAATATACAGCCTCCAAGTATATATATATATATATAATATATATATATATAATATAAATATTTTATATATATATATATAATATAATTATATTATATAATATTTTAATAAAATAATACAGCTGCATATATAATATATATAATATATATATATATATATATATATATATATATATATATATATATATATATATATATATATATATATATTATATATATATATATATATATATATATATATATATATATATATATATATATATATATATATATATATATATATATATATATATATATATATATATGTATATATATATATATATATATATATATATATATATATATATATATATATATATATATATATATATATATATATATATATATATATATATATACATATATATATATATATATATATATATATATATATATATATATATATATATATATATATATATATATATATATATATATATATATATATATATATATATATATATATATATATATATATATATATATATATATATATATATATATATATATATATATATATATATATTATATATATATATATATATATATATATATATATATATATATATATATATATATATATTATATATATATATATATATATATACATATATATATATATACATATATATATATATATATATATATATATATATATATATATATATATATATATATATATATATATATATATATATATATATATATATATATATATATATATATATATATATATATATTTATATATATATATATGTATATATATATGCACTGTCTACGAATAAGTATTTGGACACCTATGCAAATGACAATATATGCGGTCCTGAGGTGCGTCACGATCTCCGCCGGTATACATTGTGGAGGAAACAACATCGACATTTGTCGTATGCAAGATGCCGTGAAGTTCGGATATCTCTGATTTCGAGAAATATATAATTATCTTGTATGACAAATGTGGCCTATCCTTAGGGAAGATATCTATTTATCTGAAGTGCCCAAAATCGACAATGGTCTATGTGGTTAAGAAGTGGAAGGTGAGCGGTGATTGTCGGAATGTTTCCCCAATCGACAGACCAACGAAACTCAGAGAAATTCGTAAGAACAGCACCCCACCCATCGAACTCATCCGCGAGGAGTTTCAACAGGAATCCAGTAGTATTGGTTCAATGAATACAATCCGTAAGGAAGCACATATTCTAGGTTTTCATGGTCGTGCTGCTGCCCATAAGCCTTTGATCACAAAATCCAACCACGCTGCTCGGTTAATGTGGTGCAAAGTACATAGAAATTGGACCGTATATCAGTGGAAACAGGTTCTTTAGAGCTACGAATCAAGGTTCACACTTTACCTTTCGGATGGCAGGGTCTCGGTCTGGCATCTGCCTGGAGAATGTCTCCTACATTGTGCCAACAGTCAAGTTCAGCGGAGGTGGAATTATGGTCTGGCGTGTTTTCTCCTGGTATGGACTGGTACCCTTAGTCATGGACTGGTAAGCTTAACCCCGATGCCTACTGCCCTATTTTGGATGCCAATGTGTACCATACGTTGTGGCAGTTTTACGGGTTGTACCCCTGTTACTGTCAGGACGACAATGCCAGTTGTCATGTTTCGAGGTTAATCAAGGTTTGGTATGGTGCCAGTGGAGTTCATCGAATGGACTGGAATACCCAGAGCGCAGCCCTGAACCCTATCAAAGCCATTTCGGACTAGTTGGATGGTTGGGGTATTCCATCCTGGTGAGAGCTTGTATGACTACTCGATAAGCTTACCCCTAGCTGCTAATATTATATATATAATATATATAATATATATATATATTATATATATTTTATAATATATATATATATATATATATGTTATTTAATCATATATATATATATAATATTTATATACATATATATATTCATACTATATATATATATATGTATATAAAATATATATATTATATATTATATATACATATATAAATATATGGTGAACATATATATAGCTATATTATAATACATATATATATATATATATATACTATATATATACATATATATATATATATATATATATATATATATATATATATATATATATATATATATATATATATATATATATATATATATATATATATGTGTGTGTGTGTGTGTGTGTGTGTGTGTGTGTGTGTGTGTGTGAATATTCTTTAAAATTTTATATATAATATTTTTGTAACACGACTTATTGTGCTAACTAAAATATGTGACTGAGCATCCTTTTATTCAGATATGTACTAGTGAAAAAAAATTTATTTTATAAATTATAATTAATTTTAACATCAACAACTTATCAATGTACAAAAATTTGAAATAAATTGACAGGTATAACCGAATGTTTAACATTTACAGCAGATAAAAACTTTAACCATTTTAAAATATATTTATGAATAATAATCTAACTCTTCTACCACTACCAAACAGCAAATCTATGCTCTTTTGTGAGTACTGAATAAATTTTTAGTATTTTTTTTCCTGAATTTTTTCCTTTTAATACGTGGACAGAAATAAATCCCGAAAACAAAACATAAAAAAATAATTTCTAATATGCATGCATGATTAAAATCCGGAATAGCAATATCCTCCAGGTAAACCCCGAATTTGATTAAGGCAAAACATTTTTGCTAATGCATAATGTATATATAGCTCCCACTGCTTTTTATCCTTTCCGGCCTCTGCTATCAAATAAACTATTAATGTACCTTGTTACACGTGCATAATTGACACCGAAAAATAGGAAGATCTATGAATACGCATTTCCCTTTTTCATTAAAATTCCATTATATGCTTTTAAACTTAAGTGACCTCCTGGGATCTCAGCTTCCGTTCGCAAGCTCACAGGATACATTTGCATTTTAGCTAAGTTGTTAAGAAGTTGACTTACGGTGATGGAATGACAACGTATGCCATAAAGTTAGTGTGGAAAAAATGTATCTTATATTAATCATCAGTACATTAGAGATCCATCTCACTCCTATATGCATATATGTTTTATATCATCTCCACAACTTTGTTAATGAATTGGATAAAACAAATACAATAATGAATAAATTTATAGATTCTCTTGTGAATTAAATATTTTTCTTCAGGTTTTATCCCCCAACGTACTTCAAATTGCTATAATAATTCTCTATTTCTTACTAAAATGCATATAGCTACAATTATTTTATTCCCGTATTTTATAAAAGGATATTAATAATCACATATTATTAATCTTCTTAATTTAAACATAATTTTAACAGTTCGACGGTGGTTTTTAAAGCTATATTCAAAATTTCAGTACGTTAGAGATTTTGATTAACTGTACATTAGAGATTCATCTCACTCTTATATGCATATATGTTTTATATCATCTCCATAATTTAATCAATGAATAGGATAAAAAGTAATACAATAATGAATAAATTTATAGATTCTCTTGTGATTAAAGATTTTTTTTTTACATTTTATCCCCCAACATACTGCAAATTGCTATAATAATTCTCTATTTCTTACTAAAATGCATACAGCTACAATTTTTTTATTGTCGTATATTAAAAAATGATATTAATAATCGCATATTATAATTCTTCTTCATTTCAACTTAGTTTCAAAATTTCGACGGAGGTTTTGAAAGCTATGTCTATTCAACATTTCAGTACGTAAGAGATTTTGATTATCAGTACATTAGAGATCCATCTCACTCCTATATGCATATATGTTTTATATCATCTCCACAACTTTGTTAATGAATTGGATAAAACAAATACAATAATGAATAAATTTATAGATTCTCTTGTGAATTAAATATTTTTCTTTAGGTTTTATCCCCCAACATACTGTAAATTGCTATAATAATTGTCTATTTCTTACTAAAATGTATATACATACAATTATTTATTCCCGTATTTTTAGAAAATGATATTAATAATCGCATATTATTATTTTTCTTTATTTCAACATAGTTTCAACATTTTGACAGAGATTTTGAAAGCTATGTCTATTCAAAATTTCAGTACATTAGAGATTTTGATTATCAGTACATTAGGGATTCATGTCACTCCTATATGCATATATATTTTATATCATCTTCATTTAATTAACGAATAGTATAAAAAGTAATACAATAAGGAATAAATTTATAGATTATCTTGTGATTAAAGATTTTTCTTTAGGGTTTATCCCCCAACAGACTGCAAATTTTGATAATAATTCTCTATTTCTTACTAAAATGCATATAGCTGCAACTTTTTATTGCTGTAATTAAAAAATGATATTAATAATAGCATATTAATAATATTCTTAATTTAAATATAATTTCAACATTTCAACATAGGTTTTGAAAGATATGTCTATTCAAAATTTCAGTACATTAGAGATTTTGAATATCACTACATTAGAGATTCATCTCACTCCTATATGCATATATGTTTTATTTTTTCTCCATAACTTTGTTAATGAATTGGATAAAAGAAATACAATAAATAATAAATTTAGAGATTCTCTTGTGATTAAAGATTCTTCTTTAGGTTTTATCCCCCAACATACTGCAAGTTGTTATAATAATTCTCTATTTGTTACTAAAATGCATATAGCTACAACTTTTTTACTGACGTAATTTTAAAAAGTAATATTAATAAAATTATTAATCTTCTTCATTTCAACATAGTTTCAATATTTCGACGGAGATTTTGAAAACTATATTCAAAATTTCAGTACATTAGAGATTTTGATATTCAGTACATTAGAGATCTATCTCATTCCTATATGAATACAGATTTTATATCATCTCTATAACTTAGTTAATTGAATGGATAAAAATTCAACCGCCCCCCCCCCCCCCCCCCCCCCCCCCCCCCCCCCCCCCCCCCCCCCCCCCCCCCCCCCCCCCCCCCCCTCCGCCCCCCCCCCCCCCCCCCCCCCCCCCCCCCCCCCCCCCCCCCCCCTCCCCCCCCCCCAATAAGGAATAAATTTATACATTTCTTTTGATTAAAGGTTTTTCTTTGGGTTTTACACCCAACATACTGCAAATTTTTATAATAATTCTCTATTTGTTACTAAAATGAATATTGTTACGACATTTTTATTGTCGGTATTTCAGAAAAATGATATTAATAACCACATATTACTAATTTTCTTCACTTCAACATAGTTTCAACATTTAGACAGAGGTTTTGAAAGATATGTCTATTCAAAATTTCAGTACATTAGAGAGTTTGATTATACATACATTAGAGATCCATCTTACTCCTATATGCATATATGTTTTATATCATCTCCAATACTTAGTTAATTATTAGAATAAAAGTATTATAATAAAGAATAAACTTATAGATTCTCTTGTGATTAAAGATTTTTCTTTAGGTTTAATCCCCCAACATACTGCAAGTTGTTATAATAATTCTCTATTCATTACTAAAATGCATATAGCTACAACTTTTATATTGCCATAATTTTAAAAATTGATATTAATAATATTATTAATCTTCTTCATTTTAGCATAGTTTTAAGATTTTGACAGAGGTTTTGAAATCAATGTCAATTCAAAATTTCAGTACATTAGAGATTTTGATTATTAATACATTAGAAATTCATCTCAGTCCTATATGCATATATATTATATTATATCCATAATTTAATTAATAAATCATATAAAATACAATAAGGAATAAATTTATAGATTGTCTTGTGATGCAAGATTTTTCTTCAGGTATTATCACACAAAATACTGCAAATTTTTTATAATAATTCTCTATTTGTAGGTAAAATGTGAATTGCTACAACTTTTTTATTGCCGTAATTTAGAAAAATGATATTAATAATAGCGTATTATTAATTTTCTTAATTTCAATACAATTTAAACATTTCAACAGAGGTTTTGAAAGATATGTCTATTCAAAATTTCAGTACATTAGAGATTCATCGCACTCCTATATGCATAAATGTTTTATATCATCTCCACAACTTTGTTAATGAATACTATAAAAAGTAATATAATAAGGAATAAATTTATACATTGTCTAAAATTTGACTAAAGGTTTTTCTTTAGGTTTTTACCAACCAACATACTGCAAATTGCCATAATAATTCTCTATTTCATACTAAAATGCATATAGCTAGAATTTTTGTTACTGCCGTGATTTTAAAAAAT
>CM063504.1:178687949-178702949 GCA_032207245.1 Pardosa pseudoannulata | reverse complement strand
CCTATTGGAGTATTTTCTTTTTAACGATTATAAATCCATATGTGTAGAGAAATGAAAGCAAATTTAATGGTTGAAGAAATATTGCAACAGAAGGTATATCATAAATACAACATATATAAAAAATGTTACCAAAATCATGACAATGTATTGAATAAATATCTAAAAATCTCAAACTCTTGAACGAAATCAAGAAATGATTGCATAATTTTATTCACCTTTACACAATAAAGTTATATATTTAACTGTTAAAACCATATCTGGATAATTTTATATGTGTTCGATATAAATGAAAGTATTTAAATTTGAAATTACAAGTAACAGTAGGAAAGAAATATTTTATGATTTAGAGCACCGTGTCAGATATATATATATATATATATATATATATATATATATATATATATATATATATATATATATATATATATATATATATATATGACATGTCGTGATCCAGAGGCGAATGGAAAACAGTCTTCTTTATTATAATATAAGTTTATTAAACCTTCGTTAAAGTAAAACTTTCTCCATTTTCAATTTTTCATCGAAGACAGGCATAAAATGTTGTTGACAGCTAAATGTCCATGTGCTCACTGAAAACTTATCTGTTTGCAAGCTCATCAAATTGTTTGTAAATGCTTCCGCTAGACCGGATTTTCCCAAAAGCTTACGCGGGCTTGTGTCTTTTTCATTTATTTTATTATTATAAAGAGTTCCCTTTTTTAGACCTGACCCACCCACCCACCCACCCATATATATATATATATATATATATATATATATATATATATATATAATATATATATATATATATATATATATATATATATATATATATATATATATATATATATATATATATATATATATATATATATATATATATATATATATATATATATATATATATATATATATATATAATATATATATATATATATATATATATATATATATATATATATATAAATAAACCTCCTACCCTAAATGAAAAGTTAATGTATATGAAATAAAAAGAAGAAAAAATTATCTATAACAAGATATACAAGTTAAAACTAACAAACTTTTATTATTTCTCTGTTATAAAATAAATAACAAAATTGAAAAAAAATTGCTGATTATAAACATGAATATAATCTATATAAGATTATTAGCTTTTTAACCTGTTAATTGTGAAATCATAACTTATGGAGTTGTTTTTCATAGAAAATCTGTAATTCCATTCTTTATATATTTAGACCATAGAACTAACCTTTTCAGTATTCCTTAGTTTATGTATTCATTAATAATGGTTAAGATGAACCTTAAAGAATAGATTTCCATGAAAGTCTTGAATCCGCAAATAAATGTCTCAAGAAAATCCCATATATTTGAAATATATGTGGTAAAATGTCCTTTAAAAAATTTTTAGCTGTGACTTGCTAAGCAGCTATTACATATAGTCTATCTTTTTCATTAAAGACTACATTTAGACTTAAATAAAGTTTTTCATTCGTTTTAAATTAGTATTTTAATTAGTTTTGATTATCCGAAGAGGAAACCGGCAGAAATGAGTTCATTTCTTGAAGAAATTTGGATAATTTTTCCACCCTAAATAATCAGCGATTTCTGAGGATAAATATATGTGAATATATTTGAATATATAAGAATATATGTGAATATATGTGAATATATCTGAATATATGTAAATATATATGAATATGTAAATATATCTGAATATATGTGGTAAAATACCTTTTAACAATTTTTAGCTGTGACTCGATAAGCAGATATTACGTATAGTCTATTTTTTCTCATTAAAGACAGCATTTAGACTTGAATAAAATGTTTTCATTCGTTTTTAATTAGTATTTTAATTAGTTTTGATTATCCGAAGGGAAAACCTGGAGAAATGAGTTCAGTTTCTGAAGTAATTTTGATAATTTTTCCACCCTAAATAATGACCGATTTCTGAGGATGAATATATGTGAATATATCTGAATATATGTAGTAAAAATACCTTTTAAAAATTTTTAGATGTGACTTGATAAGCAGATATTACTTATAGTGTATTTTTTCTCATTAAAGACCGCATTTAGACTTAAATCAATTTTTTTAATTCGTTTTTAATTTGTATTTTAATCAGTTTAGATTATCCGAAGGGAAAACCTGCAGAAATGAGTTCAGTTCTTGGAGAATTTTTGATGATTTTTCCACTCTAAATAATCAGCGATTTCTAAGGATTTGAAGGGAAATGCAGAGAGAATTACAGATAGACAGATAGACATAAATAGACTTTTGTAAGGCAATTTTTAACTATTTAAATATACCAGCAAGTTATGTTGGCATAAATAAATACTAAAAATTTGTGCTTTATGAATTGTAACAAGAATAAGTTACATGTTATTCATATAATAAAACATGAAAGAAAGAAAACAGACGTAATATTTAATTAGTGTTAGCAAAATTTGCACAATTTTTACATGTTTACATCATTATTGTTTAAGTGCTCTAAAACAAAATGACCAAACTTACAGAAATTCCTCACAAAACATCCTAAAAAGCACGAAAGCGTGCAACTAAACTTTATCGTGACATTTCCTTATGTGTATAAAATTTCCGGACTTCTTTCTGCGTTTCACTGTATCCGTAACTTCACGCTCGAAATAACAAGTAAAGCTGGAAGACGCAATTTAATTAGCATGCGGTCAGTGTTATGTCTAGGTTAGGACGTGCGGAAGTTCGCGATTAAAACAAAAGAATTAACCGAGGTGGAAACCCCTCTCACGATTAATTCATCTTAAATAATCATAGTTCTCGTCATACTTGGAAAGTGAAAGCCCGTGGGAAAATTGTCAAATGGTAGTGACACTCCATGTCTACTTGTTTAAATGCAGTAACGTTTAAGACATTTGCCTAAGAGTTTTAAATAAAATAACCGGAATATTAAATATTGAAAGCGTTTATACTTCTATTGCAGACTTTCTTAATCCAGAAGAGTCATGAATGTAAAGAGATTAGGAAATATTTTTTTGTTCCGTAATCAATATATTATTATTTTGTTTTTATTTATTATTTTGTGTATGACATAATCTATGATTTAATATTTTATATATATAATCTGTTACATAAATAAGTATCAATACATATTTTAACTACTGTGTTCTACAGATAAATAAATGCATTATGTATTATAATAATAGTTAATTTCTTTTTCTTGAAACATACCATACAGGCTATTGAAATAGTCAAAAGATAACGTTAACAATGGCTGCTACTACTGCATATAAATGTTTAAGTGTAAATTCTATTTAATTTATAGTTTTAACGTTATCTATAATATTTCTTAATATACCGCAGTTTTTTCTTGTACTAAATTTCTCTTATTAAATTAGAATAATCTTCATATAATATTTAACAACATTTTTGTCAGCATGTTTAAGTTTCTTTTCTAAATTTTTACTTTCTTTTCTTGCAACATAATATCCAGATTCTCACAATTGCTGAAATATAATATAAACAATGGCTATTGCTTCCGCATATGAATGCCTAGAATAAATTCAAAATACTTTAATGTGTTAATTTAATCTTGAAATATTTTTAATATACTTTAGTCTTTTCTTTAGTGTCTATGTTAAATTCTTTTTATAAAATTAAATTAATTTGCAGGTAAAATATAACAATATTTTGTTTCCATAAATGTTAATTTCCTTTTCTTGAAACATACCCTACGGGTGATTGAAATAGACAAAATATAACTTTAACAATAGCTGTTACTACCGAATATGAAAAGTAAATCCAATTTAATCTATAGTTTTACTTTGATGTATAATATTTCTTAATATACCGCAGTATTTTCTTGTACTAAATATCTCTTATTACATTAGAATAATCTTCATCTAATATTTACCAATATTTTTGTCAGCATGTTTAAGTTTCTTTTTTTTACTTTTATTTTCTTGCAACATAATATCCAGATTCTCACAGTTGTTGAAATATTACGTTAACAATGTCTATTACTGCCGCATATGAATACCTAGAGTAAATTCAAAATAATTTATACTGTGAATTTAATCTTGAAATATTATTAATTTACTTCTCTTTTCTCTTTAGTGTTTGTGTTAAATTCTTTTTATAAAGTTAATTTAATCTTCGGGTAAAATTTAACAATATTTTTTGTGAATTTATTTACTTATGTTTCCAATAACGTTAATTTCCTTTTCTTCAAACATAACGTACTTTCTACTGAAATAGTCAAAGTGTAACGTTAACAATGGCTGTTACTACAGCATATGAATGTTTAAGAGTAAATTCAATTTAATTTAAAATTTTTAATTTGATATATAAGATTTCTGAATATACCGCAGTTTTTTCTTGTACTAAATTTTTCTTATTAAATTAGAATAATCATCTAATATTTAACAATATTTTTGTCAGCTTGTTTAAGTTTCTTTTCCAAACTTTTACTTTTCTTTTCTTGCAACATAATACCCAGATTCTAATAGTTGCTGAAATATAATATTAACAATGTCTATAACTGCCGCATATGAATGCCTAGAGTAAATTCAAAATAATTAATGTGTTAATTTAATCTTGAAATATTTTTATTATACTTCATTTTTTTCTTTAGTGTCTATGTTAAATTCTTTTTATAAAATTAAATTAATCTTCAGCTAAAATTTAACAATATTTTGTTTCCAAAAATGTTAATTTTCTATTCTTGAAACATACCATACAGGCGATTGAAATAGTCAAAATATGATTTTAACAATGACTGTTACTACCGCATATGATCGTTTAAGAGCAAATTCAATTTAATTTATAGTCTTAATTTGATTATAAAAGTAATATAGTATTACTTTTCTTTTCTTGCAACATAGTGTTCCTGGTTTCTCAGTTGCTAAAATATAAGGTTCACAATGGTTATTATTGCCGCATATGAATGTATAGAGTAAATTCAATTTACATTATAGTATTAATTTAATCTTCAAACCTTTTTTAAGATACTTCAATTTTCTCTTCAGTGTTTGTGTTAAACTCTTTATATAAAATAAAAGTAATATTCAGCTAAAATTTAACAATATATTTTGTTAATTAATTTAATTTTGTTTCCAATAATGTTAATTTCCTTTTCTTGAAATATGCCATACGGGCTATTGAAATAGTCAAAACATAACTTTAACAATGGCTGCTACTACCGCATATGAATGTTTAAGTGTAAATTCAATTTAATTTATAGTGTTAATTTCATCTATAAGAGTTCTTGATATACCACAGTTTTTTCTATTGCTAAAATTCTGTTATTAAATTAGAATAAACTTCATCTAATATTTAACAATAATTTTGTCAGCATGTTTAAGTTTCTTTTCCAAATTTTTACTTTTCTTTTCTTGCAACATAATACCCAGATTCTAATAGTTGCTGAAATATAATATTAACAATGTCTATAACTGCCGCATATGAATGCCTAGAGTAAATTCAATATAATTTATAGTGTTAATTTAATCTTGAAATATTTTTGTTATACTTTCTTTAGTGTCTGTGTTAAATTCTTTTTATAAAATTAAATTAATCTTCAGCTAAAACTTAACAATATTTTGTTTCCTTAAATGTTAATTTTCTTTTCTTGAAACATACCATACAGACGATTGAAATAGTTATCGCAGATTTTTCTTGTGCTAAATTTCTGTTATTAAATTAAAATATTCTTCATCTAATATTTAACAATATTTTTTTCAGCTTGTTTAAGTTTCTTTTCCAAACTTTTCCTTTTCTTTTCTTGCAACATAATATCCAGATTCTCGGAGTTGCTGAAATATAACGTTAACAATGGCTATTACTGCTGCATATAAATGCTTAGAGTGAATTCAATTTAATCTAAGTGCATAATATATTCTATATCCGTCATGAAGCTTTTAACTCTGTCTGTAAGAGGAGAAAATCCCTTAAGTAGAGAAGCCAACGAAGTAATATTATATTCGCACAGTCTCTGCTTTATGCATTCACCTTCTAATGTGTGAAGTGCTGTACTGAATGTAAAACGTTTTGTTAGCTTTGAACATCTTAACGAATAATTCATCTTATCTTAATCGCAGATGTTTACGTCCATAAAATCTGCGTATTAGATTCGAGGAATTTTCAAAATGCAACGACTCTCAAAATTTCCACGTAAATTTTAGTATTTCATTTCGTTACGCATTACGTTAAGCTCTTTAAGTTTCGCTGTGTTTAATACTTTTCTGCATTTTGATTTCGAAATTTCATTCTGATTTTAATGCCACTTAGATTCAAATAGGTGAAATTCATACAATTAATTTTAGTAAAAATTTATTATTTCTATCGAAATAAAATATTAATCATATTTTACATTTAACATAGCTCTTTGAATTTAAAAAGTACTCAAATATTTTAATATATGCATTATATTTTTATCAATAGGTTAAAATGTATAATTTCATTTTTTCCTATACATCAGCAGATTTTAAATAAATTCATCTAAAAAATATATTATTTGCGTAAAATTACATTTTAAACCAGGGCTTCAAACATTAAATTTTCTCTTCGGTTCAACTAATATATATATAAATATATATATATATATATATATATATATATATATATATATATATATATATATATATATATATATATATATATATATATATATATATATATATATATATATATATATATATATATATATATATATATATATATATATATATATATATATATATATATATATATATATATATATATATATATATATATATATATATATATATATATATATATATATATATATATTGGTTCATTTCCGAATCAATACATTTATTTTATTAATATTCTTGCTTTTACTACAAAATATAATTCTATCATGAGCAAACAATTGTAATTCTATCAAAATTTAGAGGATTTTAATGTTTTGTTAAGTCATACGACAAAAACTGGACAAAAAATTGGATTTGTTAGAAAACATATAGCGGAAAAACAATTTAGTTGTGTATATTTTTCGAGTTAAAAATTTCCAATTCGAGTTAAAAATTTCCAATATTGAGAGGAGTTATAAATTTAAACGTGCTAGCTGTTTACTGTAAACAAATTTAAACTTACAAAACTTTAACTTGATTTTTCTTAAATTATGCTTTTTTCCTGTAACACACATGATATCTCATAATTTTTTAAACTCTTTTTCATGAAATGTTTACAGGTCGTATATCATATAATTTTTATCCAATTGAACTAAATGTTGTTTTTTATATCTACCAAAATATGTTTTTTACAATAATAACTTTTTTTTAACTTTTAAGGAAATTTTTTTTTTAAATATGTAGGTATTTTAAATACATACAAACTTAGTTTCTTTGAGGTATTGTCGTATGTTTTAAGATAATAATTTTATCTTTAACTTAATTATATTTTTAGTTATATTATACATTTAGTGTATGCATGTTAGCCTTGTTATCATTTTTATTAACAGTGCCAAAATGTCAAAGTCAAGTGACAAAGTGTCTCTCATCTAAAAAATTATAATAAAAATATATTTTATGTTTCAAACATGAACCAGATATGCGTTTAAAGTTAATAACTTAATCTAACTATGGTAAAAAATTATGATTTTATAACTGGTAGTTTTCACGCTATGAGAAGTCACAAATGATAAATAAGCAAGAGATAAATTGTTTTAAACTCACCTGAAAAATAAGCGAAAGCAGCGTTGTGCGGCATGCCTTCCTCCATGAGCCCCGTTCTTAGGGGACACATGGCTCTGCGAGGGTTTCGAAAGAAATGCCTCCTTGCACCGAGATTGCTGAGTTGTTTCCCCCTTCGCTCTTTGGAACGGCGATTTTGGAACCACACCTGGAACAAAGAGAGAAAGGGATATAAGTATTTTACATTTTTTCGCTTTTAAGAGTGGTATGACTCATTAATTGGTAAACTATGTGAATTGAAACAATTAACCAGCATGTACAATACGAGCGGCGAGAGTTTGCATTGTTATTCGTTATCAAAACCGCATTTGACAACTGTATTACGTACCAATAACTTACACCAGGCCTGCTGAAAAAACACAAGGAACAAGACACCCGCCATAAATGAGCGAAGACTTACCCTTTTGCAGACTCTTTATTTTACAATTCTATTTTTGATGAAGTACAATCTGGTGACGCAAATAAAACAAATTAATTATCAATATCGAGTCTCCATATAATGCTTGAAATGTCGAAGCAACTCCTGCTTCTGATAACGCTATCTTTTCAGGGAAAAAATAGTGGAGCACTCTCTGCCTCTTATGAGGTTATTCGTTCGCTCCTTCTTGACCTGCTTTTTCTCTGAAGGAGCCTTCAAATCTAAAGAGCAAAATCCAATGACTACTGTTGCCAGGACCAAAGATGCCTGATCCGCGTTAGAAACCACTACTGTCCAATGGGGCCGAAGGGGAGGTCACTGACGTCGCTTTCGTCCTTCGGTCAGTATCCCACGCTGGCGTTGTCCAGTAGTGTAACTCATTGTTACAAACTGAAAATTCCACTTACTTAAATCTGACTTCAACAAGTAGTTTCATGAGAAACTGAAACATAAAAGTACTGGGGAACATCAAAATAGGTTTTGGTTGTGGTTTGGAGCACTACGGTCTACTTTGTCCAACAAGAGGGCTAATGAGACCGGGACCTACTGCTTAAAGCCGATTCTGAACGGCTACGAACATCCATGCCATAGTGGGATTCGAACCCACAAACTCTAGTCCCGAAGGCAAGCACCCTAACCATTCGGACATTGTTCGGCCATCAAAATTAGAAGTCCAGAAATAATGAACATTTAATAACGATAATTATAGGGTTGAAGTTAAATTAGAAATTATTGATAAGTTAGATGCAGTAACAAAATTACTCAAGATATATCGAAACGAAATAAAACAATATTTTCTTCGGTTGAATTACCTTTTTTTTTTCTTCAGACCGAAATAAGGGTCTTTAGTTTTTTGTTCCAAATCCTAGTTTAAACTTATGTTAACTAAACATTATAGAACTATAAAACTAAAGTTTATATTTATTATTATTTTCCCTTTGTGTTTTTTCTCTATAGATAATATTATCTGTATAGATTGTGTTTCTGCATAATTATTTTACAATCAACTTATTTACTTCCATTTATAAACACTTTTAACGATGTTTTAAATTTTAATTTTGTAACAGAAAAGTACAAAAATTACTATTTAGTAATTCCTTTATATTCTTCAGTACGGATTAATCTGAGTATTTTTTATAATATTAACTCCTTCCTGGTTTTTCCGGAGCTGAACTCGGGCAGGCAAAATTTACAATACTAACTCATCCCGAGTGTAGCTCAGGAACTGTGAAATTTTACACTGTGCAGTCAGTCTTTCCCGCATTATCTCATATGTGCTTTTTATGGTTTCGAATGCTTTTGTTTACTTTTCTGGCTACTACATTATTTGCTGCTCAGAGAGAGACAGCAGGGGGAAAAAGGTAAGGAGAGAAACAAAGTTCTACTCTCCAGATTGCGATGTTGGACTCCAGAGCGATGCAGTACCATGTTTCCGACTGTATCATACACAATCAAATTTTGATTAATAATTTCATAATCACTTATGTAAAGCAAAAGATATAAATAAAATTTAATTCAAAATAAAATCTAGGTATTCTAAGCTTTATATTTATAGTTAGTGTGAATTGACTCCAAAATCTAATTTTTTCCGATGCACAGAAAGCCAAATGTACAGAAAAAATTACTCATTTATTTAAATTGATTTTTTACATTAATTTTTAGGAAATTTTGTATGAAAAAGATGCTATTATGTTTAAAAAGCTATGTATGTATGAAAATAATCGTAAATAAAATTGACATTTTTTGACCCATAATCCCAAAATAAAATGAACCTGGAAGGGGTTCAAAAATGTTTTTTCGTATTAACAATGGAGTATCTCTAAATTTGTGCCATATCTATAATGCTACTCCTTTATATTAAATATAATTTACTCAATATTTCATATACGGGAACCATATACCTTTCCCCCTCTTTTACAAGCAAGGTATCAATATATTACATATGATAACGATAACAGCATTTACGTATAGATTCCATAACATTCTCGTGTGCATTACAGTAAATCTAATGAATCATATAGACCATAAGATCATGTAAAGTGGAGGTTAGAACAGAATGTGCTTGCATGATAGTGCTCAATAGATTCTGCACATCCTCTATACAGTTAATATACCGGATCTGGCGTAACGAGGAATCCATTCGAAACCAGGAACCAATGTTGAAACTATACGCATCACAGCTTATTGTAATGTGGTAATTCATTAAAAAAAACATCAGGTGCTTTATGTTAATGAAAAACTGAAGAATTCATATCGTTACGAAAATGTTCAATTACCAAATCTATGGCATTGTTCCATTAAAAATACTACAGTGGAGTTGAAAATTCTAGATGATGATTGTATTAGAAATTTTAAAAACTGTAGAAGATTAAAATTAGAAAACATGAACATTGCAGAGCATAAAAAAGAATTTTCAACAGTGATGCTGATAATATTCTCAAAATTTTTTCGGACATTCAGTTATTTGAAACTGATCCCGAAGGATGGTACCCAAAAAATACTTTGAGTCCAATTTTCCTAAAGAGTAACTAACGAATTTGAAATAAATTTCTTGATGAAAATGTTCAGTTACCAAATCTATGATCCCATTAATAATGCGACAGGGGAGTTAGAAGTCAGCAGCCATGAGGGCAGAAATAAACGTATCAGATTCTAGCTTATGGTTTTACTATAAATTTTTAAAAACTGTAGAAGATTAAAATTAGAAAACACGAACATTGGAGAGCATAAAAAAGAATTTTTAACAGTGATGTTCATAATATTTTCATTTTTTTTCGACACTAATTTACTTTAGACTTTTTTCTCGAGACGGGACCCCAAAACTACTTTGTATCCAATTTTACCAAAGAGTAACTAACAGAATTTGAAAGAAACTTCTTGATGAAAATGTTCAGTTACCAAATCTATGATCCCATTAGAAATACTGCAGTGGAGTTAGAAGTCAGCAGCCGTGAGGGCAGAAATAAGCGTATCAGATTATAGCTTATGATTTTACTAAAAACTTATAAACTTTAAAAACTGTAGAAGATTAAAATTAGAAAACACGAACATTGGAGAGCATAAAAAAGAATTTTTAACAGTGATACTGATAATATTCTCATATTTTTCTGACACTAAGTTACTTGAGACTAGTCCCTTTTGATGGAAACCCAAAACGACTTTGTGTCCAATTTTCCCAAAAAGTGTTTAAAGAATTTGAAATAAATTTCTTGATGAAAATGTTCAGTTACCAAATCTATGATCCCATTAAAAACACTACAGGGGAGTTAGAAGTGAGCAGCCGTGAGGGCAGAAATAAACGTTTCAGATTCTAGCTGATGATTTTACTAGAAATTTTAAAAATTGTAGAAGATTAAAATTAGAGGACGACGAAAATTAGAGGGCATAAAAATTAATTTTCAACAGTGATTCTGATAATATTCTCAATTTTCATCCGACAGTCAGTTACAGTCTGTTCCATAAAAGCGTGTCGTCTATTTCTCTGAAAATACACACGAATTAGTAAAAAATACATGTGTACGGTGTAGTATAACTTTAAACTGAAATGCATTTCACCTAATAAGTTGTCCAGTCCCCATTCTTATCGATTATGCAAGAATCCCATTATCATTCGATTTTGATTACCGGCGTTTACCCCGTTCCGGTCGGTCGTCAACATTTTGTACCACTTTATAACGTGCTAACAACTTCTTGGCGAACGACTCCGACTTCCTCATGTGCCAGGTTCCAGGTACACAAGATATTTTTAGTCCTTCTGGATGGTTACACAGAGACACTGCTTGAAAACGGCTCGCATACGTGGAACTCATTTCGGAATTGTTGATTTACACACAGCAAAACAAATGTAATAAAGAATATAATCATAAAGCATTCTTCTGTAATGTTTGAAGAACACGTGTAATTAAGCCGGTATATCTATTGACGAAATTATGAGCAATAGGCTCTTTTGGCACAGACTGACTTTATTTGGTCCAGCAGGATGGGACCCAAAAACTACTTTGTGACCGTTTTTCCAAAAAGTGACTAACGAATTTGAAACAAATTTCTTGACTTCTCTTAATTTTATATCACTAAAAATCTATGAAAACATAATATTGAATAAACTGCGCACATGCGAAAAATGGTCCATTCCCAAGCTTCCAAATGTGGGAACAAACTGTAGATATTTTTTCTAACTGTAAAATAACGATATGTAGAAAATAAACAAAATATATATAAAAATGATTTTCCTAAACTGTGTTAGAAACTTTGGAAACACACTAAATAATTCCATTAAAGTTGTCTATATATATTTTTCTAACTATATGTATATATATATGTACCAGCTATTTTCTCTGGTAACAATAATTATGTAATCTCTATTACTTTTACTTGCCCGGGCTACTGGTCAAGAAAAAGGCTAATCAGTAAGCAGTAATAACGAACGATGCAGTCTTGCCACATTAAAGATAACGGCACAAGTCTAATTAAACTTTATTTTAGAACTGCTGAATCGAACATCTTTACTAGTCAACGACAGACAAGAGAAAGACACAAAAATCTCTCTGCTCGAACAGAGGTGCACCCAAGAGCGAAGACGGAAAGAATTTTCCCATTTACTGAGTGAATTTAAGTGTAAGATCAGGAAAATCATGGAGCCATTTTCCGGTGACAGCTGGGAAACGTGTTAAATAGACAGAAAATTTACATTTATAGAACATAAAGCTTTAGGAAATGGATCGAAAGAATTTTAAGTCGAGAATGCTCCTTTGATTAAAACATTTAAAGGCTGGGAAAAAGATTTTAAGGAATTAGAATGAGAGAGAGGAAGCTTTTAAGGAAATATTAAAGTTAAATGATTTTGATATATTAAATATATACATATCAATATTCTAATATCTCATTATTTTTTATTACTTTTTAAAGTTATTTAATGTTTAAATATGAATAAATGGCATCGCATATAAATACAGTGTACTTTTGAATAAAAACAGGGATTTGTATTAACCGGATTAAGAATGACCCAGCTCGCAGTTCTACTGTTAAGAAGATGAATATAGCTTTTTAACTATTAAATAGCTTGAAAATCACAGTTCTAGAGAAAACTACTTTAGACACTGACCACCCTATAAAGGATTTTCTTCCCAAAATTGCATTTTAAACAATTCAATGTTTTACTTTTAGAAAATTGTCTGAATATATTTTTTACATTCAACCTTACCGATGATATAGTATATTAATAATAAATCAATTTTACAAATTACACGAGAAATACCAGTTAAAATAATACCTACTTCGAGGTTACTGATTAGTTACATTCTTTTGTCACTGTAAAATTATCAGAAAATTTGGCGGATTAGTCTGGCGTTAACTGCTTTTGAATACGCGTACACCAGTTTGTTGATCATCTTTACATACTTTCATTAAAATAATTTTGAAATTTTACAAAGCATTTAAATTTGTTTTTCTCATCTTTGGGTTTCATCTTTTCTCTTGTTACAAGAAATGCGATATCCCAAAAAATATCATCAAATACATTTAGTTTAGTAATAGTTAATTAATAGTTTTAGTCACGTAAGATGAATATAAGATAAACATATACTTTTTGATAAACAGGTACTTTTTGAATAACAACACCGATTCACTATTAATCTGAAGATTGACACACCTCGCATTTCTAGTGTTAAGATGATGAATACAGCTTTTTAAGTGTTAAAATCATTGAAAATCACAGTTCTAGAGAACACTACTTTAGGAGCTGAACACACTGTTAAGGTTTTTTTCCCCAAACTTGCATTTTAAATATTTAAATGATTTAGGTTTAGAAAACTGTCTGCATATATATTTTACATTCAACCTTATCGATGATGTAGTATGTTTATAATAAATCAATTTTGCAAATTACACGAAAAATAGCAGTTAAAATAATGCCTACTTCGAGGTTACTGATTATTTACATTCTTTTGTTACCGTAAAAGTTTAGTAAAGTCTGGCGGATTAGTCTAGCGTTAGCTACTTTTGAATACAAGTACTCTTCTTTGTTGATCTTCTTTACATACTTTTATTAAAAACATTTTGAAATATTACAATGAATTTAAATTTGTTTTTCTCATCTTTGAGTTTCATCTTTTCTCGTGTTACAAGAAATGCGATATCTCAAAAAATATTATCAAATATAATTAATTTAATAATAGTTAATTAATAGTTTTAGTCACATAAGATGAAAATAAGATAATCTGTAATATATTATATTAGACTAATATTTCTAGAGATAACATGATACGAGTAAAATATTTTATTTGAAACAAAATGATGTTTCGGCAACTGTAATTTTATTCCTAAATCGTTATAAACTTAAAATTAAGTCAGGATTTAAGGTAATAGTCATTTTTATCCCGAATATAATTACAAATGTGATTGTTTATAAAATACAATAATATTATATTTAAATGTAGTTATTATATTTCCAGCAAATTTAAATTCTTATTAAATATACCGGTTATCCATAATTAAACAGACAGTAGTCACACTGTTCTGTAGAGCGACCTATTTGCGAGAATGACGCCACATTTTGTAGGAAGATTAAACAAGAAGGGGGACGAAAGATTAAGCGAAAAAACAAATTAGTTCCAAAAGTCACTGCTAGGGGAATATTTGGCGATGTGTTATAAAAATTAGAGAGTTAACAAATACAAATAAATGCGGAATAAAATCACCTTTTATTATGCACATTTTCTGATTTAGTTCAAGTGCAATATGAGAACACTTTTAAAAATACGTAAAATCTACATAAACACCGATAAAGTCTCGTGATCTGCAATATCACGTACGCTGAGCAGCAGAAGAAGTCCTTTATTCAAATTTCACGTTACATCGTTTGGCACAGTTAAGAAATTGATTTCCGTATTGATT
>CM063504.1:178675449-178682949 GCA_032207245.1 Pardosa pseudoannulata | reverse complement strand
GAGAAATATCTAGGCAATATATACGTTTATTGCCTAAACACTACTTGGGTGGGGATAAATTGGTAACAGTTTCACAGCATCTTATTGGCATAAATGTATATGTACCTGTATTGCTAGCTGAATTTGAAAAATAATATGTCATTTTATTCTGCTTAAACATACAAAAACATAACAGAAAAAATTCCACTTTCGATCAGTAAATAGTACCATTTGAGACGTGTCTAGGCAATTTATACGTTTATAACCTAAACACTCTCTCCTCGGGTTGTGGTAAATGGGTAACAATTTCACAGCCACTTATTGGATAAATGTATATGTGTCTATATTGCTAGCTGAATTTGAAAAACAATAAGTCATTATAGTCTGCTTAAACACATAAAAAAAACATAACGAACATAATTCAACATGCGGTCAGTAAATAGTTCTCTATGAGATGTGTCTATACAATTTATACGTTTATTGCCTAAACACTAAATGGATAAAAGTTTCACAGTCACTTATTAGCATAAATGTATATGTGCCTGTATTGCTAGCTGAATTTGAAAAATAATAAGTCATTATATTCTGCTTAAACACCAAAACACAAACAAAATTGCACATGCGGTCAGTAAATAGTAACCTTTGAGAAGTTGCTAATCAAGTTATATGCTTATAACCAAAACACGCCTCGGGTTGTGGTAAATGGGTAACAGTTTCACAGCCACTTATTGGTATAAATGTAAATGTGCCTGCGCAGCTAACTGAATTTGGAAAACAATAAGTCATTATATTCTGTCTAAACACACACAAACATAAAAAAAACAAAATTCCACCTGCGGTCAATATATAGTATATTCTGAGACGTGTCTAGGCAATTTATACGCTTATAACCTAAGCACTCCTAGAGTTGTGGTAAATGGGTAAAAGTTTCACAGCTACTTATTCGCATAAATGTATATGTGCCTGTATTGTTAGCTGAATTTGAAAAACAATTAGATATTATAGTCTTCTTAAACACATAGAAACATAACAAAAAAATTCCACATGCAGTCAGTAAATAGTACGCTTTGAGATGTGTCTAGGAAATTTATTCGTGTATAACCTAAACACTCCTCGGGTAGTTGTAAATGGGTAACAGTTCCACAGTTTCTTATTGGCATAAATGTATATGCGCCTATATTGTTAGCTGAATTTGAAAAACAATTAACCATTATATTTTTCTAAAGAACATAAAAGACATAACTAAAAAAATCCACCTGCTGTCAGCAAATAGTACCCTTTGAGAAGTGTCTAGGAAATTTATATGTTTATAACCTGTACTGAATAAAAAGAATTTTACTTTGAATAACCATGATTATTGAATTTTAGTTTTCTTTTAAGTCAATTAGTTAGTAAAACGTTCAGCAGTTATGGTAAGCAATTATTGAATAAGGTATTTACTTACCTTTATTTTTTAATCCTTTTGAATTTGATTTGAAGAATCCTTCGAAATCGAAATGATGAACCAAAAAACAGAAGTCTTGTTGTATGAAACTGTTTTTGATGATGAAACACATCAGGAAGAATTGAAGTTACATGAAATTAGTTTAGAATTTAGAATTAGGTTTCAAATCTCAAGTTGAACACTGAATATTAATGGATTACACGAAAAAATGAGTAGAATTACACAAACACCGAATACCAAACCGACAGCCATCTTTTCTGGCCTTGAATACTAAAACAAACAAAACAATAAAGCAGTTTCGAGGAACGTCACGAACTACTATAATGCCCTTTCCATTCATTTTCATATTTACAACAGCCAATAGGCAAACAATAAAATGCTCTTCCGTTTGAAACTAAAGCCAGAATTGTCATAAGATGATATGTGACCTACTGAGTGAAATCGCCTTATAAAAACCGTTGCAACGGGATGTCATCTGTTGAAATATAAACAATTAGAACAGAAAACACTGATGATAAAGAATAAAAATGAAACAACTATTTGAAGTATTTAGAAATTAAAATTAAAATAGCGAGTCTTTTATGAAGACTGGACATATCCTAAACATAATATAATAAACTTAGTTGAGTTCAGATGTATTTTAGGATACACCATCAAAATTCTTTAAACATACTACGTAGGATAATAAGATATACAAGGATATAGGACAGAGAAGGTATTTTGTCTTTTTTTAATGAATAAAATAGTGTAGTTTTATATATGGAATTTAACTTATATCAGCGTCACAGTTTACTGAAGTTTTGATGAAATAGTATATATGTAATCCCAATTTCAATTATATATAATGCCTTTGTAAATGATGTCAATTATTTCCAATATCTTATTGTTCAATGCTTATTAAAATTCGAATGTAGTTTCATAATTAAAAATTTATCATACAAGAGTTTTATCTCTATTTAGTATTTTTAAATATTTTCCAATGTAAGTTTTTAATAAGCAGTTCGAAACTTAAATAATTTTAACATTTATAAAAATAGTTAGAATTTTCTCAAATATATTTGAAATACCAAAAGACAGTGTAACAAATTAATTTCTAATTCTAGTCATATATTTATAGAATTGTGGGTCATTTAAGTTGTTCGAATGTGAATAAGATGTTAGAATGTTCTCAAATCTATTTTAAATACCAAAAGACAGTCTAACAAATTAATTTCTAAGTGTATTCAGTATATTTATACAATTATAGGTCATTTAAGTTGTTCGAATATGATAGAATGTGTTCGAAAGTGAATAAGTTTTTAGAAAGTTCTCAAATCTGTTTGAAATACCAAGAGACAGTGTAACAAATTAATTTCTAATTATATTCATATTTTTATACAATTAAGGGTCATTTAAATTGTTCGAATGTGAATAAGATGTTAGAGTTATCTCAAATCTATTTGAAATACCAAAAGAGAATCTAAAATATTAATTTCTAATTCTATTCATATATTTATACAATTATGGGTCATTTAAGTTGTTCAAATGTTATAGAATGTGTTTGAATGTTCTCAATCTATTTGAAATACCAAAAAACAGTGTAACAAATTAATTTCTAATTATATTCATATATTTATACAATTATGGGTCATTTAAGTTATTCTAATGTGATAGAATGTGTTCAAATGTGAATAAGATGTTAGAACGTTCTCAAGACTATTTTAAATACCAAAAGACAGTCTAAAAAATTAATCTCTAATTCTATTCATATATTTACACAATTATGGATCATTTAAGTTGTTCAAAAGGAATAGAATGTGCTCGAATGTTCTCAAATCTATTTGAAATACCAGAAGACAGTCTAACAGATTAATTTCTAATTCTACTCATATATTTATACAATTATGGTTCATTTAAGTTGTTTGAATGTCATAGAATGTGTTCGAATGTTCTCAAATCTATTTAAAATATCAAAAGGCAGTCTAGAAAATAATTTATTGTTATCTGCAGTATATATCTGCAGTATATTTATGGATCATTTAAGTTGTTTTATTATTAAAACAATCATTTTTAATAAATTTAATTGCATAATATTTAATAAGTTTTAAATATAATTCTTAGGAAAAAATGAATATATCATAGTGCACTTTTCCCTCATATAATATCTTTATATTATCATTCAAGTCAGGTATTTTATAAAGTAAATTTTCATTATGATGGCTGAAAGTGAATTATCTTCTTCATAAAACGTTTTAAAACTATGGTAGAAAGGGTGCAAGTGCTATAAGATGCCCGAACATTCCAAAAATTTTATCTTCTATCGTGAAATGACATTAAAATGATCGATGAGTTTAAAAATTTTTGGCCATCACGAATATTTAACTTTAATGAATAAAATTGAGTGATTAATGTCTTCGTTTGACGATTTCTTTGACTGCTTATAGGTCGATTTAATAAAAATCGATTATATTTAATTCATATCGTCAGAAAACTGAGCAAAATTAGAACTCTCTTTCCAAGTCGTAATTTTTATGAGAAAATCCTGTTCGAGCTATATTTTTTTTTCTAAACGATAATTTATTTCAAATTATTTCTTGAAATTAATATTTTAAAATATAATGTATATCGTAAAATTTTTCCGTTCAAATCACTCTTAAAATTTATTTATGGAATGGAATATCAGAAAAGTATTAGAGAAATATAGAAAAAATCATACAGGAATTAAATGTCAGCAACAGAAATAAAGTATAGTTCTATCCATATTAAATTCTAAATTTTGTTTAAATTATTCCAAACTTATTCATATTGTATTGCAATGACTAAGCAATCATAAAAACATAATGTAGGAATCATGTAGGATAAAAATATAACCATCCGAGTGGAACACACCGAAGAAAAAAAAGATTTATTGCATCAGTGGCCAAAGCATTCTATGATTTTTTACTTTACCCTTTGTTGACTAGAATGGAATACAGGAAATTCTCCCTCGTTATAGTCCCTTTACTTCCGGTTATATAATAGATATATAAATAGATATTATAGATTGTTAATTTTTATTACACATAAAGCTCGTCAAGTGTCGAAGATCATCCCATAAGAAATAAGGGATTCTAAAAGTACAAATAAAAATATTCTTTAAGTGAATTATTTATATTTTTTACGAAAGTAATAAACGATATTTAAGTTGTGTAATTAGAGATACATTTGTTACCGCAAATGAATTACTTTTAAGTAGACATTTACAAATCCATGAAACGCTATCAGCGTCTTTGTGCCTCAGGGAGTAGGGGTGCATCCCTCAATAAATGTCAGTCAAAGAGAGGTGCAGTTCCTAAACAATCGACCTGACCCTCCTATCTCAAAACTCCATGGAGGGGGAACATTGGCAAAAATAGACATTACATCCATTTTGGGAACGTTTTTGGAGTTCGAAAATTGTACGTGGAACCGCTTTGAAGACATCATCGTTTTGGCGGAATTGTACGAGCGAACCGCTTAAAGCTTAAATTAGTTGTCAGACAATATTTCTATGGTGATCACACAAAGTCTGGGTGTGTTCTACTTGGAACCTGCTTCTAAAATACAAGCACCAAGCCGAAGCAATATTACTCATGTCCGTAGCAATCCTGAAGCTACACGTCCTCTCCGGGAGGGGGTAAAAAAGTAACAGATTTAATAACAGCCACGTTTGGCACAAAGGTATATGACTGTATTGCCAGCGTTATAGGGAAAAATGAACAGAATGGAATTAACATTTTACTATAACGTACTCAAAAAAATATATATTCTACATGATATTGCATGATATTAAATGCTACATGATATTAAATGCTGATGCATTAAGTTGCAGTTTAAATTACTAATTTAAACTGCAACTTAATGCATTAGCATTTAATTTGAAACTTGCTTATATTTGTCTCTATGTACACACACACACACACACACACACACCTATATATATATATATATATATATATATATATATATATATATATATATATATATATATATATATATATATATATGTATGTATATATATGTATGTATATATATATATATATATATATATATATATATATATATATATATATATATATATATATATATATACATATATATATATATATATATATATATATATATATATATATATATATATATATATATATATATATATATATATATATATATATATATATATATATATATATATATATATATATATATATGAATAATATGGGTATATATATACATATATATATATTCATATATACACGTATATATACACGTATATATATATATATATATATATATATATATATATATATATATATATATATATATATATATATATATATATATATATATATATATATATATATATATATATACATATATATATATATATATATATATATACATATATATATATATATATATATATATATATATATATATATATATATATATATATATATATATATATATATGACATAGACAAGTGGTTAAGGCGTGGACACATTTGATTTGTATAAGATATCATATATAAAAACTTCTTTATTATAATCCGTTTGTTCATGGCTATTATTGTGACATTTTGCAGCAGACAGGTCGTATTTTAGTTGCTAAATAAGCATAAATAATTTTCTCATAAAAGATTTTTAGTTTCCTTACTCCATTTTAATTGCATTATATTGGTTTGGTTTGTTTGGAGTTCTAGGGTCTACTTTTTGCAACACGGGGGCTAATGAGACCGGGACCTACTGCTTACAGCCGATTCAGAACGGCTACCAACATCCATGCCACTGTGGAATTCGAACCCACGAACTCCGGTACCGAAGGTCAACACCCTAACCAATCGGCCATCATTCGGCTGTATTATATTGACTTTCTAGTAATGTATTTTAAATTTGTGTTTCATTTTCGTTATTTATGCGTCTTAAATTATATTGCTGTTTGTTATTACTATTATATAATATAACTAAATATAACTATATATTATTTTCTTTGACACAGTGGAACACATATGCGTGTGGAAAGTAAAATAAACACACATATTTTTACATATTACAGTGCATGTTTAAACGCTATCTTTCGTATATTCATGCAGGATGTTTAGAAGAGAATCTAAACAAGACAAAAAAAATGAGCCATCATGAATTCATGTTCATGATGTTAATGATCAAAGTAAACGTCATCAAAATAATAACACAAAGTTTGTTAGCGTGACATTTGCTGTGAGACCTGACAATTAGTTAAGGGAAAATAAGAGCTGAGGCGAAATTAAATGCTCTTTTATTTTAAGTATATCTTACATAATCATCTTTCTCAGGCTTTCCGCGAGCTTTACATCGTGGGAAAGATGCAAATGTCCAGGGCATGCGATGCTTAATAATTAAACTTGTATCTTTCACCACGTAAGCTGTAGAAGAATTTCACAGTGTGAGATGGCCGGGGCTTTTAAACATAATTTTACGTTAAATATTTTTACGTGACATTAAACTCAAAATAGTATGCTTTTAAAAACGTTTTGTTTTTTAATGTACTAACTGCCCTGCAAACGTCGAGATAAATGGAGGGAGATATAACTAAACATGTTTCCGTTTTAATGTAGTTTTCTACAAGCCAGCACTGTTCTACAAAGTTAAAATTATGTACGATTTAATTATAACTATGAAAGAGCTAAATGGCCGTTGTCATCGCTATTTGTTTCATTTACTGTAGTATACAGCAATTGGAAAAAAATCTTAAATAATCTAATAATAAATTAAAATATATATCTATATTCTTTGTTTCAGTTGATTAAATTAGGTAAACAACATTAACGACAGAAATATAATATAGTTTAATTATAAATTAAACTTCAGTATTATATAACAGTTTGAGTTATAGTTTCAATTAAATGTATATAATAGTATACTTTTTAAGCCTTTAAAACAATTTTACTTACATCGATATTTTTATGTTAAACTGAATATAAATAACTGTGTAAACATTAAATAATGATATCACTATTAAATTGTTGTAAATATACATAGTGATAGATCTTTAGATCTGTTTAAAATTCGATTAGCTTTAAAAATTGACATATGACTCAA
>CM063504.1:178655449-178672949 GCA_032207245.1 Pardosa pseudoannulata | reverse complement strand
ATATATATATATATATATATTTATATATATATATATATATATATATATATATGTATATTTATATATATATATATATATTATATATTTATATATATATATATATATAAAGTAAAAATAAGTCTCAGGAGGAATTTAACTAAATCAGGAAATCGGGAAAATACTGTACCATCCGCACATGCAACATGCAGTGAACTGCTTCATGTGCCCTAGTGTACTCTGAAAACAAAGGAAAAACACATACATAAGTTTGTACAGCTTTTCTCAGGTATACAATGCAATACACTAAAAATTATAATGCCACAGATAGTTTATAAATCCCTTATCAACGTATAATTAGAAAGCAAACAATAGATTTAAATTTACAATAGAGTTTATTCAAGCACTTTTAAATGCAAGGGAATCTACATATCGATATTCTCACTTTGTTTTAGGCTATAGCTTCAGCATTTGATCCAGATCTCAGAGATTTCTTACTACTTCATAAATATACTTTAATAAGTTATTTTTAAAAAGCATACATGTAACAAAAAAATACATAATGTTGAATTTCTAGGTTGTAAGAGTAAAACAATGTATTTCGAATATCGATGATCTGACTTCGTTTTGTATCTTATTTTCGTTTTGGAAGTTATTTGGCAAGAATATTTCAATATATGATTAGGCAAACATACCTTCACCAGGAGACAATATGTAAGATTAAGCAATAATAAAATATGATTCATTAACAAATAATTAAATATATAAAAGATTAAATACACACAATATATAACACATATATATATATATATATATATATATATATATATATATATATATATATATATATATATATATGTATATATATATATATATATATGTGTGTGTGTGTGTGTGTCGGGTTTAAAAATGGGGGTTAAGAAATAAGCAAATTATAATTACAAATAGTTAGAACTGACGCGTACGGTAACATAAGAATTTTGCTTAGGTAGCAATGCCAAAAAAGACAGTATTGAGAGGGAACTCGGACTGATAACATCATCCAAGCTTGTTTCGGCAAATTAGGAGATAGAGGATATGTGAATATCATAGCCATAGACAAAAGGATTACAATAAAGAAGTTTTTATATATGAAAATAAATGTGTCTTCCATACCTTAACCATTCATCTATGTCATATATATATATATATATATATATATATATATATATATATATATATATATATACATAATGGGTATACTAGTTGTGATAGAAAAAGGTTCAAAATTCATTATTCAATATATTCTTGAAATTTCATTCAAATGATACAATCCTTTTTTTTATGCAATAAACTCTTTTGCTCAAATTACTTTTAAAAAATTATTGATCTTTAAAATATATTGCTGTTTCTTGGTAAAATTCTCACGTAGCTAAATATCTAATATATATTGAGGGGAAAATATTTCGGCACCGTGCCATTGCAGAACAGCTCTTTTCCGAACTATAATTTCCCATTTTTCTATTGTTTGCGCTAGAGACATACTAATGTTTATATATAATATATACTGAATCTTTGCGTTCATTTTTAAAGTAAAAAAAAAATACCAGTTTTCTTAGAATTTTACGAAATTTTCCACAATTAGCCTATAATTAAAATAATCCATTTTAATGTACGTAAAGTAGGAGACCCGATCTTTACACAAATAGTGCTAGATATTTTAGTTGCTTGTAAATTAATTTATCTATTGTTTAAAATAAAGATATTGTTAAGAATGCTGGAAACATGTAGTTTGTATATCTCGCCAAATTGGCGAGATAATGGCTCCTTTGGGAGACACATTTTTGGCACCAAATTTGGAGATATATCGCCAAATTTAGCGACTGGGAGATATTTGTTGCTAAACACCCCTTCTATGGATTTTACTAGATGCTTGCAGAAATTTCCAGAAACCTGAAAGCTATATAAAGGGGCTGTGTCCGTATTGCTCTGAAAAAGTTCGCCAAATGTCTGCAAAGTTTTTTCGCCATCCGTTGTAATTGTGATTCATTTGGCATGTCAATAAATTGATATTGTTTTTGTCTTAGCCAAAGTTCAATTCAATCAACGAACTTTACCCGAGAATTTCGTAGCAATATAAATAAACAGTGTTATTATTTTCTACTCTTCTAGTAATAAATATGAAAATAAAATATAACAATTTTTATATTATAAAATATTTAATATATTTGAAAAGCAAATGTAATTGGAAAACAATGATAGCTGCTTTTAGTGTTTGATTGATGATCATCCAGTCAAATATTTGAAAATATGAAAAGTAAGCTAGTAACCAACATTTTTATTCAAAATTCAGTTGAATTACCAGACATTACGTGCATAAATTTTCTCTTCTAGTTCGAAAAGAAATCAAATATTATACCTCAATAAAGCAGTTATAATATGGGGAAATTGTAGTTTACGTTTAAAATATGTAATCTAAATGCTAAATATTTTATTTAAAAGATTTATCCCGAAAAGTTAACCTTACATTAAACCGCTTATTATATATTTATATAGTCGTGAGGAAATTCTTTAAAATTCCTTTAAATTAAAATACAGTGCTCCCTCGCCATTTCGCGCTTCATGTTTTGCAGCTTCAGTGTTTTGCGGGTTTTTCCAAGATATTTATAAAAAAATGAAAAAAGTAAAACCATGTCAGAAGTCACATTGCTGAAAGGAGCGTTGTTTCATGTTGATGCATGAGAGAGAAGAATCCCTGCATTTCAAAGAAAGATGAGTTGACTCAGAGTATATACCACGGGCTCTCATAAAGGCGCGTGATTAGTTTCCGGCGTGACATCAACCAATGGGAGAAAAAATAAAGACAACAACTCATCAACAACATGTTTTTTTTTTCAAATTAAATCCACCGGCTATAATGTCAGTGTCTCCAACAGAAGATTCTCAGAGTGAGTCTAAAGATTCCAAGACTCAAGTGAGAACATCTCCTTTGCGATCAACACAAGATTCTTCGTCTCACTCAGAAAGCAATGTTTATTACTGTATAAGGTTTTGTAATTAACCTTATTTATTAGCACTGACACGTTTAAGTAAATACATATACTGTTGTAATTTTTTTACATGTGTAAAGTATAAATACATACTTAAAACATTCTTGTACCCGCATACACGAAAATTCCTAGTGACAAATCCTACATCGAGATTTTTCAGCTTTCGTGGAAGGTTCTAGTCTCCATTAACCCCAAAAAACGAGTGATCACTTTACTCCTATTGTTGTATTGGCCTAGCAATTATTTCTGCTTTTCTATTTATTCTAGCATTAGTTGAATAGGCCTACACAACCTGATAAAAATCAACTTATATGCGATTAGTTTACTACTTATATGCAATTATCAAGATATATTTATATTTCTACTTGTGTTATGTGGTCATAACATAACATACGAGAAACGAGGAATCACTGTAGACTTAATTGCATTCCATATCAAAAAGGTATTTTCGAATATTTTTTTTTCTAATTATTTATCTATGAAAGTATTAAAACAATCCAATTAAAATTATTTAACAGCAGTGTTTAAGCTCTTTTAAATCCGATTACTAAAGAGGGAAACCATTTATAGATTTAATCGCATAAAATATTCACAGCTGATTCAGATAAAAACAAATTATAAAATTAATCATCCTTTATTCAATAAAATACCGAAAAATGGTAATCTATTTCAAGTTTTAATTTCAGAAATAAAAAGACATAATATTTGGTAATAGGAAAGTAAACAAAATGGGTTTTCTCGGTTAAAACTAGTAATTTATCGTATTACATTATACATCTTAAATATTTTTTAATGTTAAAATAGATTTATTTTAACAGATTCAATTGATAATATGTATGCATTTACTTCAACGCCCAGTAAGATAAAACACGTCTTAAAAAAACATTAGTACCAGAGGTTTGTTTTTTAATACTAAAATATTTTTCCTTAAAATATGATCTTCCCTTTAAAACTGAATTTCCTTACTTGTTTGAAGCACATTTTTTAAAAGTACAACTCTAAAACATTAACCACAAAATGAAGAAATTAAACGCAGAAAAAAAAACAAGCAACAAGTTTCAGAATTAAAGAAAAACATATTCCAACATGCGGCACACTCAAAATGTTTTCTTTCCAAGAGATTTCTTAACTTGAAAGCAAAAGTTGAATCTCAGAAAAATGAAAGAATATATTTTACGGTACTGATTTATAGTAAGTTGTCACCCCGTAAAAAATAAATGCTTCTTCTATCTCCCTTTTTGTTTTATATTAATCAGGTGACATCAAACACATTCTATGCGACTTCAAAGAAGCGAAAACCAAAAAAAATGGAATTTTTTATATGATGAAAAATTTCAACGCATATCATTTTTAAATAATTAAAAAAAGTAACAAGAAATGCTTTTAAGATGATTAAACGCGTTCTCTTTTATACATTTTACGACACTAGAATATATTAAGTGAAAAATTTATTGTTCCTATTGAAAAAAAAAGCTATGTAATTAATTTTTAAAAATCAAACAAATGTTTTAAGCTTTATAATATTTTTTATATATTAATGTATTTCAAATTATTTTTAACATATTATTTATAATCAGTCTCTTTAATTAAGACACTGTTTATATACTAGTACAGCTTAGGCTTGATGAGTATTTCTTTACTTTACAGCTAGCGATGCAGTTAATATCAAAATACATTTTAGAATTATTGGTATTGAGAAATACACACAAAAAAAGATAAACAAACTACTATAATTTTTTCTTTATTTTCTTAATATTTTATGTAGATAAATGAATTGCAAAATTTTTCTTGTAAAATATTAAATTTTTTAGGCATCATAAATCTTACATCTTAGAAATTACGTTTCAACCAAAATGATGAACTGCTGAAAAAAACAAAATATTTTTTGGGGAAAAATATATTTTTGGCACAATTAAAAAACGAAAATTATATCTGAACAAAAATAGTGCGTATATATATATATATATATATATATATATATATATATATATATATATATATATATATATATATATATATATATATATATATATATATAAATATATATATATATATATATATATATATATATATATATATATATATATATATATATATATATATATATATATATATATATATATATATATATATATATATATATATATATATATATATATATATATATATATATATATATGTATATTATATATATATATATCTATATTATATATATATATTTATATATATATATATATATATATATAATATATATATATATATATACATTTATTTAATATATATATATATTATATATATATATATATATAATTTATATATTTTATATATATATATATATATGTATATATATGTATAAATATATATATATATATTTATATATATATATATATATTATATTATTTAATATATATTATATATATATTATATTTATATATAAAAATATAAATATTTATTATAATAAATATAAATAATTTGAAAATAATTTTTAATTTTGTTATTTTATAAGCAATGTTAATTTATTTTTTTGCAGTTGTGTTTATACATTATAACTATTTTTATAATAATATTTTTTTTATGAAAGTTTTGTATGTTTTTAAATATTTGTATATAGAAAATTTTTTTAATATAGTATAATAAATATTAGTATATTTAAATTTCTTATTAAACAATCATGAATGTTGAACCGAATTTCTAGCTATATATCATTATTTTAGGTGATTTACATCAATATATTGTAAATGTCAGTAAATATATATTATAAATTTTAATATGTTGTACTTGTAATAAATATATATCTAAATCTCTGGAGTACTACATGGTAAACTATTGTTTTACGATTTTTTTAATCTGCTAAATATATTTTTGTATATAAATAAATTTTGTAGAATATTTTTTAACGATTACAATTTGTTTCAATCTGCAAATGAAGAAAACGATATGAAATAAATCAAAACTTTTATTTCCTAGTGGAGAGAGACGTATTCAATAATTAATTTTGATTCAAATAATATGTAATTTGTTAGAAATGTCTTAATTTTTTTAGTTAATGGTAAACAATTTAATAACAATAAAAGACAGCTGAAGTACATAACATTTTTTTGATCGAATGTAAATAATATTTTATATAAAAATTCCTTATTAACATATAAATATTGTACCGAATTTCTAGCTATTATATCTTATTATTAGGTGATTTTCATCAATATCAATAAATTATAATAGCATTTGTACTTGTAATAAATGTATTGAATCTAAATATATGTAATACTACACGGTAACATTACGTTTAAGATTTTTTAATCTGCAAAATAATATTTTTGGGGATATACAATAAATTTTGTAGAATATTTTTTAACAATTACACTTTCTGCTTCAAGCTGCAAATGGAGAAACAATATGAAATCAATTAAAAATTTTATTTCCTAGTGGAGAAGGCAGAAACATATTCAATAATTAATTTATGATTCAAATAATATGTAATTTGTTAGAAATGTCTTAATTTTTTTTTTTCAGTTCAATGGTAAACAATTTAATAACAATAAAAGAGAGCCGCAGTTCATAACATTTTCTTTGATTACATGTAAATAATAAATTTTATATCGAAAATACCTTGTTAACAAACATGAATGCTGTACTGAATTTCTAGCTATTTTATCATCAGTATGAAGTGATTTACATCAATATATATATATATATATATAAATTGTAATAGCAGTTTATACTTGTAATAAATGTTTCCGATCTAAATCTGTGGATTACTACACGGCAAACTCTAGGTTCAAGATTTTTTAATCTGCTAAATAATATTTTTTGGGGTATAAAATAAATTTTGTTGAATGTTTTTCAACTATTACATTTCTGCTTCGAGTTGCAAATAAAGAAACGATGTGAAAAAAATCAAATATTTTATTTAATTGTGGAGAAGGCAGAGACATATTTAATAATTAATTTATGATTGAAATAATAAATAATTGGCTATAAGTATCTTAGTTTTTTTCAGTTAAGTGGTAAACAATTTAATAACAATAGTCTTAATTTTTTTATTTAAGTGGTAAACAATTTAATAACAATAAAAGGCAGCTGCAGTTCACAACAGATTCTTTGAAATAATATGTAATTTAGTAGAAATGTCTTAATTTTATTTCATTTAAGTGGTAAATAGTTTTATAACAATAAAAGGTAGCTGAAATTCATAACATATTTTTTGAAATAATATGTAATTTAGTTAAATGTCTTAATTTTTTCATTTAAGTGGTAAACTGTTTAATAAAATAGACAGCTGATGTTCCTAACATATTCTTTGAAATAATATGTAATTTAGTAGAAATGTGTTAATTTTTTAATTTAAATGGTAAAAAAATTAATAACAATAAAAGACAGCTGCAGTTCCTAACATATTCTTTGAAATAATATGTAATTTAGTATAAATGATTTAATTTTTTTTTCATTTAAGTGGTAGAAAGTTAATTAACAATAAAATGCAGCTACAGTTCATAACATATTCTTTAAAATAATATGTAATATAGTAGAAATGTGTTGTTTCATTTAAGGGGAAAACAGTTTAATAACAATAAAATGTAGCTGCAGTTCATAACATATTCTTTAAAATAATATGTAATATAGTAGAAATGTGTTGTTTCATTTAAGGGGAAAACAGTTTAATAACAATAAAATGTAGCTGCAGTTCATAACATATTCTTTGAAATCATATGTAATTTCTTAGAAATGTCTTAATTTTTTCACTTTAGTGGTTAACAATAACAAGAAAATGCAGCTGCAGTTCTTTGAAATAATATGTAATTTAGTAGAAATGTCTTAATTTTTTTATTTAAGTGGTAAACAGTGTAATAACAATAAAAAGTAGCTGCAGTTCAAAACATATTCTTTGATCGTATTATAAATTTTATAATAAATAATAAATTTTATATCCAAAATTCCTCAGTAATAAACATAAATGTTGTACCAAATTTCTAGCTATTATATCATGTTTCATTTTCTATGAATGGTTTTTATGAGCAAGAAGAGATAAAAAAACGAGAAACCAAATCGATCTCTTGTAGCTACTTCTTTTATTATACAAAAATGCAAAATTTATATATTTTTATATTTTGCATTATGTCTCTATTTTTTCGAACTCCTATTAAATTGCTTATTTATCTTTCAGATGACGTTTCTTTGGATGACGATGAAGAATCAGAAGCTGAAATACGAAGTAAGATAATTTGTCTCTGTCTGGAACAGGATAAAATATTACAAATCCAGTTCTTACAGAAATTTATTTGTCGTGATTAATTATGTTCCTTTTCCGAATGTTTCCATTTTGTTTCGACTACTACAGGAAACGAACTTTTTGATGGCAAAGAACTATTCACCTTGCATTACATAGGAAATAAAAATGAATCGGAAGTCATTCAAAGGTATCAGATTAATGCATGCACTCCAGAATTTGATAGTTGTTGTATGCATCGGAGATTGAAAATAAAGCTCAATTCAGGTAACTGAGAATTTAAATGCAGCAGTATTTCACTTGTGCTGTAAAGCTTTTATTGAAATAAATGTATTTTATTGAAATTGAAATAAAATAAGTTTTAAAGAATAAACCTATTTCCATAATATATTAATTATGAACATTTTTATTAATTAAAATATATTTAATTACATGTATCTGTACACCCACCCATATATATATATATATATATATATATATATATATATATATATATATATATATATATATATATATATATATATATATATATATATATATATATATATATATATATATATATATATATATATATATATATATTTATTTATTTATATATGTATATGTATATGTATATATGTATCTGTATGTATATATATATATATATATATTTATATATATAAGTATATATGTATATATGTATGTGTATATATATATATATATATATATATATATATATAAGGTTTAACATGGGGCTTAAGATTTAAGCGAATTATAACAAAAAATATTTATAATTCATTAATGATCACGTAATAGGAGAAAGACACACCCTCTAGCGGAACTACACAGAACAAAAAAGCTGATGCGTAAGTAGACATAGGAATTTTGCTTAGGTAACAACGCCAAAAAAGACAGTTTTGAGAGGGAACTCGCGCGAATAACGTCCTCATATATATATATATATATATATATATATATATATATATATATATATATATATATATATATATATATATATATATATATATATATATATATATATATATATATATATATATATATATATATATATATATATATATATATATATATATATATATATATATATATATATATATATAGATAGATAGATAGATAGATAGATGGATATGTAGATATTTAGATGTATATATGCATATATCTGTACACAGGAAGGAAAGCGAATATAGTATTTTACAGGAGAGGTGAAGAAGGATTTTTTACAATTCTGTTTGATTGTTTTTAATTGTAATCATACTCCTTGTTTTTTTTCTAAATGCACATAAAATAAAAAAATAATAAAAGTTTTAGGTTAGTATGAGCTTTTTTTTAAATAAAAACAATTTTATTCCAAATAACGTAACCTCTCAGTATTATAAAATACAAGTAATGATTTTATCCCATAATGGAGGAGAATAATTTTTTCCTGAATATTCAAAATTCTAGATTAAAAGAAATGGACCTGGTACCTCTGACTTTCAATTTATGAAAACAGACATGCATATATTTTTACCTACAAACTTATGCTAATGAAGATCATTTTATTGTCACAAAAGATATTTATTTTAGTATTGTAATGGATCCCGAGTTACGGCTGTTTAACTTTTATCAATGACACTATCCGTCATTGATATATTATGCAGCATGTTTGAAAAGATATTCCAGAAAATTGCTTTAAAATTGAGTTTAGCTGAGTAAACGAAATGTTTGGCACTAAACAGAGAAATCTGGGTTGATAAATACCCTTTCATTCTTCGGAATGGAACTTCGTTCTCTTAGAAAGATGAAAAGTAAAATCCCTTTAAATCCCCCGAGCGAGTAGGCTCTTGAATCGCTTCTTTCTACTTTCTTGTGCTACTCAATAAAATGCTTCTGATCATAATGTGGATGTTTATATATTTGTGAATGTAGAGCTTTATATCTTTAGTAAAATGAATTTAGAAAATAAATATACTACACACTGAGAGATTAGAAGCTTACTGGCAGATATATTAAGGTCTCCAATGTATTAAGTTCTATATTTTGAAAACTAATCTTTTACTGACGAATTTATTTTCGACTGATTTTTAATTTGAATTTTTTTAATGTAAGGGTATTTAAAATTCTACGTAATTTTTTGAAAACTAATTTTTACTGACGAATTTATTTTCTATTCAGTTACTTCCTCATGATTAAAATTTTTAATTTGAATTCTTTTAAAAAATGTAAGGGCATTTAAAATTCTATGTAACTTATAAATGAATAGCTCCTTCAAAATAATATTTTTAACTTTCATATTTGGTACCAGAGTTTGCAGGTCCTAATCCCGCTGTTCGTATCCGTTCCGAATCGGCATTAAGCCTTAGGTCCCCGTCTCACTAGCGGTCTTGAGAAAAACAGTAAACTGTAGGGGTCGAAACCAAACAAAACTAAAGCAACATTTTCGATGTTAAATGTAAAAAAGTATATAAACTAATTTTTCTTCTACTTTTCTAAAAACAATGACTAAATAATATCTTAAAAATTCACAAGGTAAAATATTTGGGTTTTTTAGATAATTTTATCTTTAGGGAAATATCTAAAAAAAAGAACTATAGATTCTAATTAAAAATCCCTTAGGAAAATCAAAGAAAATAAATGTATCAAATATATAGTTAAAAAAGAACTCTAATTATATTAATTTGAACTGTAGAAATTTAAAAAAAACATTCTGAGATAATCAGATTGCTAGATTCCAATCATTTCTTTTTAAGAATTATTAATTATCTGTTACATTTTTAATTTTATTAAACTGTTATGAAGATTAATTTTACTATATTAATGTAAAATAATACTCAAATTATATAAAAAATTTATCAAATAGACTATTTTAAATATAATTGCTTAACACAGATTATTTTATGTAATATATCATCTACCAATGATATTTATCATTTAAATAGTAAGCTGTAGAATAAAAACACTAACTTTTTAAACATAAAAATATAGTACCTCTTAATTTAATTATTCTTATATAATTATCAGGGAAGTATAAGGTTTCATTTATTTAATTGTATTTATTTCATTTTTATTGAAAGATATGTATATAGTATTGTTAAAGATATGTATAGTTGTATTGTAGTACTTTGTGCACAATGATTTTACAATGAAAATCTTTACATTGACTATACAATGACAGACTTTGTACACATTGTACACAAAGTAATGTAGTATTTTTTAACACATTGTGTTCGGGTACATTTCGTTGCGGAATTGTACCGGGAGCTGGCGTTTTGCTCTTAAATTTAGTTATTCAGTTAAATTATTTTTTTTAACCAAATTTTCGTATTTTATATTAAAATGTATAAAGAAATATAAAAAATAGAAATGTATAAATAACAACCTTATGATTTTATAAAGAAAAAATATATTTTATAGTGGATATTTTATAGTGGATATTGTTGATATATTTATAATACTATCGTAAATATGAAAAACCAAATAGAATTAGTAGTACAAAGTTTTAATTTTTTCGAATTATGTTACATATAAACATTATTACATTATAAAAAAATGAAAAGAGCAATCATAAAACTAATAATGTTTTACAGCCTGGTAACAAAGCATTTTCTTCTATGAAGAGGTATACGGCAAAACTTGCATATGTAAGAAGTTTCACTCCGCACTTTTTTCATAGCACACAAACGACACTGTGTTTGCGGCATTATCTTCTTCCCAGTAGTAACAATTTTCTCTAAGATATCTTTCCACATAGCCAATAGTAATCTTTCAGGAGGGTCATATTTATTTTCCCTTTGTTTGCTAGATGTTGGAATCCCTGGATCTGGAATATTAGTTTCAGATAATTGATCAGTTATCCATTCCAATGCGACATCATATAAAAATTTTTTATACTCAATTTTTATTTCTATGTAGCAAACAAGAACATTCGGCTTCATTTTCCTGTATATACCGTTATTTTTGTACCCACAAACAAACCACGTTGTTACACTAACCCGTACTAGTGTGTGACTTGCACTCAAGTATCAATCGTCAGTAAACGTACTAGTAAGTGTCCCGCGCTCAAGTATCAATCGCCAGAAAACGAACTAGTACGGGTCCCGCATACAATATGTAAAAATTCACAATTAAAATATGATTTTTTTGAGATTTATATATAGCTGATCCTCTGAATTATTTAATAATATCTTTCAAAATTTCGCTGCAGAGCGACTACATTATTGTACATATAAGCAATCATCAATGTACATCAATGTTGTACATCAATGTTAAGTAGACTTAATGTGAGAATGGGCTTGAATTTGATAATTTGAGATACATAAACCATTGACACCTTATAATTATGTTTTCCTATACCAATGGCTCTATACATTTCATGGACACTGATTATTAAAATCATTTACTACATATACTTATGTACAACTGTGGGACAGTTAACACATCCTGGATTCTCTCTAGCTTCATTGAGACTGCAATTTATTAAAGTATAATTTCCTAACTCATGCAGAGTTAGAATATAAAATTTGAACTATGTATTTTCTTGAAATAAATTTTCAGATCCAAAGTTGTTACTTTATATTTCACACTTTTTTTTATCTCACATCAACAGTAAAGTAGAAAGAAATAATAATTTTTAAAGCAATTGTGTTAAATTTGTATTTCTTAGTATTCTCCCCTCTCTGATCTTAAACTAAGAGTATAAAAGGGAATTAAAAGGTAAAAGGGTTTAAGTGAAAAATATAACAATGTTTAAAAAAAAAACATCTTGAAAAGTAAATCATAAATGATTTGATATAATTTTATATAACATGGTTTTATTTCGTTTGATGTATCTTTCTATAAAGTGTAAGCTTTTTAATTTTTGTTCAGACTAATATTTAAAATCTTTTCAGAAAGTCTGGGACAGCATATGTAACACACATGAATTATTTTTTGAGAGAGCACCTTTTAAAAAGTTAATATTTTTATTGGGGTACATTTGAGTGCAATATTTCGTTTTGTTCAATTTTAAGGGTCACTGAAATATAAATAAAACATTTTAATACTTTTTTCTATGTATGAAAGTTTTAGTTATTGTTAAAGAAGTAGCTAAAATAAGTAAATAAGAATAAAAAATAAATAAATCTGTAAAATATATAATTAATCTGATATTATAATCTCAAGACTTTCTAATATTCTATTTTAATTTAAAATATTTCTTCCTTTTTACTGTATAAAGCGTACTAAAGTTACCATATAGTCAATTGGTTTCAGTGGATATGAATTACTGTCATTTGACTGCGGCATGTCGCGTTATTTATAATTTTCAATAAATAATATATATATATTTCATAAAAATTCAATTTTTCAAAATTAGAATACTATTTTTTTCATTTTATAGGGAATAGTATTTCATAACAATGTTTCAACTCTTTAAAATGCTCTAGAAAAATTTCATATAATTTATATTCATATTATTATAGTATTCATAAATATTATATAAATTGTGATAATTCTAAATTGTGAACTTAAATTTCTGAAAAGTTGTTCAAAAATTCATTCAATTCTAAAAAAATTAATCAAATAAAACTTAAATCAAAGAAATTTAAAATGGTCTTTATAAATTTCAGTAAATTTTAAAATGTTCTTCTGAATATTTTGCCAAAAACACATAAAATACATTTGAATTGTACTTGTTTTATATTTGGACTTATTTTCAAGTAACAAACACAGTACATTTAGAAGAGTTCGAATTATTATTCAAAGTATAAACACAAATATTTTTCTGAGAAGGGTAATTTAATTAATCAAAAACATATGAACATAACTGTTCAAATTTATGTTAAAAGAAGGAAGTGTTCGTAATAAAACTCAAAAGCATAAATGAAGAAAAGTTAAAAATAACAAAACTATTCAAAAACTGAATAGTCTATAAGCAATAATTGTTTTTTTTTAAAGGATGGAGTAAAAAGACATACTTTTACACTAACTTTAGGGACTTAAAAATCTTCATAATAATTTCCTATTTTTGAAACTGCATTAGAGAAATATATCTACAACTTTAAAATTGATTATTTTTTACAATGGCTCATCAACTTATGAAAAAAAAATTTAATTTTTGTTATTGAAGAAGTACATTTTTAAAATTTCATTAATAAATATACCAAGTTAAGAAAAAAGTTGTTTTGCTGCTAGATAACAGCAAACTATTTGTTTTAACCTGGTAAATAAATTATTAAAGATATGATTCTTAAATTTAGGAAAAACAGCAATTTAGTAGTTGGAATATGCTATATAGTCTTTTGCATGTTAAAAAATATAATTTACCTTTCCTATTAGAATAGTAGATTCAGAGAATAAATAAATAAAGAACTTTCAAAGGTTAAAGTGCGGTAAAATGAAATTGTACTTTTTTATAATGGCTCATCAAGTATGAAAAATACATTTAATTCTTATTATTACAGAAGTACATTATTTAAAATTTCATAAATAAATATACCAAAGAATATAGTAAAGAATTCGTTTTGCTACTAGATAACAGAAAATTATTTGTTTTATCCCGGAAAATAAATTATTAAATATGTGATACCTTAAATTTAAGAAAAAAAAAACATTTAGTAACTGAAATATGCTATATAATCTTTACCATGTTATAAAATAAAATTTACCATTCGTATTAGAGTAGGATATTCATAGAATAGATAAATAATGAATTTCTAACTAACAAATTTCAAAGGTTAAAATGCGGTAAAACGAAAATATACTTTTTTATAATGGCTCATCAATTATAAAAATTTATTTAATTTTTATTATTAAAGAAGTGCACTACTTAGAATTTCATAAATAAATATAAAAAAGAAAATAGAAAAGATTTCGTTTTGCTGCTAGATAACAGCAAAATATTTGTTTTATCCAGGAAAATAAATAATTAAAGATATGATGTCTTAAATTTAGGAAAAACAACAATTTAACAATTGTAATATGCTTTATAGTATTTTGCATGTTAAAAAATATAATTTACCTTTTCTATTAGAATAGTAGATTCATAGAATAAATAAATAAAAAACTTTTAAACAATTCCAAAGGTTAAAGTGCTGTAAAACGAAATTGAACTTTTTTATAATGGCTAATCAAGTATTAACAAGATATTTAATTTTTATTATTGAAGAAGTACATTTTTTTAAAATTTCATAAATAAATATACTAAAGAATATAGTAAAGAATTTGTTTTGCTGCTAGATAACAGAAAACTATTTATTTTAGCCAGGGAAATAAATTATTATACATAAGATGTCTTAAATTTAGGAAAAACAACGATTTAGTTATTACAATATGCTTTATAGTCTTTAGTATGTTAAAAAATAAAATTTACCATTCCTATTAGAATAGAGAGATTCATAGAATAAATAAATAAAGAACTTCTAAAAAATTTCAAAGGTTAAAGTGCTGTAAAAAGAAATTGTACTTTTTTATAATGGCTCATCAAGTATGGTTGGTTGGAAGCACTACGGTCCAATTTTTTGCAACACGAGGGCTAATGAGACCGGGACCTACTGCTTAAAGCCGATTCCGAACGGCTGCGAAAATCCATGACACAGTGGGACTCGAACTCACGAACTCCGATTCCGAAGGTCAGTGCCCTAACCATTCGGCCATCGTTTGGCTGCTCATCAAGTATGAAAAATATATTTAATTTTTATTATTAAAGAAGTATATTATTTAAAATTTTATAAATAAATATACCAAAGAATATAGTAAGCAATTCGTTTTGCTGCTAGATAACAGCAAACTATTTGTTTTAGCCAGGAAAATAAATTATTAAAGATATGATTCTTAAATTTATGAAAAACAACAATTTAGTAATTGAAATAGGCTATATAAACTTTACCATGTTATAAAATAAAATTTACCATTCCTATTAGAATAGGATATTCATAGAATAGATAAATAATAAATTTCTAACTAACAAGTTTCAAAGGTTAAAGTACGATAAAACAAAATTATACTTTTTTATAATGGTTCATCAATTATAAAAATTAATTTAAGTTTTATTATTGAAGAAGTACATTACTTAAAATTTCATAAATAAATATACCAAAGAATATGAAAAGATTTCGTTTTCCTGCTAGATAACAGCAAACTGTTTGTTTTATCCAGGAAAATAAATTATTAAAGATATGATTCTTATATTTATGAAAAACAACAATTTAGTAATTTCAATAGGCTATATTAATTATACAATTTACCATGTTATAAATCAAAATTTATCATTCTTATTGGAATAGGATATTCATAGATAAATAATGAATTTCTAACTAACAAATTTTAAAGGTTAAAGTGTGGTAGAACGAAATTATATTTTTTATAATGGCTCATGAATTATGAAAAATATATTTATTTTTTATTATTGAAGAAGCACATTATTTAAAATTTCATAAATAAATATACCAAACAATATAGAAAAGAATTCGTTTTGTTGCTAGATAACAGCAAACTATTTGTTTTATAAAGAAAAATAAATTATTAAAGATATGATTCTTAAATTTATGAAAAAAAAACCAATTTATTAATTGAAGTATCCTATATAGTCTTTACCATGTTATGAAATAAAATTTACTATTCCCGTTACAATTAGACAATCATAGAATAAATAAATAATGAATTTTTAACTATCAAATTTCAAAGGTAAATTACGGTTAAACGAAATTCACATTTTTATTTCTTGTATAGATTTTATATTTTAAAAACATGCATTACTGCATTTAGCAAAAACTAGATATTTTTTAAATATTAAATTCTTGTTATTAACCTATAAAATTTCATATCATATTACTAATCTATGTAAACAAAAATAAACTGTTATATTACTTATAACTGTCCGTTTAATTGCTATTACATCCCCTTAAGTTAAAATATATGTACAGATATTTATATTGGAGGTTTCTGCGAAAATGATGAAAATTAATGAAATGAAACTATAAAAGATGTCGAGGAAAATTAAAGTATATATTCATTTGCAATCTATCATGCCAAATATAATATATTTACATTCACTAACGTCGTTCACAGAAAGTTATATATATATATATGTATATATTATATAAATATATAATTATATAAATATAATATATATAGTCGTATTGTACATATAGATATATATTCATATACTATATATATATTATATATAATATATATATATATATAGATAGATATAGATATATATATATATATAATATATATATATATATATATATTATATATATATATATATATATATATATATATATATAGATATATATATATATATATATAT
>CM063504.1:178570449-178650449 GCA_032207245.1 Pardosa pseudoannulata | reverse complement strand
AGTTTTGTTTTTTAATTGGTGTATATTTTTACCGATTGTTCATCTCAGGCTGGCATTTAGAATAAACTTTTTATAAGATATTCTAATGTTTCTCATGATGTTTGATTTATTTTAGAATTTAATAAAAATCCGTAAATCACATTTCTTTTCGATTTACTTTTATTTCTGACTGAACTTATGATGGTTTTTTTGAAGTAGGCTTTTCTTACGATAGTATGTTAGTAGATTTATTTTATAATTTAAAAATATTATATGATAGCTAGTTTTGTTTTTTAATTTTTTTCTGGTTGAACATCTCATGCTGGCATTTAAAATAAACCTAGACATTACTCATGTTGTTAGATTTATTTTACAATTTAATAAATATCTTTGAAAGGCATTTCTTTTCGTTTTACATTTATTTCTGACTGAAATTATGATGGCTTTAGGAATAAAAGTAGGCTTTTTTGGGATAGTATGTTCCTTGATTTATTTTACAATTTAAAAAAAATTCTGTGAATGATTTTATTTTTTTCTTTATTCGATTTATTTTTTTTCTGACTGAACTCCTTGTGATGGCTTTTGGAATAAATGTAGGCTTTTCTTGTGATGGTATGGTCCTTGATTTATTTTATAATTTTAAAAAATCTTCTATGATATCTATTTTTGTTTTTTAATTGGTTTATTTTTTTCTGATTGAAGAACTCAAGCTGGCATTTACGCTAAATGAAGACATCTTCTTATGTTTAATTTTTTCTAACTGAACATTATATGCGGGCATTTGGAGTAAACGTAGACATTCCTCATTTTGCTTGATTTATTTTACAATTTGAAAAACATTCTGTAAAACAAATTTCTTTTTTCGATTTAATTTTTCTGTCTGAACTTCTTATGATGTCTTTTGAAATAAACGTAGGCTTTTCTTGTGATGGTATGTTTCTTGATTTATTTTATAATTTTAAAAAATTCCTTGAAAGCCATTTTTTTTTCTTTATATGATTTATTTTTTTCTCACTGAACTGATCAGGGTGCTTTTTGGAATAAACGTAGGCTATTCTCACGATGGAATGTTCCTTGATTTATTTTATAATTAAAAAATTATATGATAGCTAGTTTTATTTTTTAATTGTTGTATTTTTTTTCTGATTGAACATCTCATGCTGGAATTTATAATAAACGTAGACATTTCTCCTGTTGCTTGATTTATTTTACCCTTTTAGAAAAATTCTGTGAAAGATATTTCTTTTTCTATATTCCATTTTTTTATTGTAGTTCTTATGATGGCTTTAGGAATAAAAAGTATGCTTTTCTTGTAATGGTATTTTGCTTATTTTATTAAATAATTAAAAGAAATTCTTTGATAGCTATTTTTGTTCTTTCATCGGTTTAAATTTTTCTCATTGCACATTTCATGTAGATCTTTGGAATAAACGTAAGCATTTCTTATGTTGCTTGATTTATTTTACAATTTTAGAAAAATTCTGAGAAAGATATTTCTTTCTTTTTATTCGATTTTTTTACTGAACTTTTTATGATGGCTTTTGGAATAAAAGTAGGCTTTTCTTTTGATGGTTTGTTGCTTGATTTATTTTATAATTAAAAACAAATTCCGTGACAGCCGCTTCTTTTTCTGCATTCGATTTATTTATTTCTGACTGAACTGATCAAGGCGGTCTTTGGAATAAACGTAGCCTTTTCTCACGATGGTATGTTCCTTGATTTATTTATAAATAAAAAAAAATCTTTGACAGCTAGTTTTGTTATTTAATTGGTTTACTTTTATCTATCTAAAAATCTCATGCTTGCCCTGAAAACAAATGTAGACATTTGTCATGTTGCTTGATTTATTTTACAATTTAAAAAAATTTATTAAAAGATATTTCTTTTTCTTTATTCAATTTATTTTTCTTTTGACTGAACTTCTTATGATGGCTTTTGGAATAAAAGTAGGCTTTTTTTGTGATGGTTAATTCCGTGATTTATTTTATTATTAAAAAATCTATGATAGCTATTTTTGTTCTTTAATCGGATTAATTTTTTTAACTAAACATTTCATGTGGCCTTTTGAATAAACGTTAGCATTTATCATGTTGCTTGATTTATGTTACAATTAAAAAAAATTCTGAGAGATATTTCTTTTTTCTTTATTCAATTTGTTTTTTTTCACTCAACTTCCCATGATGGCTTTTGGAATAAAAGTAGGTTTTTTTGTGATAGTATGTTCCTTGATTTATTTTATAATTAAAAGAATTCAGTGATAGCAATTTTTATACTTTAATTGGTTTATTTTTTTCTAACTGAACAACTCATGCAATTTAGTATAAACGTAGACATTTCTCATGTTCCACAATTTATTTTACAATTATAGAAAAATTCTGTGAAAGATATTTCTTTTTCTTTATTCTATTTATTTTTTTCTGACTGAACTTCTTATGGTGGCTTTTGTACTAAAAGTAGTCTTTTCTTGTGATGGTATATTGCTTGATTTATTTTATAATTAAAAAAAAAATCTGTGAAACCCATTTCTTTTTCTTTGTTCGAATTACTTTTTTATGACTAAAATTTTCATAGTGGCTTTTAAAATAAACATAGGCTTTCTCAAGATGGTATGCTGCATGATTTCTTTTATATTTTCAAAACATTCTGTGACAGCTATTATTTCTTTATTCGATTTACTATAATTTTTAAATCCTTCGATATCTGAATACATAATTTCTTTAAAAAAAAGGCTTTGATACTAATATTTCCATTCTTTTATTATTTATTTTTTGTTTTTATAAAGAGCTTGCTAGAATTCCCTTCCACCGTTTTTGGATTAGTATATTGATTTATCATACTCGTTGTTTGGGATACATTTATGGTATGATAGTATTTTCATTTAATTTACTTGCTTATGATTAAAAATACTTGCAGCGCTTACAAATTAATCTTAAAACTTATTTAGTTGGTTTTTTATATTATTTTCTTTAGCTGATCTACATATAATTAATAATATTAAAACAATTCGAAATAATTTATAGACATATTTTTGTACACTTGTGTTTCGATTCAGTAGAACTGAATTGAAAATTGCCTCTGCGATATTTTGGGTAATATTTATAGCCAAACTTTTCATTGTCAAGTCTGAAATAAGCATATTCAAATATTTTGGGGATATGTTGTTTTAAATTATTTTTTATATTTAAAATGTATGTAAACATTTTGAAGCACTAAAAGTCTTGCAGTACTAAATATATTTTCTAAAATGTAAATTATCAGCCGATATAAAGAGGGTAGTATCAAAATAAATCGAAAATATTATAGAAATATTAATCAGCGTTTGTTTTGTTTCGTTTGTTTATTCTCAATATGAAGGCTGCAATTTGCTTTCACAGTGTAGTCGGCAACACTTCAAAACGAAATATTGATAATCGCAGTTTGCATAAACAAAAGCGTTTTTCGTGACTGTATGTTATTTATATTAATTTTCTTGCTTTAAAAGTACGAGGTAATTAACTTTTCATGTCACTGAATTTAATTGTTTTTGTCTTAAAATTCATTGATCTAACTATATAATATAGTATTATAATAATTTGGAATAATTTTGAAAACATTTTGACTTGAAATTGTTTATATACATATACCTGACACATAAATGCCTAGGTTTCTGAATTTATTTTATTGAGTGACTGATAGTCATCGGAATAAAAGCTATTAATACACTTTTTTTTATTTTTTCTACTAAAAAGACTATCGTAATTTGAGAGTTATGGATTATTTATTCAATTTTTGTATTAATGTTTCTTTTACAAGAAGATATGTGGAATTAAACCCAGCGATATTTTGGTTTACATTTCTGACTGAACATCTGATAATTATCAGTCAATTTTGTTTCTAAAGTTAAAAGAATATAAGTAATAAAATTGTATTATGCTCTAATATTTCAACTTATTTACTTATCTAAATTATTTCTCAACTAACCGTAATAATTATTGTCTAATAAACCAAAAATGAAGCATGTAAATGTGTAATAGTATTTTCTAGGTTCATTTGTTTTTCACAAAGACAAAAGTCGAAAAAATTTCTGGGATACTTTGATTTAACATTCTAATGGTTACTCTGTTTATTGCAATTTATATAAACTTGCACTTTAAATGTAATGAAGATATGTTAGTTAATATACACTCAAGTTTTCTTATGTTTATACTTATTTGAGCATGAACCTCTACCATATTTATTTGTCTTATATAAAAAAAATCTTCAAATATGTTATTCAAGAGTGTTTACAATTTAAGAAAAACTATTTTAAAATTATACACACTGTGGAGATAGTAATAAAAGCTTCGTTATGAATAGAATAAAAAGACAGAATTTGTCTTAAATATTGATATAGTATTCATTAATGCCTATTTATTAGCGCTACCTTTTAAGACACTGCATTTTGCAACAAATGAAATTTATTTAAAAATTATTATTTTTTCCGAAATCTTTCCTTATCAAATGTCATTAATTAATTTACTTTTATTATATTTAAAATTAATTTGCTTTTATTATATTTAAAATTAATTTACTTTTAAAAAATTTTTTTGAATTTAGCAATTGCATAAAGTTTTCTATGTAATTGAATTGATCTGTTTTATTCAGTTTCTTTAAATATATAGAATTTTGACAAAGTTGTGTAAAATTTTAAGCTATTTTAGTAATTTATGTCATTGACTTTGAGCATTAAACCTTCATTATTTTGAAAAAACCTATTGAGTATTTAAAGATAAACATCCCGTTGCATGATAAATGTATATAACTTTAAAGTATATGTTATGTTTTTGAGAAAAGACCAAACAAATTGTATAGCTCCAACAAATAAGCAATAATGTATTAAATATTTATTTATGTTGTAAGAAAGTGTATGTAAAAATATCAAATTGAAATCAAAATGATTTTTAGATATTAAAACAATAAAGTACAATAATTGACTTAAATTAAGGCTTTTTAATTACTTTAACAATAAAAGTATTAACTTACAGACATAAATCGGAATTATTTGAGTAAAAAGTCTTATTCTGTCATTCTGAAGGCTTGTGGTCGAATTCAAATAAATTTATGTTTTAAAAATATTGTAATGGCGTATATTTTGATATACTAATAAACCTAAACAATACATAGATCGGAAGTTTTTGTTGATTTTCAAAGCAAATGATTAATATCAAAAATTTTGATTTATATATTTGATGTATAACTTTATATCAGGCAATGCCTAAACATAGAGTATTAAAACTATATTTTTAGAGGTTTTTTCTAAATGGGTTTTTTTATGAAAAGTTAATTAACATTAAATAAACCCAGACAGTTTATGATAATATTATCAAAATAAAAATTAATTAAATCATATTTATTTAAACCAATTTATATATTTTTTACACAAAATGTCTCTTTTTTCAGAGTTATAATTAGAAAAATATAATTAACTCTTTTATTAAATGATATATCCACGAATTAATAAGAAATATAAAAAATAATTTGTTTTATACTTCAAAATTTTAATGAATAAATAAGAATAAAAATTACAAATAAATAACGAACATGAAAAAATATTTTTCTCATATTTTTCAAACAAAAATACATATAAGTAAAATACGTAACTTATATTTGTATTAATCAGATTTATTTCAATTGGTTTCAATTCACCTATAAACTAAAACAGGAAAAAATCATTTAATTATAAGCCATTAAATATATTTTTCCACTTTGATATGCATAAAATATAATTCAACTGCACTTAAAAATAATTAATTTAAAGGAGAAAAGAAGAGATCTCAAATATGTTTTAATTTAAAAATTTATAATTTGTTAATTAGAGAGGTATAAATGTTAAAACTATTTCATGTTACACAAAAAATATATAAGAATATTAAACTTTTTTCTCTAGTTTAAAATTGAAGCATTTGCGGATATTCATGAAAGTGACAAATACAAATAAATGAAATGCTTGAATAAAAGGGTTATGTAGAATAAAGGAAAATAGTAAAATGTAGATATTTTAAATTGTTTCAGACGAGTTAATTTGATTTTAATTAATTGCTATAATTATCTAGAAAATTGTCTCTTAATTTTACAATATTTTTTTACTTACTAAACATTCTTATTTTATACTTCTAATGTAAATTTTCAAAGGAATAAATATAATTTTTAATAGTATTTACACATTCTTATCTATCCAATCATAATTCCCTTGACAAATATTTGTGTAGTCATTTATGAGATACTTACGTAATTCCTCACAGTATTGTATATAAATAACCGAAAATATTTCTGGTACTGGAATTCAAGCTTTTAAATCTCTCTATAGGTAGGGTAAAGTACTAGATTAAGAATTATCTGTCCTCAATAAGCATGGGAAAGGTGCTATAAGACTATTAGACCGCGGGTAGGGAAACATTAACAAGAACGACTGGAATAGTCCAATCAACTATTGATGGAGCAAATATATTTCGTCTCATCAAATATATCTAGTTTTTAATTAAAACATTCATTTGAAAACCAATATAAAATTATTAATGTTGTTCATCCATTACTTGTCCTGAAATTCAGTTATTTTTTTACCTTATCTTCTAATAAGTTTCCTTTATTCAAACAAAATGTTAAACTCCCTTGATTTTATGCTATTTTTATGTTATGTTTGGTTATTATGACTGGTAATTTTATTTTTAATTAATTGCTATAATTATCTAGAAAACTGTCTCTTAATTTTACAATATTTTTTCACTTATTAATCATTCTTATTTTATACTTCTAATGTAAATTTTCAAAGGAATAAATATAATTCTTAATAGTATTTACGCATTCTTATCTATCCAATCATAATTCCCTTGACAAATATTTGTGTAGGCATTTATGAGATACTTACGTAATTCCTCACATTATAGTATATAGACAACCAAAAAGATTTCCGGTACTGGAATTCAAACTTTTAAATATCTCTATAGTTAGGGTAAAGAACTAGACTACGAATTATCTGTCCATAATAAGCATGGGAAAGGTACTATAAGACTATTACACCTCGGATAGTGAAAAATTAAAAAGAACGACTGGAATAGTCCATTCAACTACTGATGGAGCAAATATAATTCGTCTCATCAAAAATGTCTAGTTTTTAATTAAAATTTTCATTTGAAAATCCATATATAATTATTAATGTTATTTTTATGTTTGTTATGTTTGGTTATTATGACTGGATAATTTGATTCTTAATTAAATGCTATAAATATCTAAAAAATGATCTCTTAATTTTACAATATTTTTTCACTTGCTAAACATTCTTATTTTATGCTTTTAATGTAAATTTTTAAAGGAACAAATATAATTCTTAATAGTATTTACACATTCTTATCTATCCAATCATAATTCGCTTGACAAATATTTGTGTAGGTATTTATGAGATACTTACGTAATTCCTCTCAGTATAGTATATAAATAACCGAAAAGATTTCCGGTACTGGAATTCAAACTTTTAAATATCTCTATAGGAGGGTAAAGTACTACGTTAAGTATTATTTGTCCATAATAAGCATGGAGAAGCTGCTATAATCCTATTAAAACTCGGATACTGAAAACGTAACAACAACGGGTGGAATTGTCCAATCAACTATTGATGGAGCAATGTCTAGATTTTAATTAAAACATTCATTTGAAAATCAATATATAATTATTAATGTTGTTCATACATTACTTGATCTAAAATTCAGTTATTTTTCCACCTTATCTTTAGTTAATTTCCTTTATTCAAACAAAATGTTAAACTCCCTTGATATTGTGCTATTTTTATATTTTCCTCAACGAAATATTTGGAACTAAAATTTCGACGAATTAATCTTTTCAGAAACTATTTATTAAAATGCAACACTGTTTTAATACTAGATTTACGGATGTTGATCATATACCGATTTTTACTGAAGTGAGCCAATTTGACTCATACAAGAAAATTGAAGTTTTTTGCAAAACAATAGTTCCAAATTAATTTAAATGAATTGTTTATTATCAAAAAATTCATGGAAAACATTTTTGTACATACAATCTGTTTTTGAAACACATTTTTCGCAAACATTTCTAATACATTTAGCACAATAGTTTCTACATTTGTTTCTTTTCCAAAATTGTTGATCTGGACAATTCTCCCGTGCTTCAGTAGCATGAATTTTTCTGTCATTGGAATGGAAGTTTTCTCGACTTCTTCTCTATATTTACTTTATAATATACTTTACATTTACTTTATACAGTATTTATTAATATATTTATTTATTTTCATATACATTCTATGAGTCAAATTGGCTCATAACCGTTAAAATAGGTATACCACATTATGCATATATATATACATATATACATATAAACATATATATATATATATATATATATATATATATATATATATATATATATATATATATATATAATGAAAAATAACCTGAAAAAAAATTTATGTAATTAGTTTTTTTATTTAATATTTCAGGATTGGGTGCGCATGTATATATATATATATATATATATATATATATATATATATATATATATATACACATATATATACATATATATATACATATATATATACATATATATATATATACATATATATATATATACATATATATATACATATATATATACATATATATATATACACATATATAGATATATGTGTGTGTATGTATGTATATATAGTAATCAAATTTTTAATGAGTCAAATTGCCTCGGTCCGTAAATCTAGTATTAACACATACATTAATACAAAAAGTACATTTATTATCCTGTAAAATTTGATATTTTCAGTTATTACGTCAAATCTTCAGTACCAGAGGATCTAAAGTGTATAAACTTAAATAAAAAAAACATAAACATATTTTTGAAATACACGATTTGACGTCTATTATAAATAATATTAAGGAATTTGATAATAACAAGTTTTCAATGGAAAATATTTCATAACGTGGGTTAACTGTATCAAATTTTCATTCAAATTGTTTATTGATTACGTTAAAGATATAACTAATTAGTCCACTGTTATATTATTTTCCACCCACACATGTCTAAATTTGAACTTGCTTGAATTTGGGAAATTCCCTGTATACAGGAAGGAAAAAAAAATAAGATTCCCGTTATTAGAAAAAATGATGTACCTTCCCAATCACGAGACTGAAAATGTATGCGTGATCCTCTGAACTGTTCTTATGTCACGCTATTTTAATCACGCTAACAACACATTAGAAATACTTTGGTGAAATCAAAGCAAATGAATTTCAACTTCTACAATCTGTGTAATTCGACGTTATAAGCTGTGTAGTGATTTTTTTTCCATCAACCAGCATCAAACAATTAATTAAGTCAAATAGTTTCAATCGGCTTTATTTACAGAATATAGCAGTAAATCATCTCATTTTACGAACTTGAATTACCTTATCCAACAATTAATGAGACTAGTGTTTGGTAATGGGCTAATATGATACAAATATGAAAAAGAAAAATTGCTCTCTGCACTGTGGATCAACATATCGATTGTTAATCAACCACACAGAGATATAAAGGGACAAAATCTTATCTGCGTTAAATAGTTTTTAAGACTGATTATCCACAAATTTTATCTTAGCTTATCAGAAAACGATATTTATATAATGAGTAGGATTGTATTAAATTTCTTCAGATATTAACTAGTTGTAAAGAAAAATTTATCTGTGCAATGTGGATCCAAATATCGGTTGTTAATCAACCACAAAGAGATATAAAGGAACAAAATTTTATCTGTATTAAAGAGTTTCTAAAACTGATTATTCACAAATATTATCTTAGCTTATCAAAAAACGATATTCATGTTAGTAATTTTTGTTAAATTTCTACAAATATTAACTAGTTGTAAAGAAAAATTCCTCTGTAAACCCTGGATCCAAATATCGGTTTTTAATCAAACACAAACAGATATAAAAGGTCAAAATTTTATCTGTATTCAATAGTTTTTAAAACTGATTATTCACAAATAGTATCTTAGTTTATCAGAAAACGATTTTTATATGATGAGTGAGTTTTATGAAATTTATTTAGATATTAACTAGTTGTAAAGAAAAATTCATCTGTGTAATGTGGATTCAAATATCGGTTGTTAATCAACCACAAATAGGTATAAAGGGATATAATTGTATGTGTATTAAATAGTTTTTAAATCTAATTACATACAAATATTATCCTAGCTTATCAAAAAACAATATCCATATGAGGGAGTTTTATTAAATTTCTCCAGATATAAACTAGTTGTAAAGATTAATTACACTGTGTACTGTGGATCCAAATATCGGATGTTAATGAAACATAAATAGAGATAAAGTGACAAATTTTATCTGTATTAAATAGTTTTTAAAACTGATTATTTACACATATTATCTTAGCTTACCAAAAAACTATATTCATATGATGAGTGAGTTTTACTAAATTTCTCCAGGTATTAACTAATTGTAAAGAAACTATAATCTATGCTCTGTGGATCCAAATATCAGTTGTTAATCAACCACTAAGAGATGTAAAGGGACAAACCTTTTACTGTATTAAATAGTTTCTAAAACTAATTATTCACAAATAATATTTTAGCTTATGAAAAAACGATATTTATTTGCTGAGTGAGTTTTATTATATTTCTCCAGATATTAACTAAATGTAAAGAAAACTGCATCTGTATAATGTAGATCTAAATATTTGTTATTAATCAACCACAAAAAACAACCCATTAGAAATACTTTAGTGAAGCCAAAGAAAATGAATTTCAACTTCTACAATCTGTGTAATTCGACATTATAAGCTGTACAAGAATTTCTTTCTATAAACCAGCATCAAACAATTAATTAAGTCAAATAGTTTCAGTCGGCTTTATTTACAGAATATAGCAGTAAGTCACCCCCATTTTAAGAAAAATAACTTGAGTTACCTTATCCAGCAATTAATGAGACTAATGTTTCGTCATGGGCTAATATGATACAAATATGAAAAAGAAAGATTGCTCTCTCTACTGTGGATCCAAATATCTGTTGTTAATCAACCAATAAAAGATGTAAAGGGACAAAATTTTATCTGTATTAAATAGTTTCTAAAACTGATTATTCACAAATATTATCTTAACTTATCAAAAAACGATATTTTTATGATGAGTGAGTTGTATTAAATTTCTCCAGATATTAACTAGTTGTAAAGAAAAATTGCTCTGTGTACTGTGGATCGAAATATCGGCTGTTAATCAGCCACAAAGAGATATAAAGGGACAAAATTTTATATGTTTTAAATCGTTTCTAAAACTGATTATTCACAAATTTTAGCTTATGGAAAAAAGATATTTATATGATGATTGAGTGTTATTACATTTCTCCAGATTTTTATTAAATTTGTACCAGATATTAACTAGTTGTAAATAAAAATTTATCTGTGTAATGTGAATCCAAATATCGGTTGTTAATCAACCACAAAGAGATATAAAGGGAATTTTATATCTCAAAATTGTTTGTGTATCAAATAGTTTTTAAAACTGATTATCCATAAATATTATGTTAGCTTATCAAAAAACGATATTTATATGATGAGTAAGTTTTATTAAATTTCTTCAGATATTAACTAATTGTAAAGAGAACTTGCTCTGTGTTTTGTGCATCTAAATATCAGTTGTTAATCAACCACAAAGACATATAAAGGGACAAAATTTTATGTGTATCAAATAGTTTTTAAAACTGATTATCCACAAATATTATCTTATATTTTTATAAATCAATCTTCATATGAGTGAGTTTTATTAAATTTTTGTAGATATTGACTATTTGCAAAGGTATTTATATAATATTTATCTTCTACGAAAATTTCATTTTCTAAAATGAGATCATAATAAGAGAACGATTTACTTTTTATAGTATAAAACACTTCAGGCTTGCGAAAATAATTTATGATTATTTTTTAATTGTTAATTTCGGGCTTCCTACTGCAAGATAGAATGCGTGAGCTTCAGACGAAAATAACACAAATAAAGTGCTTTTGTGACATAATAGAATTATTTTTCTCATACATTAAAAAAGCGTATTTGATTTTAATTTTTATATGAATATTTGCATAAATTAAAAAGCGTATACAAAGCTTTAAGTTCTAGAGTTTCTAATTCGAATAAATTTATAGTTTTATTTCAATATATATATTGGCAGTAAGATCGAAAGAAAGATTCAATATTTTCTTATCTGAAGTAATACGTTCACAATGATTTATTCTCATAGAAATATTTATGGTCAAATATTTTTTCAAAGGAATTAAATTTAATATAAATTTGTAGATACTTAAAACAAATATTACTGCAATACCAACAACATTGAAACTAGTTGAAATAGCTTCGATTAGCTATTTTTAAAGCAAATAACTAATCACAGCTGTAATGCTATATTACTTCTGAAACACTAAGTTTTAATATTTACATCCAGTGTTCGTCAGATATTTTCTTTTTAAAAACATAACATAATTAATTTAGCGTCGCTATTTTTAGCTGAAAAATTTTCTTCTAGGCTGATTTATATTGGAGTTTCTATTGGATCTTCTGCTTTTCTTTACAAACTGTTTAAATATTTCCCATTTCACTTTCTAAAGCTTCACACTTTTCAGTTCTTTTTACAAAATAAAGTTAAAGAAACCAGCTTCATTTTTACGTTAGCTTATCATGAATTTTGTTTCCTACTGATAAAAAAATCTGTAAATTTCGAAATCTTCATCACTTATGTTTTAAAATGTTCATTTTATAAAACTAATTATAACACACATTCAGTCGTACTTTTGCGTAATCTCATAACAGCAGTAATTGCATTCAAAATGTTTCTCACACTATTACTACCTTCTTTTTACAATTATACCAAATCCATATTTACCAAAAACTTTTAAAGGATAAAACGTAGGTATACATAAAAATATAACTAAAAAGCCTCACACTAAATTGCATCATTTGTTTGAAGACGTTTTATTTCAGTCTTAAAGATTCATGATATAAAAGAAGAGTCTCTAAAACTTCAGGTAAACTGCAATATTGTTCAAGTGTAGTTGAAGCTGAAACAAATGCATTCTGTCATCCAATAATTTCCTGTCTTTGCATGGTTCGTAAGCAGCATGCAAACTTCAAATTTGTCACGTAATATAACCATTTTTTTCTCTATCCTATAATTTTTTATATAATTTACAACTGTTACATAAAAGTAGGAAAAGAAAAAATAAACAGTTAAAATATAATATTCATTTAAGTAAGAAAATGAATTTAATTTTCCCAATAAAATAGTAATCCAGATCACCGCATTAAATAACATTTACTGTGTACAAAGAATCCACAAAACTATGCAGAAATAATAACATTAATTAACATATATATTTCTATATTCACGGGTTAACATTTTTACCTCCGTTTAAACATCTGAAGAAAGGGTAGGAACAGATATCTTAGTGAAATCTTGTACTGCTGGTGTTGTTTAATTCACTCTATCACCATCTTTCACGTCAAAATTTTTGCTATCCAGGTAATAATGAATTTGATTTTATCGTTTCTCTCAAGGTCTAAATCATTCACTAGTCTCAAAGCTGTCCAAAAATTTCACCAACATAATGACCATGTGCTAGAAATTTAAAAACCCTCTTTAAGCTTTCTAAAAATTTTAACTGTCTCCCTCTTTTGGATAATACAGGACTTAAAAGAAATTAATTTCCTGATATCCTCATAAAATTTGAGGTAAAACGACCTTCAGAAATATTTTATACCTCTAATTCATCTTTTGTGTACACATATTTAAAATTAAAACTGTTATCTGACTGACAAATTTATTGGGAATCTGAAAATACAGGTCAAATTTTATTTCATTTTATTCCCACTGTTTCTTCGATTCTTTTATTGCCACTGTTTATTCGATAAATTTTATTTCAATCAACCCATTATAATTGTCTTTTAACCGGAGCACTATATGTTCATTGCCAATTGAACTGTCACTTCTATTTTGGAAATCTGCACTAGGTCATGAAATATATTGGTCAGACAAACTTAATTCTAACCAAACCTTTTGTTTAAAGGCGAACACTTAATTTTCTACTTCATGTAATTTCAACAAAAGCTAGTTCGGGCTGGTTCTAAAGAAATGTTAAATTAATGGAATTATGTTAATATTGTTATAACAAAAATTTTATATGTGACTTCTTTATGCTTTTAAAACTACTGCATTTATTCTGACCAAAAATGTGATTGTAGATAACTCCTGTTGAATATACTACTGCTTTACACACTTGATCCATCTGCGAAAACGAATACTAAATTTCGAATTTAAAAAACAATTAAAACTTGAAAAAAATTAAAATTTTAAATCTTTTAAATTATTTTAAAGTGAGAGATTCTCTTTGTATGATACCAATAAAATTATGTAATTTCAATCGTAAACAAATTAAATGACAAACTTTATGATACCGATAAATTGCTAATATGAGTTAGACGGATACTTCTGACAATAAGAGAGAAAAATTACCTAAATACAAAAATTAAAAAATAATAATAATAATAAAATAATGCATAAATCACTGCATTTACACATTTTTGTACGGAATTTTAAAAGTGTTTTTTACAACCTACGAGAAAATCGATTACAACTTGTTTAATCTTTTTTCTGCTAGTTTACAAGAAACTTAGTCCATCAAAATCCAGTAAATGCAATGAAGCCCAGTGGCACTACGTTCTCTCTCGACACTGGTCCGAGGTTCGATACCCTGACTGGGCAAGGTTGACTCAGCCTTTCATTCCTTCTGTGGGTAGACAAACAGGATCAAGCATACTTGAGAACTAAACACTGGGGATTCAGCGTAAGGTTGAGCACCTAATTAGAACATATGCTTCGCACCCCAGGGCCCTGTATTTCGGAAACGGAGATTGACAGCGAAGGCCGTAGGGGCTGTTCCGCGAAGGAAGAGTGAGAGTTCATTTAAATGAATTCAGCAATCTTTGAAACCAAAAAAATATCCAATTTAACACATTTTTACACTGTGTAAACTAATTAAACACTATTAGTTGTAAGATGTTGAAGTTTTATAGTTAAAATTATCATATCATCTTATACATGCTCCCTTTTGATTTGGAATTTGCTCTATAAAATTTTTTTCTAATATTTTTACTGAAGTTATAGAACTCAAATCTTTTACCTCAAATCTTATTACTCAAATCTTATTACTTACACTTTTGTACTATCCCTCCATATATCAAAAGATATGTATTTAACATACATTAATGCTACCAATCTGCAACACTACTACTTAAAAACTGTGACCTATTTATAATCACTTGTAGCTAAGCTATTTAAATGGTAGAATAATGTGTTAAAGCCAATTTTTGGAAACAAATAAACTTATTTGTGATTAACCCCTTGGCTGGGATACCCGAACTAAGTTCAGGCAATGAAAAATGCTAAAACTTTGGAATTCCCGACTTGAGTTCAGGCAAAAGAAAAATCGCTGTTTCAATTCCGTGAAGTCCTAACTCAGTTCCAAACTCCAGTACATCATATGTAATTTACAATTTTATCAATAAATTGCGATACTTTTCAGAGAAAATTTCGGCAGTTTCTCGCCATTTGTCGCCAATTGTTGGCTACTGTAAAGTATTTATGAAATTCGATTGAACCTAAGGAGCATGGAATCCATGGCTGTTGATATATGTAATGAATAAAGTTATGCACACTTGATTCATAAACACAAGGAATATCTGAACCTTTTCGACGGACTCATAGTTTATGCATTCGCGGCAATAGCTGGATTAAATTGGTATACATCATTCCAAAGTTAAGTTAAATTGATAAGTTACTCAAACTCAAAATTAACATGCACACGACATCGAACTACTCTTTATTACAACAACACAGACACTAACACTTTTCTCTCAGGAGAGACACTCGCCAAACCCAGAATTGCTGCACACCGCAAACACAACATAAGGTTGCGCCTTACATAAAATGACGCTTCGTCTATACAGGCTTGAACAGGTAATAATATTGTTGTATTAGTATATTATATTCATCTTGAAATTTATGCCATTAGATTTATTTTGCTATAATTTGATCAAAAATTCATGTAATTTATTAACATTTCCCCTACATGTAAAAATGTTGAATATAATAGTTATTTAGTTTAATTTTTTGTATTTAAAAAAAAACTATTTCTAACATTTTGATGATAATGACAAACAAAATAAACGAGAAACAAATTCCTTTTTTGGCAAATTCTTCTCCAATAAGACAATTTGTCTCGATGTCACGAACTACTATAATGCCCTTCCCATTCATTTTCATGTTTACAATAGCCAATAGACAAATAATAAAGTGCCCTTCCTTTTGAAACTAAAACCAGAATTGTCATAATTTGAGAATTTGACCTACTGCGTGAAACCGCCTTATACATTCCACAGGCATGGGGTTAATCATTTTTGGAATTTGTTTTAAAAAATGATAGAATCTGTTTGAAAACCCATATTCTCCTTTTATATTCGGAGGGGGAAGCGGAAAAATCGGACAGCAACAGAAAGCAGGATATTTTTATCTTCTCCCCTTATCCAGGAAGAAGTTGAAATTAATACGATTTTTTATGGAATCCTTCTGCATCGTCGCTGATTCGTCGCACTCCGGAATTATCATGATTGTGGTTTGAAGAAGCCAACAATTCCACGCAAATTATTTCTTAAATAAGGTTCTAGAAATTTTTGGTTTGGATATTTTACCACTTAGAAAAACTTGGTCATTTTGTATACATAAAAATCATAACCCCATATAAACTCAGAAGAAGTGTTCGACATTACATGCAAGTGTTTCTGTAATAAAATAATGTTTGCATAGATATTAATTTTGTTGTATTTAGTCGTTTCCTAAATAAAAATAGCCAAGATATCAAAATCTACATGCCTTATACACTCATAATTTTCTCGGAAAAAGTAAGTTCTACTTCAATTATCGGTATAACTTCATGTATGATGGAACAACAATTGATAATGCTGTACTGAACACTCTTAAAATTTTTACACTATTATATGAATAGTTCTGAATGAAATGTAAGAAATTATTTTGCAGGTGCGTATTACTCAAAAACTACTAATAGAAGCAGAATAAAGTTTCATTTTTTACCGGATAGTTCTGGGATCAAAAAAGGCTGTATGATATCTCAAAATTCTGATAATTTTCATATAATTATTATTCATGTGATAGTTCACACGTTCTCCAGGTATCAAATAAGTAATCATACTCTTTATCCTTACCTGTAATATTAAATATATAATGATTTCCTTACATAGTAATAGTTTCTAAACTTAATAGAGCATTTTGCTACTTTTATTAAATTACTAAATATTAGTCATTTTTTTGATTTGGTATATGACATTTCATTCTCAGCTCTAATCATAAGATTTAAATGCCTAGATATTATTTTAATAAGTAATTAGAAATTAAAGCAGTTAAATCTACTTTTATAGCCAATTTATAGCCGATGTTGATCTACCTATATGGTGATACCTTCATTAAAAGATCAGCAAATCAGTGGATTAAATGGTACAATGCTAATAAAGGCAAGAGCTTCGAATTAAAAAAAATTTATATTTTCTAAACCACGAGTGACATCATTGATTATACATACACAGACACAAGGCTTATTGCGCAGATGCTAGAAGTTAAATAAAGATATACTTATGAGTATAGACTATTTAATTAAGTTATTTATATATAAATCTTATAATATCTTGTAATTTGTTATAAAATATGATAAGTCTAATTAATATTTTTACACTGTTAAATAAAGGTTTAAGTTATTATAAATAATAAAATTTATATATAAATCTTAACTACCAATCCATCTTGATTTCAATTCCTGTTTTATAGGATAAATGCATATAAGTCTAATTAATATTTTTACACTGTTTAAATAAAGGTTTAAGTTATTTAGTAATAATTAAAAAATTTATATATAAATCTTAACTATCAGTCCATCTTGATTTCAATTTCTCTTTTATAGGATAAATGTATATAAGCCTAATAATTATTTTTTACACTGTTTAAATAAAGGTTTAAGTTATTTAGTAATAATTAAAAAATTTATATATAAATCTGAACCATCAGTCCATCTTGATTTCAATTTCTCTTTTATAGGATGAATGTATATAAGCCTAATTAATATTTTTTACACTGTTTAAATAAAAGTTTATGTTATTTAGTAATAATTGAAAAAATCGTAATTCCAAATAGTTTTTAGATAATTCATAAATGTTTCTATATTTGTTGTAAATTTATCGATTAGTACTTCAGTTATTGGGGATTAAAATAACTTATTTTTAGTAAACTAAAGCTACATAACATATCGAAATAGTTAGCGTGGGTTTCAAGTGCGGTATTTTCCTCTTAAAACATTTAAAATTATCGTAATTATAATCTTAGGGAAGAAATGCGGCATTCTAATTTTGACCTTTACAGTTGCACAAAAGTGTTAAAGTGTGGGTGTTATAGAAAATCGTCAAAACGGTTTCCTAACTTTAACCGTAAATCACATAAATGGTATATTTTAAAGATAGAAAAAGTCTCACTCAGTATATCGAGGTTGCATACAATTTAACTTATTAAATTCTTGAAATACAGTTTTTAAAGCAGTGAACTAGAAACATATCTACGATAGAAACTATTTACGATTTCTTGTAAAAGTCCTTACTGATAATAAAAAAATATTTTTGTCAGTTTACTATTTTCAGTTATACAGTGTACACCGATTAATGTGATAAGTTTAGGACACCATGATTTTGATAATATTAACCGATTGATAACAATACTGTTACGAATTTCGCAAGTTGGCATGTATTTTTGCCGTATACTGTGTATTATAATGGGTAAATCATGTATTTGGCGAGATATTGGCTCGTAGGCGATGTTTTTGGCGACTAATTTTTGGCGCCAAGTTTGGCGATTTATCGCCAAATTTGGCGACTTGGTGACTTTCTTGGCGACAGTTTGTACCTAGTACTTTTTAGAATATTAAAATTTCTCCCGAGGATATAAGTACCGGGGGCCGATCCTGATCGAGGTTCAGTTAGCTGAGAAATTTGTAGAGGTAAAGACCTACATTGTTTGGCGCTAAGAGTTTTAGCGAACTATCGCCTGTGCTAGCCAGTTCTCGCGGTGTTGGCTGCTGTATTCGTGTTTTCCCTGCATTACGAATAAAGTGCTGTTATTTTTGCTGTCTTATTTCAAAGTCTACTTAATCCAAGAACGCTACGCTTCATAAATTGGTAACAATACGATAATCAAAAATAGATAAATTTACCCTCCCCCTTTAATTCACAAGTACCAAATTTCAATATAAAATGAAAAACTTACCTTATATTTATATACTGTATATTATCCTTTAGAATATAAGAATCATATACAGAATTAAAAAAAATTGACTGTCTACAATTTTTTCTAAGAAGCTCAGTGATAAATTGTTCGTAATGATAATGTTTTGAAGTCATCGGAGCGATGTTGTACTGCCCGTTTCAACAATTTCAGTGCAGTTCTTAGTCTGAGAAATGTTTAACAACTCTGTAGCATTGAGCGGACTCATTTTTGGCAAGCTGTCATAACGATTTAAAATTTCAATCTTTTGTTTTAATGTTAAATCATTTCTCTTTCTGGCTTCCATATCGACAAGCTGCATATATTCTAGCAAGGTATAAAATTGTGTATATGCTTCTTCTCATTTCCTATAAGAATGTGTTGCCTTTTGCTTACCTGACAACCATTGATCACTGGCAGGGTGTGAGTATTTCTGAAAAATTCCTCGAACGTGTTAACCCCACTCCTTTGATCATTCCTCATTTCCCTGGATGGAAGAGGAATAATTCTCTGAAATTATAACAGTATCGAAGGGAAAGGAAAGTTTGGAATCATTCTGATTACATTGGGAATATTCCTTCTCCAGTTAAAATAAGGTTCGAAAAGTAATAACATTAACCGATGCAACGATTACATAAAGCGATAATTTTAACAAGCAATTAAATCGAGAAAATCTGGACAAAGTGATTTCAATAACAATAAGCGATTAATAACAATAACAGCGATCACATTAAGTGGGGCTCATTGTACTGTTAAAATATACTGTTACTTAGGTAGTTCAGTTATAAGTTACTTATAATCCAGGCTTATATTCGTAATTACCATCTAATTATGTCTACCAAAGTGCTATAGAGCAGTTTAAATTCATTTCAACTTTCGACTTATACTCAGTAAATTAATTTGGAATAACAATCTATTTATAAATTATTCTATATTAATTCAAACAGCAATCGTTTGAAAACGCATCTATTTAAATAGTATATAACTGAAATATATGAAATTGTAGCTACTCAACTGTGAATAATTCGTGTACAATGCAAACATATTTCATTGTTTTATTTTAATTAAGTAGAGTGGCTGCATTTCAAAAGATATCAGTATAAAAATATATTTTACAGTAATACAAAAGATACTTTTCTTTAATATATATATATATATATATATATATATATATATATATATATATATATATATATATATATATATATATATATATATATATATATATATATATATATATATATATATATATATATATATATATATATATATATATGACATGTTCTAGTGTTAAAGCGAACTGAATAATTAGTTGTTTTTAGTAAAAACACTTCTTAATTTAATATGGGTTTTCCGTTTCAGGAGTCACTTGAGCTATTAGCAATTATTTGTGGCGCAGCTAAGCTTCGAAGATGTTGACAGCTCCAAGTCTACGCTCTAACTGATTCTTTTTGCTTGATTAGTTATCAACTTCCTGTGAAATATCTCTGCGCATGACCCCCCCCCACATATATATATATATATATATATATATATATATATATATATATATATATATATATATATATATATATATATATATATATATATATATATATATATATATATATATATATATGTGTGTGTATATATATATATATATATATATATATATATATATATATATATATATATATATATATATATATATATATATATATATATATATATATATATATATATATATATATATATATATATATATATATATATATATATGTATATATATATATATATATATATATATATATATATATATATATATATATATATATATATATATATATATATATATATATATATATATATATATATATATATATATATATATATATATATATATATATATATATATATATTATATATATATATATATATATATATATATATATATATATATATATATATATATATATGAGCTCAAATCCTTCAAATGACACACACACATATATGTATATTTTAGGTATGTATGCATATAATGCATAAAAATTAATGGATATATAACTATTTTTAATTACATTGGAATACATTACATGTACTCCAATATTAAAATTATTGTTAAATTTATCTTTAAGTGACTAGCGATGTAAAACCGAGTTTTAAATCACAATTCTTATAAAGGTTAGAATTATCACATAGTTTAAAGAGTTGAAATATAGTGAACAAAAAATTTTATATGAATGAATTTTTTTTATTTTATTCTGTGAAAATAACATTTAATAACATATTAAATAACATTTTATTTAATAACTCTTTAAAAAATAAAAAAAGCAACGCGTTTCTTAAAAAAAATAATAATTATAAAAAAGTGTAGTAAAAAAAAGTCTTGGAAACTGCTACCAATTTATTTATTTAACTTCCGTATGCAAAAGAAATTTAAAGGTCGCTAATTCGGGTTTCCCCATTATTATTTAATTTTTCTTTTCTTTTTCTAATTCTCTTTTAGCATTTTTTGCTTGCATTTCGGTTATACATCTGTCTTCCAATTATATCCTAATCGTGGCTACCACAACAATTCAGCCTTAAGGTTATAAAAATGACTAAAAGAAACAAAAAATTATTTTCTTCCAGCGTTTTAAAAAGAAGAAAAAAATGAATTTTTCGAAAGAACAGACTTAACTTCTATATTTCCTTCTTAAAAAATAAAAACCTTTGTTACTGAGTAACAATAATCATTAAAAAGCCACATACTATAACCCCTCGTCTCTTTTTTCCCTACCTTTTCAATTCTATTCTACATTTTTTCCCTGCTCTGCTCAGCAAAATCTTAAAAGGTCTTTTCTTAATGAGGCAGCGGCCCCAGCGTTTTCGCAATGCTCTTTTTTTTATTATTATTAGTATTCTTTTTCCCGGTTTTTCTCCCTGTCTGGGGTCCGGAAAGCTTGAAACGGGAACAGGGCTCTTTATCTGCAAAGAACACTCATAGCTTATTGACAGCTTCTAATGGGTCTTATCGAACGCAAAGGGGGAGATAACTTTTCGGAAGGATTTTGGGAAGGCTAATGTAAGAATCTATCCCCCCACCGAATTTTAAAGAGAAATGTTATCTCCAGGCAGAGCCGTATGTTTGGAATTTGGGGTATTTTCCTCCAGTTGTCTTATCTAAAACACCGGTTTCAAACTGATTATGAAATTTATAATTTAATTGCAAAATAAGCAGTATATTGCATAATAATTGTTTCATAAACTAGTAAGCAGAATTTCAGAAACTATTTTCTTTTAATTGTTTAAAAGGATATACAAAATTTAAATATTATTTAATTTCGTCAAAAAGCAGTAGATGACTAAAAATGATAATAATTTAAAAAAGTTTGAATTATATAAATTTTACGACAAACAAAAATATGAGTATATTCAGTTATCTAATATAAAATAAGTTTTAATTTCATATATATATATATATATATATATATATATATATATATATATATATATATATATATATATATATATATATATATATATATATATATATATATATATATATATATATATATATATATATATATATATATATATATATATATAGTATATATATATATATATATATATATATATATATATATATATATATATATATATATATATATATATATATATATATATATATATATATATATATATATATTATATATATATATATATATATATATATATATATATATATATATATATATATATATATATATATATATATATATATATATATATATATACATGTATATATATATATATATATATATATATATATATATATATATATATATATATATATATATATATATATATATATTATATATATATATATATATATATTATATATATATATATATATATATATATATATATATATATATATATATATATATATATATATATATATATATATATATATATATATATATATATATATATATATATATATATATATATATATATATATATATATATATATGTATATATACACATATATGCATGTATATGTGTATGTTTGGGGAAGTACGTGCGTCTGTACTACAGTGTGGAAACTGATGCTGTAGTTTCTTGACAATCTCCCAAAATTTTCTCCAAAATCTTCTAAATATTAAAAGAAACTAGTCAGAAATAAGACAGACGATAAGCTTAATCTTTTAACACATCATTATTTTATTGTGTTTAAAAATAGAAAATGGCACAGCTCTGCTTCTTACGTCTTCCAGACAAGTCAGTATTGAAAATGGACAGAAACTTGGTTCCATCAATATAGACACGGAAATTTTCAGATAAGAGTAAAGTAATTCAGCATACCTGTAGTTTTTTAATGAGCTAATTGTTAACACTATTAGATAGCAGATTATTAGCTTAGCGAGCTAATTATTAGCAAAAAATGTTAACATGAGTAATCAGTGTCTGTATTGCACAGTCAAATCCAGTGACAGTTATATATCAAATTTACCTCTTTGGAAATAGGGAGTTATTGCGAGTTTTAACTGAGTTTTTTTTCTTTATAACGAAATAGATTAATAAAAGAAAAATATAATTTCGATGTAGTTAAGTCAGACTTTGATTTTATGCACACACACGCATAGACATATATGTATATATACATATATATATATATATATATATATATATATATATATATATATATATATATATATATATATATATATATATATATATATATATATATATATATATATATATATATATATATATATATATATATATATATATATATATATATATATATATATATATATATATATATATATATATATATATATATATATATATATATATATATATATATATATATATATATATATATATAGAGAGAGAGAGAGAGAGAGAGAGAGAGAGAGAGAGAGACTGACAGACAGACAGAGAGGGGGTTTTCTTTGACTATAAGTTTAGCTAACATTTAGTTCTTATTCTTTCCAAACTGTACTATAAACGTTTTATAATTTGTTTCATATAAGCATACAATTTAAACACTTTCATAAGGTCAAGTTCAAAAATGCCTTTCTAGGCATTAATAAGCAGCATTTCATTTATTTTTTACCTCCATTACCACCTATAGAATATGATGGTACAGGAATACCTATTTCTATTGATCCACTAGATATAACTAGTTGGTTTTTTATTATTATGAAATATTAAATAGTAAAAGAATTGCTAGATACATCACTTCGTTCTGTTTATCTTGTTCAGTATTTAACTTATATAAATAACCTTCAGAATAGAGTTACGACGACCGAAGTCAACTTGAAATTATTTTACTTATATCGATAATGATTTTAGGATATAAGAAAAAAATCACTATGTGTCCTAAATAATTTTGTTTAAGATACGCAATGAAAAATATAATCTAGCAATATGAGATGACATGTTATATCTACTTGATGTTGATTTTTAAACCTGATATAACTCGCTTTTCACAATTAAAAAATTAAGCAACTTCATTTTCAATAACAGTGAATTTAAAACAATGTACCAATGTACCAATGTAACAAAATACCAATGTAAGAAGATATGTATCTTCTGCATTTTTTAAAATCATGTTTTGTATCCAGTAATCCATGTTTTGTATACATCAAGTTAAGAATAATTAAGGAAAATGAGAACATTTGACGTGATTTCTTTGGAATTTCAAACACGCACTCCCCACTCTTAGCATGTCATTAGTAAAGAGAATTCAATAATTTGAAGTTAAGAAATTTCTTCACATCAGTAGAGCAAAAATTCCAACTTCAACAAGGTTTTTTAGTGAATTCAGTGCGTTTGAGCGAAGTTCAAGAGAAGGTTAGGTAGCACTTCAATTAATTTAATTTAAGTTTGACATTAAATAGATGCATTCGATAAACTTTCTGACTATATCTGCGGTAAACTATATCAATATGAATTCTGGCAAAATATTTTTAAATATGCAGCACATTTTGGAACAAAACTGGCATTTTCTATTTAAAAAAGTTTACTTCGTTCCAAGATATATCAAAAACCTTTCTTTAATTTTATACATTATGAAGCCTTTATTGATTCCATATATCTCTGCGTCTGTGAATGTAGTAATTTTATATTATTTTCATTTAATTTCACTATTTTTGATTTAATAAAACTGATTTCACCATATTAATGCAAACAAAGTCTGAAATTCAATAATATCTTACGTAGTATTTTTTTCCCTTAAAATTGATTAGTTTAAAAGTTTTTTATAAGTATTTTCTCCTCATTTATCAAAACATTTAAATAATGTATATCTTAAACATAATAAAAAGATAAACTTTTGTTCCAGAGCACAGTAATAATTACAAATTCAACAAAAATGCTCAAAAATTGTTTTAATTTATAGATGGAATTAAAAACACTGTATATTAATCTGTATACACAAATCCAAACAAAATAAATTTATGTTTTATTTTATTCCTATTTCACTTGCTATTTCTAATTTTTTATGCTTTGAAATTTTTAAAAAATGTTATTAAAAATTCTTTATTTTCTGATTATTTATTTTAATTAGTGATAAAGAAAACATGTATATCTGAAACAGATTTTATTTAATGAATTTTATTTTTGCCAAGAACACTGAAAATAGTTTAGAGGGAAAATACATGAGATAATTTTCTAAGTATTTTATACTTTCTTTTTATAACAGGCATTTCAGGTAAAGAAAATTTTATTCTAAAAATTTATATTGAATCAAAAGCTCTAAGTTTCATCAAAGTTCAATCTAACTTTCTTTTAAAAATGATACATAATAATGATAATTACAGTGATTAATACAGTGCTTAAAATATCTTAATTATTTCGTAAATTATTGTTTCATTATTAAAATAAAATACAGTTTATTTTATGAACCTTACTTAAATTTTGAAAGGAAATTATAATGCTACTTAATTTTCAGATTATCTTATAAAATTACTGAATACATTCTGAATTATTTCAATGTTTCAGTTTTTATTATGTTGCATACTAATAATAATTTTTAAATCTAAACTATAAAATAGAATTACCTGTTTCTTTGAATCATTTTTTTATTTTTATTTTTAACACATGACTTTATATAACGTTTAAAATATCTTCATCACTTCCATTAATTAATCTCGTAAATTTTTTCTTTATCAAAAGCAAGTGAAATAAGATTTCATTCTAAATATTTTCAGCTCTATTATATAAAATTGCAATAATGAACATATATACAAAATTTATATTTATTATCTTAATAATTAGGAATTTTTAAGAATATATATTTTTTTCAATCCTAAAAATTAAGTTGAATTTATCTTCTTGTTAAAATATATTATTTAGTTAAAGCACAGTGATTACTTTTTATGGTTTAAAATCCTTACCTAAATTAAATTTATTTTCTTCGTAAATTTAAATTTAACCAAACACATTATAATAATTTTGCAGAGTAGTCAAACATCATTTATTTCAAATTATTTATTTTTTATTAAAACACTAAACATTGAAGAATTGAAGGAGGACAAATGCTATATTAATTTTTATCTAAAAAATTATAAATACTTGAGAGATAAATTTGTTATGAAATTATCTGCTCATTCAATTACAAAGCTTACTTCTAACTCAGAGATTATTATTTAGCTCTTAAAAGCAACGCATTAATGACTCTAATAAACCTTTAAATAAAATACATACCAGAGAATTTTTCATGTATTATGCATTAAATAGATAATACCATATTTATTTAAAAGTACAAAATGAGAAGCATCCACATTAAACTGTTTGAAAAAGATTTTTCCAATAATAGACTTATCAAAAACTAAGTAGGAAAAAAAAGTTTGAGATATCAAATCCCATGGGGCTTTAAAATTGATTCGTCGTTAGTGAAATTAATAACATCTTTTCCTCAAAATTAAAAAAGTACTTCAAAATGTTAATTTCAGTTAATTCATGCATATTATGTGACTATTTCCTATGTTTAAATAAATGTTATAATATGTTTTAAAGAGAAATTCACTAGGCGTAAAAATGAAATTTACAGAATATTCCAGTTTAGGGTTAAATGGTTTTCATATGCTAAAGTTTTGCTAACATGGAAACTTTCTAGAAAAGTGGCATATTCTATAAATAAAATTTCTATCTTTTAATACATAATAATATTAAAAAATATTAAAGTACTTTGAGTCAGTATACACACACACACATATATATATATATATATATATATATATATATATATATATATATATATATATATATATATATATATATATTAGGTCTAAAAAAGGTGTAGTTGGAAGTTACGTGAGTTAAAAGAGTTTTAAAAAAGGGAACATTTTTATAATAATAAAAAAAAATTAAAAAAGACCCACGCTCGCGTAAGCTTTTGGGATAATCCGGTTAGGCCGAAGCATTTTGGAACAATTTGATGAGTTTGTAAACAGATAACAGTCAGTTGGCTCGTGGACATTGAACTGTGAACACACTCTACGCTTGTCTTCAACGAAAAAGTGGCACTAGTTTTGCTTTAAATTAAACGATAATTTAATAAACTTATTATTATCAAGAAAGTCTGTTTTCCATTCACCTTAACACTGGATAAGAATATATATATATATATATATATATATATATATATATATATATATATATATATATATATATATATATATATATATATATATGTATATCTATATATAAGCGAATATGTGTGTGTATGCGCTTATATGCCAATGTATTTACCTATAAAATTCTTTATACTTCGATTGAATATTTTTTAGGCAATATTGTATTTCCTTCTAGATGCTTGCCATTGCGTTTATTCTATTCTATACTGAAGACAAGCGAAAACATATTACAAATTTTAAATAAAAATGCAACTACAACATAAAATATAGATATTTGTTTTTTCTTTTCTGATAAGAATCTTAGATATAAAATTCACCAACGTTTCAGAATAATAAATTTTTCAATCATATTTTGCCAGTTCTAATAAACAATTATAATGAAATTTCTATTAGTTGCCTTATATAAGTACGAGAACGAAGCTTAATAATGCATGTGTTTCTTAAATTCATATTATATATATTTGAAGTAATAAATAAATAACACTAATATTCACGCTGCTACGAAAATTTAATACAATTTTAAATTATATAAAATGATAGTATTTCTTAAATTATATTCCCCATTCGCATTTTGTGGTATGTCTGTAGTGTTTACTACTTCATATATAATATAAAATAGCTTCTTTAATGTTATTATTTGAAAACAAATCTAACGAAGAGACCTAAAAGTTAAAACAAATCTAACGAAGAGACCTTAAATTATTTTCTTTTAGATTTGCTTGCTCGTCTCTTTCATTTGAACTATTTTTAGTGTATTAATATCTCATCGGCCAAAATAACTGAGCAAATAGAATAATCTGTTTCTCAAAAGGGTGGAAAATATACATATATTTTCAAAATCTTGTTAGACATGATTAAAAGAGATATATGAATATATAAAGCCGGATTTTACGTTGTATTTCAAGTAGAAACTATACTATATAAAGTGATTTTATCGGCTATTTTTTTTTACATTCCCATACTGTAGAGAGTGGAATTGATTTTGAGCCGTTCATTTAAAAAAAAAAAAATTAAAAAGTAGACGTTTAAATAAGTAATTTTAATGATGATTTTAAAGAATTAAAATAACATTTAAAAGTCAATCTTTAAAAACATTTACAAAGATTTATTATTTACAGAGAATAATTTTTGACTTTTATTGATCTCCCCTAGAATAAGAATCTACGAAATGTTCGGTATATATATATACAGTCAAACCTGTCTATCTCGAATCTCTTGGGAGTAAAAAAGAATTCGAGATAAACAAATTTCGAGATACGCAGGTTTTATGAAAATAGACTAAGAAAATTTCTTTACACAACAAAAAAAAATTGAAAATTTGCAGTACTTTCAGTTTTATTTACATACCTTACAGAAAGTAATCCATTAGGAGTTTTTGATGCAAAAGTCTTTTAGACTGGACAGTTTTTGTAGTTTTGACACAGTGGCAAACAAATTGATCAATGTTTTCTTTTGATTCAAGTAAAATTCTTAGTGTTTCAATGGCTTTTTTTTTTCGTAAGAACTTTTTCTACATCGATGTTCTCCTCTTTGCCATGATGCTCTTCATTCTCAGAAGTTCCACGAACATTTTCTAAAATTTCGGAATCAGTTAATAATGTTCCGCTTGTTACCACTGACTTATCTACTTCTATAAAGTCTTTAAATGAAGTTTCAGTATTCAGTTTTTGTCTGGTAATCATCCATTCCTTCGGGTTTTCATCAGTTTCCTCGGGAGGTTGGTTGCTCTTCGGTTTCCTTCTATTGCCCCCTCCTCAACCCCCATCCCTTATTATTCCAGAGCAGAGAACCCGTTTTTAGTACAATTCCCACCCAGTTCCTGACCAAATAACCCCCCTAGAAAGAAAACTAGAAGTGTATTTTCGGGAAATGGATATATATATATATATATATATATATATATATATATATATATATATATATATATATATATATATATATATATATATATATATATATATATATATATATATATATATATATATATATATATATATATATATATATATATATATATATATATATATATATATATATATATATATATATATATATATATATATATATATATATATATATATATATATATATATATATATATATATATATATATATATATATATATATATATATATATATATATATATATCTTTATAAATCGAACTTTCTTAAATACATAAAATATTTAATTAAAGATTATTTAATGCGTAAACAAGGTAAGATGTGCTGTCCTCAATAACTACAAAAGGATTTAAAAAATAAAAAGCAAATAAGTGATTTTTCAGTTGTCACATTGAAGGTAAAGTAATGTGGAGCATTTCCATAAAATGATGCTAATAATGATAAGCTATGTAGAAAGTTTTAAACATAGTACCCTGTTAAAATGGCATTCAAAATAATAAAACGGTAATGAAAAATTATAGAACGGTGTTCTTGTGTACTTGATATGCATGTACTTGGAAATATGTACTTCTTTTTTAAGAATTGTGTTTATTTATGAGTGTTTAGTAGATAATATTTAAGCCAGATAATCTCTTGCAGAACCGGGGTAGTTTAGTCGACAAAGTGAATCTCGTAACAAGAAGGGGCTCGAGTTGGCCTAAGATCCACAGTGTTAATTAAGGGTGACTGGGGCACATAAAAAAAGTTCGTGGTCTCACTATACTCCAAGTTCTCAAACGATACATACTTCTGGGGGTGGCAGGCCAATTCTGGAGGGTCTACTGCTTTCAATTCACGAGGTAATCGAAGCAATGATAATGTTATTCGCATCGAACATTAATTAAGCTACATGTGGTTCCAGAAGGGGACTAAATGAGCAACAGATTGACATACATGTTTAGCATAAATAAATGTCTTGTATTCTCTCTTTTACTTATAGAATAATAACCCAGCATTATTTACAGTTACAATAGGGAGCCTTTTACTAACCGATCTTGAATGTTTCATATCTTATTCATTACAGTTTGAAGTCATTCCTGCTTTTTATCCTTCTTTTTCTTTACAGTTAGCAACCTCTCTCTATCTCTATCTCTCTTTATTTTTTTATTTGCTAGTGATCAAAAAGCCTGTAGAAACTTTAAAAATTCATAATAACCGGAAAATATATATATATTTAAATATTTATATATTTAAAAAAACGGTTTACAGGATTATTATCGGTAGGGCATGGGCTTTTTTTTAAACAGAAAAAACAGTAACTCAAAAACAGCCGATAGATGGCGCTGGTACGAGCGACTTCAGTGAAAATATGGAAATGAGACTGTTATAAGAACTTTCCTCTAAATACACAACCATTTTTCATACTAGATACAAATAAATTCATTAGTGCTCTTTTGCCAAACACCCAAGTAAAGCAAAACTAGAGGGCTTGGCCCAGGCAGTTTTGTAATAACTGCATCCTGTGATCCTGTAATACACAACCGTCAACCATGTATGCGAACAAGGATGCTGAGTGCGAAGGATAGAGCTTTGTTGGTGAAGTTGTTTTACGTCAACCAAGAATCAGAGACCGCTGCCTTGCGTAATTTCCAAATTCAGAAGAATATCAGAAATGGAAAAAGACCTTTAACCCTTTACAGGTCACCAAAATAAATTCATGGGAATTTAATGTAATTTGTTTATAAATGTTATCTATAAACCTTGTATATGTAAAATATATAATTTTTTTACATTCTTTAGAAGGGTTTGCCTTAGAGGATACCAAATTAGGGTTTGAGAAGTGGTTAAACTGAGTAACTCCTACCATTGTACAGCTTGAACATCATGCCTTTTTAAAAGTATAACTATACTGGAAGAACAATTGATGATAATCCTTAAACTGGTAAAATAAATAAATAGCTTAACAAGTTAAAAGTGTTGTTTGAATAGATACTTTTATTTGAGGTCATAAGTAAGATAAATTGAATTTGACTTCTCAAGCACAGAAAGTTTAAATACATATATTTCAATAGAAAAAGAAATAAATAAGTTAAACATATAACTATCATCTGTTATATATTTAAAATATCAAAAATATAATATGTAAAAAATGAATAATATGTATATATAAATAAATAATTAAATACATATATATATATATATATATATATATCTATATATATATATATATATATATATATATATATATATATATATATATATATATATATATATATAATCGAAAACTCATGTCTCCAAAAAGTTTTTTTTAATTGCAAAAGCTCTTGATTCTATGTCATTGGCTTCCATATATCCCAGATGTATGAAATTGGAGCCGTAAATAATTATAAAATGATACAATAAAGTAATCCAAAAAGTAAAGTATAAATGAAAAGATGTTTAATAGGTGGTTTTGCTATGAAACCACTGTCCGTTAAAGGGTTAACAGTGACAGGCCACATAAAGCTTGTTCAGCGTTTTGTTGTTTGTGTTTCTTTTTCTTTGACTCGTGTATATCAACGCCCTCTATCGACTCTTTTTGCGTTATTATTTTTTCTGTTAAAAAAAATGCCCTATTGATACTAACCCTGCAAACCATTTTAATTTTTATTTTTACGGTTGTTATGAATTTTTAAAATTTATACGGATTTTTTGATCACCCGATATTGTTGTAGTTTCGTTTAATACATCCCCTCCATCAATTTCCTGTTTCCAAGAAAGTCTGAGAGATCTGTAAGATTAAAGTGAATAGAGCTTATTAATCTGTTATACACTGCTTTTATTTCAAGACCTTCATTAGTGTCTTCCATGAAATATATATTTCAGGATCTTCAACATAAAAACTAAAAATAACATTACAAAACTAAATGAAATTTTATATTCGAGAAATTGTTATCGGAGGAAATTGGCAAGTATGCGATGATAAGTGTTCGAAATATAAACTCGAAATATAATTTGGGTTTAATATCACACTTTTATTTTTTATTTCAATTTCTTTTAGAGCATCCATATCTGCAGTGGGGGAAAAACACTGTGTTATGTAACACAATCTGTCCTCAAAAGAAATGCAAAGTAACTTAGCTCAGGATTTTTAATATTTTTAATGAGAAATGTGTTTTTACTCTCCCTCATCGTCATTATCTTGAATCATAATTAATGACTAAATTTAAAGGATTTTAAGTTTTTATTCCACAATCACAAAAACTCAAGGAAAATTTTTTTTTCCTCTAGCGAAATGATGCTTTTGAAAAGTTTTAATTGAAATCCCTGAAAACTTATTTTTGTAAAAAAAAAAATAATTATTTATTTGTAATTTTCATTCCATCCTAAAAATAAGACTTTTACATTTATATTCTTGTCTTTGAAAATTTTTTTAAACATCTGAATGTGTATGTTAACAGATATCAATTTATATTTTTTTCTTCGAAAGAGCTTTGAAATCATAAAACCTCAAAATGATAACTTTTTTCTGTTATATTAATTTTGTTTTATAAATTAATGAAAATAGGAAATCTGTAATTTACAAGGCGCAATGATATATAATTTGAATATAAACCTATGTTTTTCCCAATAATCTCAGAATATTTATATCCTCACACGGTTTAGAAAAAAATGTTAATAATGTGTGATTGTCTTTGTATTTCTGATTAAATTCTACTACTTTAATTCTACTCTTAAATTCTAATACTTTTCTTTAAGTTTTTCATAAACGTAAAACATATTGCGTTTCGTAAATCAAATAGCATATATTTCATTAATCAGAAAGCATAAAAAATTTAAAGTATTTAAAAAGTAATGCTAGGCAGAATGAAAATTAGGCAAATATTGAGATGAAAATCAACAAATAACCACTTTTTTGTTTAACTGGTGCACTGATGTAATAGTTATATAGTTCGTAACAGTGTAGATTTTAATCTATCTTTGCTTAAATCCCTTAATTTGCCTATATTTATTGATTTGAGTTTTGTTAAAACATTTATCTGATTGTTCTGTAATATCTTAATGCACAGTTTTTTTTTTTTTTTTTTTTTTTAAAGGCCGACCAAAAAATTTATTTTTTTTATGTAAAAAACAGAATTTAGAACATTGTATTTACAAAAAAATTACAAAAATAGAAAAATATTCAAAATTTTAATTGCAATTTTGGATTTTGATAACATTGCTGAAAACAGTCGAATATAGCTTACAATCCCATTTAAATGATAAATATCAATAAAACGATTGTTCTATATTTTTTGCTTTTACATTGTTATTTTCAATTCTCGATTGAATTCGAGTGTGCAAAATTATAGCAACATAAAGTACTACGTAGCTCGAATTGTCTCGATTGAGCACAGTTTGATCAGTTTAGCGTGTTCGAGTTAACTCGAACGTGCACGTTAATCTGTTAAAATATATACCTAAACACAAATATACACTAGTTTATTGGTCAAGTTTTAGATCTTTCAATTGAAAAAAAAATGTTTAAAATGTTATAAATATCTCAGACATAATGTATTTGTTTAAATATTTCATAATAAGTACTGTACACAAAGATTTATTATACATCACGTTGCCTTGTTATTATTAATCATATCTGAATAACATAAAATCCATGAGATTGTTCGCATTAATTACAGCCAAGACGAAATTAGATCTCCTGAAAATATCACTGCATACGAAGTTAACTCTTTATACCTTGAATTAATTTACCACTACTTTCTTACTGCATTTTTGTATCATTAGATTAGTTTTAATGGAGAATAATCATAGAAAAAAGAAATCAATTTTTACTATATTTTAGTAGTTAATTTTGCAGCTGGTACTTTCTGGTACCAACATATATTTTTGACTCTATGATAGAAAATAAAACATTAAATTATGAATAAAACAAATGAAATGCTTACCTGCGAAGTATAGAAGTCTCTAAAACATAATAGAACCAAATAACTGGTCTTAAACCACTAAATTTATTCAATTGAACAACATGTGTATCAACTCTGCCACAAAAAGACCTACGAATGCAGTATGCTAGTTATAAAATACCTACTATGAGAATTAAAAAGGATTCCTGATTGGTGCTGTCATTTCTTTTCTGCTGTAGGAACTGCATCGTTCATGTCCTTGTGAATACCGTCAGGAAGAATGGCTTTATTAGGAATATAGAGGTATTTGGTTGAAGCGATACTTATAAGTATCGTCAGGATAAATAGGGTTAACGAACTAGATCTAATGTTTCTATTGGTCTCTTTAACAACATCGCACTTGGTGCAAACACGGAAGGTCTTAGTAGTGTTGGAAAACTTGAGGGTTTTAAAATGCCTCAAACCATTCGATCCAATGCAATTTATACACTTATTTCATCCTCAAACACGGTTAAAGGAACAGTACCCTCCCCAGAATACTATGGATGTTTAAGTTGTTGCATTCAAGAAATTTTTTATAGAAGCATCCAATTGTTAAACTGTAAAATATAATTCAGCTTCTCTATATAACCCTATGTAAAAAAAAAGAAGTTCAATTTAATATTTTCCTATAACGACACTCCGTACACTTATTTTTAACTGTACAGTTAATTATAATAAAGATGGGGTTAAGTTTGAACGTTAAATATATTAATGCATCTAAAAATCAAATTCATATTTAAAAAAAGTTTTAACAAATTTATATATTGAATACAATACCTAAAACGTTTAAATAATCGTATATATGTATTACAATTTCATTGAATTACTTAGACATATAGTATTGTCTAGTATAGTATAGTAGAGATGTATAGTGTATTGTCTGTTATTTAGACATAGTATATTGGCAGAATATTTTTAAAAAACTTGCTTTTTTAAAACACTTAAATGCTGTCAAATATCTATTAGAAAACAATACTATGAAATTATATAAAATTTGTTTAATAATATTTTATATTCATTTAAAAATTTTCTTCTAAACATGTCTTAATTTCTTTCTTTTTTTATAAAATTATAAAAATCAATATTTAGTACTAATCTGAATTAGAATTAAAATATTTGACGACAGACTCTTGTCATTTTGAAAATAAATTTTCAGAAAAACATTTTTTTCTACAAAAGTAAATCAGTGATTCGGCTTCTAAACTGAAATAATGATTCCCATTTCATTTACGTATCTGTACTACAATTCTTTCCTCTAAAAAAAGAAGAAAAATTTGACAAGCCACCAAAATACAGCAATATTTCTTACCTATGTTACGATGTTTCTGATGTCAACCCGATTTTATGACCAAGTACGGAAACTGTAAGGGTCAATAAAGGTAACAGCTTCATATCTCATGTACCCACAAAGGATCCCTGTTTAGTGTTTCATAACCTTTATTTTCTGAAAGGGTTCGACACTTTAACAATTGCTGCAACAAAGCAGAGACAACATAAAAGGCATATCGTGTTACTTCACTACGCCACTGACAATGCTTTCCGCAATTTCGGATTTATGTCTGTGGGAAGAAAGTTTTTAGGAGAAATGACCGAAAAAAGGGAGGGAATTAGGTTTTATAGCATACATAGTCGTTTAAATTCTAGAAGCAACTTATTCACAGCATGACGTTTTATTATAGTACGTGGTTACAGATTTAAAACATAAGATTCATCAGTAGACTCAACAATAGAATTTATAAGTTTGGTTTTCTTTGAACAGCAAAATTTGCATAAGAAATAATATAATATATATGTGTAACATTTAAATTAAAATTAAAAGCAACGAAGTACATGAATTTATGTACAAATAATTCAGTGAATTTATGCATATTTATGTATTATTAAATATATATAATATACATATATTTTCAGTTATATTTTCAATTATTTTCAAGAAATAATTATATAATTTTAATATAATATGAATTTTAATGCTAACATAACTTTTCATCGAGGTTATATATATATATATATATATATATATATATATATATATATATATATATATATATATATATATATATATATATATATATATATATATATATATATATATATATATATATATATATATATATATATATATATATATATATATATATATATATATATTATATATATATATATATATATATATATATATATATATGTATGTATATATATATATATATATATGTATATGTATATATATATATATGTATATGTATATATATATATATATATGTATATATATATATATATATATATATATATATATATATATATATATATATATATATATATATATATATATATATATATATATATGTATATATATATATATATATATATATATGTATATATATATATATGTATATATATATATATATATATATATATATATATAATATATATATATATTATATATATATATATATATATATATATATATATATATATATATATATGTATGTATATATATATATATATATATATATATATATATATATATATATATATATATATATATATATATATATATATATATATATATATATATATATATATATATATACATATATAATATATATATATATATATTTATATATATATATATATATATATATATATATATATATATATTATATATATATATATATATATATATATATATATATATATATATATATATATATATATATATATATATATATATATATATTTATATATATATATATATATATATATATATAAATAAATTACTATGGAATATATTTTAAAAGTTATGATAAGATGAACTTCAAAAAATACAAATGTATTTTGTTATATAATTTCTATCCATTTTAAGAAGATGCTTGATCCTGTGATGATAATTATATCATTAAAGATCTAAAAGTATTTAAAAATAATTTACATCAAGTAAATGTGTTGTGCGTTGTATGAAAATTTCTGCTTATTAAATTTTGATGTTTTTACGTTAAGTAAATTGAATGTGAAGGGATGTAAGGTCATAATCTATCGAAGCACAGCTAGACGGTATGTAAACAATTTAATGAAGAAATTTTGGAGATACTTACCATAATGGAGATATTTACCATAACGTATTTGGTTTTGAAACCTCGAAATATATTTTAGGATATATCATTGCCCATTCATTGATCTTTTTGTACGTAATAATTTGGAATGGAAAATATTTTCAAATGTTATAATACATGCATGAAATATTAACACAGTCCATGAATTATGTAAAAATAACTATAATAATTTAAATAATTAAAATATTATATTAGCATTGAAGTGCATATTATACTAAAATTACACAATTATTTCTTATGAATAATATAAATTATATCACAGAAAAATTATTTTTACATTAAGATAATAATACGTTAATATAAAAATTCTGTTTATGTTTTCTGCAGTTTTTTTCTTAATTTAATATATTGAAAGTTTTTTTTGTAAAAATCGTTAGCAAGTTAACCGGTAAAAAAATAAAACATTTATATGAAAAGTGAAAGAACTGCAATGGAATAAACACTAATTAAAACAATTGTTTATATAATATATTATAAAAATCATCATTATAAAAATCAGCAAAATGCTTTTACAAGACTGCAGGGGAAAAAAGGCTCTTTCTCCCATGTTAGAAATAACCCTTTCTCACATGCTATAAATAATCAATACATTTTGATACTAATTTAGATTTGTGCATTCTATTATATTAGATAATTATTCGCAAATTAGTAATTAGTAAATGGTTGACAATTGAAATTATACTTGCACATGAACACACTAATAGAAACACTCACACACATGATTATATATATATAAATATATATATAAATATATATATATAAATATATATATATAAATATATATATATATATATATATATATATATAAATATATATATATATATATATAAATAAATATATATATATATATATATATATAAATATAAATATAAATATATATATATATATAAGTATATATATATATATATATATATATATATATATATATATATATATATATATATATATATATATATATATATATATATATATATATATATATATATATATATATATATATATATATATACATGTGTGTGTGTGTGGCATTCATTTGTATTTTAATTTAAGACAAATATATAACTTTATATTAATAAACAAAGCAATAACTCTGATTAAAAATCTTTTATTTTACATCAACTCGAAGAAGATTATTTTTCTACAAAACATTCCTTTAGTTCTTCAATTTCTAAGAAAACATTATTGATTTTTATAGGACTCAACATTCTTTCAAACGAAATACTTGCGATAATATTTTGTTTTTTATCGGGAATTTAGAATAGATGGGGAATTTAAATTCTAAAGCTTGATAAAAATTCTGCCAAGGAAACTTTAGTTTTAGTATTTATACCATAAAGTTATGACAACCATCAGTGTTTGTTTTGTTCACAGTGAAAATTTCTGAACGTCATCAAAGATTACATTTAATGTTAATAAAATGTAAAGTTATATTTACTGGATCTAGTACTTGATTTATAGAATGTTTTCGTTACAAAAGTTATTTTACTTTTAATAACTGAGAGCTGGTTAAAATATTATTCAACAAATATTATGTTCTTTGGAAGCATGTTTTATATTGTTTTATATTTGAAGACTATTTAGACGGTAACAGTAAAACATCAATATTATATTTCTCTAATTTCACAAAATTGTGTAGAAAAATTTAGAATAACAGACTGAATCAGTAGTATTATACCCATATATTTTGCATATAAAGCATATTATCATAACAATCATCAATGATAACGTGTCTACAGTGAAAATCTTTACTAAAAATCATAATGGACTAAATGTTTGGTACTGAGCATAAAGCAAATTTGTATTTATTAACATAACACATCTAGTCTTAAATTTATGATGTTTTGTTTGTAAAAGTGTTTACAATAACAGACTACTTGTTACATATCAGGTAACATATAATATAGATTTTCAAAAGATACTTTAATTAGTTATATTCTCTTTATCAAAAAACTAAGTGACAAATGTAGATGTTAATTTTGTTTTACGTCTCACAAAATTGTGCAGTAGAAATCCTTGCAACTAACTGAATAAAAGGTATTGCACCGAAGAGTTTAAAATATTTGTATCCCTATTACTTCGTTATCTTTTAAGTCAGATGAAAACGGTGCCATTAGGGATGTTTCGATCGCTCTGTCATTCCCTAATTTGTGGAAAGTCCCTAAAAGTAACTATGCCCAAAATCCTTCTTTCGCTGTCCAATTTTCCCCACACAATCCTGTAAAATCCCTCAATTTCTTACTTTTAGCTTTAGAGACCGGATCTCCGATATTTTTCTGTTCACTAATATAAAATCTTTTGAATAATTTTTTTGGAGTATGATGTGAAATATTATATTCTTCTGATAGAAATCATTTGTTTCTCCCCTTTTTTTTTCATCAATACGTATTCTTTGAAGTAATAAAGTAAACTATTTCGTGTTTGAAATGTAATACATTTCCCGAACGAAATGGGGAATTTCTGAATTGCTTATTTCATTCTTGACTCCAGATCTTGAAACCATTTGTAAATTTGGACAGAGCTAATAGACATTTCGGGTGCCGTATAAGGAATTTATTTCCCTCTTAGAAGCTTGTGATAAGCGCAAGAATCACGAGAACGCTTTATTTATCAATACTTGTAGTTGATAGAATGTTCGAAATGTCGAAATAGAAAATAGAGTTTCAGCTATTTTTTTACTTTATAAAAGAGAGAACGAAACTATATAAATTAGATATACATGATGTACATCTAATTATTTTATGATTTACCTTAATTTAAGGCATTAATTATTAGAACTCAATAAAATTTGGACTTTTTTAAAAATTTAATGTTGCTTATCAAATACTTTATAACCATAATAAATATTTACATGGATATATCGCAAAATGATACTTTAAGCTAAGTAATGAATTTTGAAAACATTTAGAAATGCATTGGGTATATTATAAAAAGAATGAATTTTTAAAAATAAATTCGATATTCTTAAAATCTTTCTCCTAACATTAAATTTAATATTTTACCACCAATTTTTCTTATATTATCAATAGTAATTTAAATGAATCTAGGGATTTAATCTTCAATTATTTCATTTCAGAAAAAATATGAATTTATGAATAAAAAGAAAATGAAACAATAGGAATTTCTTTATACTTTTATTTTTTTCTACCCTCTTAATTATAAAATTACTACATAATTTTCTTAGACAGACATTTTTAAAAGAGCATATAAAAATCAAGTCATTCCGTTTATATTTCTAGTTTATTTTTAGCTAATATCAATTAATGCTAATATTTATTTTTAGCTAAGTATACAAAAATTCACAAAGTTAAATAATTTTAAAAATTTAAAGTGTAAATGCATTTTTAAAAGATAATGGGAGATATAAAAAAACATATGTGTAAAATACTATATTTTGAACTGTTAATAAATTTTTTAAAGTAAATTTATATAAATTTTTATCAGTACTGACGTTTTTTATTAAATTTAAAAAAATCCTTCAGAAAACTTGGCAAATCATATTATAACATATAATTACATCATTTTAATGTTCAATAATAACTTAAAATTTGTTTTTCAGTATTTCTAGTATTTTTAGTATCACATAGATATATAGAGAAAGAAAAATAATATTAATTGAAATTTATAGTACATTAATATCGTTAAAAACATTTTCTTGTTCCCAGAACCTGGTTTTCAATGTATCCAGAAGTATAAGTATTCCTTCCAATTTTAATTCAAATACTCCAGATTCTATATTGCATTCTATATTTAGTCATTTTAAATATCATTGATCCAAGTTAAATAATGAAGGTTTTATTAAGAAAAAAATTAAAAGGACAAAATCCCGATAAAAAAGATTTTTGATTAAAAAATTATCATATTGTCTTAAATTTATCTAATGGTATATGTCGAAGAATGTTTTATAGATAAAAAAAATGAAATATTGATATTCTCCTCAAAATAATGTTACCGAAAACCCTTAAATTTTCCAATGTAATATACAGAAATAAAGTATTTCGTCATGATTACTTAGCTTTCTATTTATGTAATTTTCCGATAATTATCATAGCAAGCTGTCATTCTTTAGGTTTTTTTCTAATTTGCAAATGAGATGTCTATCTCCAGTCAGGATTTCCATGTTGAATACGGAAACGGAAATGAACGAAAGCTTGATTTGTGACTGCATAATAAACTGGGAAAAATAATAAGCCATAAAAGTATACTTATTCAAGACTTTTGAAGAAGTTAATTATACTGAAATCTATAGAAAAAATATAAGGCACTTTAACACAAATTCTAAATTTTATAATAGATAATAATGAAGATTTAAGATATGCCGTTTTAAGTAAAAAGTCTGATAAACGTCTTTGAGGTAACAAGAAAGACAAGGGGTTGTTTTAAATAGACGAAAATAGTTGAACTGTTAAAATTTATATCCAAATAGGGGTATTTACCTCCAGCCCATGTTGGTTCATAGTGCCTTTTCAAATTCACTAAATATATTAAGTTTAGTAAACGTAGATTTTGCTTTTATAACACAATAAATGAGAAAAAAATTATATAATACATATTTACATTTAAATTCTGAAATAAATGCTGATTTAGTATTATAATTTTTTAATCATTTGAAATATTTTAAACATTTAAAAGAATTTTCTGAATAAAGTAATTTCTTTTTTCCTTTAAAATATTAAAGGATTTATACGTATATATTATGTCGTATTATTGCCCGCAAAGCATTTGCTGTATACTATGCAGTTAATTTTAAAAACTTTAAATGCTTGTTTTACAAAGCAATATTTATACCTTCAATATAATATTACTTCATTTGCATCCATCTTTTTTTCCCTAGTCCTACAATAGTCACAGCGATGCTATTCTTTAAGTCTAATTAACTTTTCCTAGATAAATTTTCAACTAGTTATCTGTAACAATGAGTTACACTACTGGACAACGCCAGAGGGGGAGACTGACCGAAGGACGAAAGTGATGTCAGTGACCCCCCTTTCGACCCCATTGGACGAGGGGTTGCTAACGCGGATCAGTTGTCTTTGATCCACTCCATACTGATACTTAATTTGTTTTATTTACGTCATTAGATTGTTCTTCATCAAAAATAGAATTTTAAAATAAACATTCTGCAAAAGGCTAAGTCTTCGTCAATTTGTAACGAGTGTCTTATTCCTTATGTTATCTTAGTAGGCCTGGTATAAGTCATTGGTACGTAATAATATTGTCCTTTTATTATCGACTGAGTATTTATAAACAAGGAATAAGAATTCTGTTGTACTTACACATTCAGAATTATACATTAGAGACATGTAAGCAATGATACTGAAATAAGTCGAACTGTGTCGTAATGTTCATTGCACTCCTTTTCTGTATTAGTGCTCTTTGGTACGAATAACTTTCCTGACAAGTATATCCGTAGCTCTCATATAGTAAAAACTTACCACTAAAAACCAAATATATAGAAACATCTGTAAAAGTTGATTAACTTGGAATCTGTTGCAAAATAAGGAAAGTAACTTACAAGTCATAGTTATATTATTTCCTACATATGAGATAATACAGGGTGTTTCAAAAATGATCGGTATATTTGAAAAATCCATAAAAACTAAACGGAGAGTGATAGAAATACACAATTTGTTGCAATATTCTTTGTATAATAGTAAATTTTCTGGCAGATAAACTTCCAAAACTATTTTCAATATTCCACAACAGATGGCAGTGCAGTCTGGAAAAATCTAAACTACGATATTATTTTGTTGGCACTCTTAAACACCAGGTGTACCGCCACTATCCAGAACCAGTTAAATAACTGGAACAGAACAACTGTTCTGCATATGAACCCATCCCGCCTGAGACGTTTACACGGGTTTCTGATAATTTCGTACTGAAAATAAGCCATATTATAGCTGCGAATGGTGGATATCTGGAAAATATCGTAATTTAGATTTTTGCAGACTGTAGCGCCATCTGTTGTGGAACATTGTAACTAATTTTAAAAGTTTGTCTGCATGAAAATTTACTATTTTCCCAAGCATATTGCAGTAAACTGTGTATTTTTATTACTGTTCGTTTAGTTTTTATTCGTTTAGTATTTTTCAAATATACCGATCATTTTTTAACACCCTGTACTTTTGGTGATTTTCTCTTGGTGATATATGAGTAAATACAGTAAATACTTCACTTCCGTCATTTATTTGATATCTATATTTAAATCATTACTTAAACAAAAGATACAACAACAAATCATCTATTCTACTTTAAGTTTACTACACAAACCTTATACTTTTATCACTTTTCCTTTCTAATACCTTCCATATGCCGTTTTGCTGACAGTGTAATACCTTCCTTAAATAAGATAAAGATTTCTTTCCTCGTCCACTGTACTATAACTATTCTGATTTTTCTGGAAGATTTCTTATTATTTAAGCACAATAGTAAGTATCATCCATCATGCATACACTATATGCTATATATAATAAGCAATAGGCAGAAAATTGGGTGCTTATAGTGTATTAAATCTCATATTAATCCTCCTCTTTGATGTATAATAATATAATAACTTATGTTCCTTTGTATAATTTATAACATAAGTACTTTACTAACTTTAATTAATCTCCTTCATTTAAAGCATATTTTAAAATAATTTTCGGTAAATAAAGCTTTTAATTAGCATAAAATGATAGATTTTAATTATAACTATTTATATAAGAGAATAAAATATATTTACATTTGATCTTAAAGACGTTTTATCATGTAAATCGATTCTGTAGGAACCAGTGTATTATAAAGTCTATTAGCACATTATGTGCGGGTACATTTCGCAGCGAAATTGTACCGGGAGCGGGCGTTTTGCGCGTAAATTTAGTTATTCAGTTAAATCTCAATAGATCGAAAATTGTTTAACGTTTCAACCAACTTTCGTATTTTATATATAAATATATATAAATATATATATATATATATATATATATATATATATATATATATATATATATATATATATATATATAGAAATATATAAATTACAACCATAAGATTTTTGTAAATAAAAAATATATTATTTAGTGGATACATTTATAATAGTACTGTAAATATGAAAAATCAAATTGAAATAGTAGTATATAGTTTTAGTTTTTTCCGTTCTGCAGTTCCGCATCGACAGGTGTAAAAATTAGTTTTTATTTGTCTAAATGTTTCCAGAATCTATGTAGTAGACAAGAACATTTGGCTTCGTTTTCCTGTATATACCGTTATTTTGTACCCACAAACAAACCATGTTGTTTCACAAACCCGTACTAATACTTGACCTGCGATCAAGTATCAATCGTCAGAAAACGTATTAGTATGTGTCCCGTATACAATGTTTTAAAACAGACTATAATTGATAAAGTAAAAAATAAGTACGTTTTAAATTTTCTATAATAAAAGATTGTTTAAAAACCGTTATTTTGACAAACATAAATAGATATTCCCCTGAATTCTAAATAACAGGCAAATTCGATGTGTTGAATAACATTAAACATTTTCAATAAATATACATGTACCTTCTGTTTACATGTGCATATATTCTGTGCTTTAAAAGTCCCAAAATGAGAAGTATGATTTTTACTTGTTATGAAAGTAAAAGTATTCAAAGACCTTAAATTCAAGATAAAAATTTAATGCATAAAATGCGTTGAATGTGCAGGTAAAAAAGCCGTATGATATACTATAAAGTTTTTTCGATTATTTTAGTATAATAAATATGAAAAGTCATACCTAATTTAAAGTGTCTTTTAGAGAAACGTAACACATAAAATTCCCTTACTATATGTAATTATATTTTAATGCACTCTTACGGTATGCTTTATACAAAACATGTTTAATACAGTTGTAACAGAGTTTCTTCTGAAAATGAATGTCAGTCAAGTATAGTTGGTATCTTAACGTAACTACAAATTTTTCGTGTATAAAATCATAACCTTGTACACTGTTCATACTTTCATGATGATTGGCACAGTTTTTAGTAACACTAGGTAATTCATCATTATTAACATGTTTCCCGCGTATACCACGATGAAAAAAGAAAATTAAATAAATTCGTACATGTTACGTAACATAATTATTAAGGTTCAAATACTTGGGGATAAAATCTGGAGTTTAAATTTAAGTTCTTAAATGAAAAGACAACCTACTGTGTTGTTTTTGCATAGCTTTTAATAAAATATTTTTGCCCATTATTATATTTATTTTTATTCAATCTAAAAACGGTTTTACATGAAACTGAATTTGTTTTTTTTTTACTATTTTACAATGTATCTATAATATTGTTAATTTAGACATATTTATTAATAGCAAAATATAAAAAAATAATCGTTTTATAATCTTATAGGAAACACATATGTAAATCATATTTCTGTATGATTATATTTTATCTCGCAGCACATAAATATAAGGTGTGTAATATATTATTTATACACGCATTTAAGTTATCTAAATACACTTTTATTTTGAATAACACAAGTTACAGATAATACTTAAATATTTAAGTCCTAATGTGTATATGATTATATTAACACATTGTACATGTTTGCATTTCGAAGCTTAATTCTACCTGGAGCCGGTGTTTTGCTCGTAAATTCTATCACAATAATCATTTTTTTAAATTTTTAACAAATTTTCCCTTTTTATGGTTCCACACCCACTGATATAAAAACTGGTTTTTATTTATCTAAGTTTTTCCATAATCTATGTAGTAGATAAGAACATTCGGCTTCGTTTTCCTGTATAACCCGTTAAGAATTAATGCAGTCATGTTATTGTTGTAATCCTACCATTTGAATTTATTAACTATAGATATATTTACTTAAGAATCTATTTCAAATAAGCTTATTACTGACAATGAAAAATATTCTATTCCTTAATGTACTATAATTTTGCTGTAATATTTTAGATACTTTTTTCTCCTATTTGCTTTTTATCATGCTGTAATATGAGATTATTTTCACTCAAATATCCAAATTTTTAATAGACGTTTCCGAAGTTAAATTAAGCGAGAACTATTTTGGAAAAATAATTCTCGTTAAATACCAATTCAGTTAAACTACCGAAATGCAAAAATGTTACTTCTAAAAATACATATTTTCTATAGTAAAACTTTTCAGTGTGATATATACATCCATTGTCTTTTGATTTAGATAACATTGCATTATAATACATATAAAGATACTTTTGTTAGTTTATACTCGCAGACCTTACCTCTGAGAATGCAAAAGTGAATAAAATATTTAGTTACTTCTGATAGGCATGTTTTTAAAAGAAGAATAACATACAGTATACACACTCATGTAATGTACATTTTTGGTTTCATAACAAATGGAAAGTATTACTTGCACTCTGTAGAGGAAAATATTTTTAAAATATTTTCTTGGCAACGTAGTACTTATATTTTTATTTTCTTTTTTGCTTTATTTACCTGGTATTTAAATATGTCTGTTTAAATATTGCCCTGAGTATAACTATTGTATAAAATATTTTTCAAAAAATTGTAGTTGTGACAGCATGACAAGAAAACGTTTTTTAATAAATTTCTACTCAATAAACCTTTTAAAATTTAATCTGTCAAAAACAGTATTGAAAAAGTATTTTAAATATATAGATACAAACTCAGACTAGGCGTCTACAAACTTTTTGCCCCTCAGAGCATTCTTGAATATTTGTTGGATTATGGACACCATTTATGTACATATTTGGTTTCATAACACATGGTTATAATTGTACACTGTGTAAAGGAAAATATTTAAAAAATATTTTCGTGGCAAAGTAGTACTTATTATTTTTCTTTTTTGCTTTATTTATATAGTATTTAAATATATCTGTTTAAATATTGTCCTGAGTATAAAGATTGTGAGCAAAAATTAAAAAAATGCAATTGGGACTGTATGACAATGATTTTTTTAATAAATTTCTCCTCAATATGCCTTTTAATATTTAATCTGTCAAAAACAGTATTATAAATTATTTTTTACATATAGATACTAGACTAATTCTAGACTAAGCATCTACAAACCTTTTGTCCCTCAGCATTCTAGAATATTTGTTGGATTACGGACACCATTTATTTTTGAATGAGAAATTATAGTTAGATAGAGTTAATAATAAATACACACAATGTCCAAAAATAAAAGCAATACAAATTAGCATATACAAATTATTATTTTTAAGAAAGTAATACCATACAGTATAAACATACACATTACTGTAATGTACATATTTGGTTTCATAACACATGGTTAGAATTGTACACTCTGTGTAGAGGAAAATATTTAAAAAATATTTTCGTGGCAAAGTAGTGCTTATTATTTTTCTTTTTTTGCTTTATTTATATAGTATATATCTATTTAAATATTGCCCTAAGTATAAATATTGTGTGCAAAAATTTAAAAAAATTTTAATTGTGTCTGTATGACAAAAAATGTTTTTTTTAATAAATTTCTCTTCAGTAAGCCTTTTGATATTTAATCTGTCAAAAACAGTATTGAAATATTACTTTAAATATATAGACACAAATTTTAGGCTAATCATCTGCAAACTTTTTGTCTCTCAGAGCATTCTAGAATATTTGTTGGATTACGGACACTATTTATTTTTTTAATTGAACTTATAGTTAGAGTTAATAATACATGCACGCAGTGTTCAAAAATATTTAATTTAAAAAATGAAAGCAATACAAATTAGCATATACAAATTATTATTTTTATTCTTGAGCAATATAATTATTAAGTAATACATACAAAATCTACGAAGTATAAAAATTCTTTAAGAAAAATACAAATTTCATAGTCAACGATATTTTTGACGGTGCATTTTGACAGCTATTGCTTAATTTATGTATGAGAAATTTGGCTTTTTTGGCGATAAATTTGGCGAAAAAGAAAACTCGGTTGCTTTTCGCTTTGTGCTGGTATCTATGTTGTACTCAATTTCTATTTCATTTAAAATGAGAAAACTGTCATATATAAATTTATTGAAAACTAAAGCATTTTTATTGGGATCACATGACGGTGTACATTAAACTACTGGCGGGATCCATGGTGCCCGCAGACATAGAGTTGGAAACCTGTACTTTAGACAATCATTAGTAATTCAAAAATAACTAACACAAGTTCTCATTTTTGTATATTCTGAATTAAACGATTGGCGGGATCCATGGTACCCGCAGACATAGGGTTGGAAACCTGTACTTTAGAAAATAATTAGTAATTCAAAAGTAACTAACACAAGTTCTCATTTTTGTGGATTCTGAATTAAACGACTGGTGGGATCCATGGTGCCCGCAGACATAGGGTTGGAAACCTGTACTTTAGACAATCATTAGTAATTCAAAAGTAACTAACACAAGTTCTCAGTTTTGTAGATTCTGAATTTAACGACTGGCGGAATCCATGGTGACCGCAGACATAGGGTTGGAAACCTGTACTTAGACAATCATTTGTAATTAAAAAGTAACTAACACAAGTTCTCATTTTTGTAGATTCTGAATTAAACGATTGGCGGGATCCATGGTGCCCGCAGACATAGGGTTGGAAACCTGTACTTTAGACAATCATTAGTAATTCAAAAGTAACTAACACAAGTTCTGATTTTTGTAGATTCTAAATTAAACGACTGTCGAGATCCATGGTGCGTGCAGACATAGGGTTGGAAACCTGTACTTTAGACAATCATTAATAATTCAAAAGTAACTAACACAAGTTCTCATTATAGTAGATTCTGAATATCTAACAATATAAACCTACCACGAGTAATTTATTAGATCCATTTACCCATCCCCTTTGATAAATAAGAAGAATCGATAATACCACGATTCAATTTATTTTAATGTATTTTTAACATAATCTAAAAAAATATTTTCATCACATGATAATACATTAGATTTGATATTTTTTTTCTTTTTCAATACCTTAATTTGCACATAAATAAAAAATGATTATTTTGTGTAGAATGAAAAAATACCTAAATGTTGTGGTTGTATAAATAAGAAATTTTTTTCTTTAACAAATTCCCTCTATGATCATTTTTATTGAAAAATCTATCAAAAAAAACATCAAAAAATTCTTTCTAATGCATAGATGCATTTATTAAATAATAGCTAAAATATCATTAAATAATAAGGAATTATTATCACATGTTCGGAATCTTCGTTGATGAGAATCAATAATACAAATCCGACGCACCTAATTTATTCGATTGATCCATCCGTTTCCTTTGAAATACAAGAAGGCTCTTTAAATTCCGCATTTCTGACTTAGCTTATTCTCTTCCTCATCTGTCGCAGCCCCCGGTGACATATTTCCAACCTATTACCAAAATGCATAACTCTGGCCCCTCTAAAGGTAGAAATATTTATGATGCAATATTCAGTTCGCATTTTTACACAGCGCGGCAGGTGTTTTTGAAAACGATTTACGTCCGAAATTTCAAAGTAATATCCTTTCCCTCGCTATTATGTACCATATTTCGTCACTGAATGACCCCCCATGCTGTGTGACCATGATGTATCTGGGAAATGGATGTCGCCGCGTGAGATAATGATTTCTTTATTTTTATTTCCATCTCTTTTTTTTTTACTCTGACAAACAACATTTTTCTTATGTCGCAAAATCAAATTGGGTTTTCCTTCTTTCGATCTCACAATGGCTCTGCGGGATACAAATCAGTATTCTCATATTCCCATCGCATCGACATGCTTTTATACGCGTGTAAATCTGCATGTTTTTTTATTGTATTTTTTTTCCTCTTATCAGCGATGCTTGTGGATGATTCTTTAGAATAAGAATTTTTAGAATGTTTTACCCTTATGGGAGACCTCACGTAACTTTCTTCTTATGATACAAAATGTATTACACTGGTTTATTTTATTTTTTTAAGTCTTTCGCATTAACTTCCATTTTCAGTACGGGTTGATCAAAAAATTGGAAGTTCAACAGGTAATTCCATTTTTGGGAAGATTTAATAATTGTACCATACGACAGTTAGTAAGTTATTTTTCATCTTGTCAGTGATGGATGTGGATGATTCATTACAAAGAAGAACGGGTGGTTTACTCTTTTGGAAGGCATCGCGTAACTATGTTTTTATCATAAATATATGTAATAATCCTTTATACTTTTGCATCTAAATTAGTTTGAATGATTCAACCTGTTATATTAGTTTGAATGGTTGAATGATTCAACCTGTTATATTAGTTTGAATGGTTGAATGTTTCCACCTGTTATATAATTTGAATATTTGGATGTTTCAACCTGCTATATTAATGAATGTTGAAGATTCAACCTGTTATATTAGTTTGAATGTATGAATGTTTTTTATCGGTTATAGTATGAATGTTTAACAATATTAGTTTAAAATGTTGATTTCTATTTCAATCTGTTATATTATTTGAAAAATGTTTCAACTGTTATATTAGTTTGAATTTTGAATGTTTTAATCTGTATATTAGTTTGAATGTTTGAGTGTTTCAACCTGTTATAGTATTGAATGTTTGAATTTGGATGTTTCAACCTGTTTATATTAGTTTGAATGTTTCAATGTTTCAACAGACCACTTTAAAATGTAATATTATGCAATTAACACATTGTGTTACATTTCGCAGCGGAATTTCAGGGAGCGGCGTTTTAAGTGTAATTTAGTTATTCACTTAAATCTCAGTAGATAATCAAATGATTTAATTTTTTACCAACTTTTCGTACTTTATATTGAAATATATATACAAATATATAAATAGAAATATATAAATAAACATCAGATTTTTGTAAACAAAAAATATTTTTCAGTGGATAAATTTATAATAGTATCGTAAATATGGAAAATTAAATAGAAAATAGTAGTATATAAATTTTTGATTTTTTTTAAAATTATGTTGTATATAAATATTTTACATTATAAAAAAAATGAAAAGACCAATCATAAAACTAATAATATAAAAACTATTATTTGTCTAAATTTTCCAGAATCTTGTAGTAGAAAGAACATTCGACTTCGTTTTAGTGTATATACCGTTGTTTTTGTAACAAACAAGCATGTTGTTACACTAACCCGTACTAGTACATGAAGTATCAATCTTCAGAAATTCTGCTAGTACTTCCCGCATACGATGTGTTAAACCAATTAAAAGCTAATTTATAATTATGACTATGTAAAAAAATTCCCTCTATGATCATTTTTATTGAAAAATCTATCAAAAAAAAAAACATCAAAAAAATCTTTCTAATGCATAGATGCATTTATTAAATAATAGCTAAAATATCATTAAATAATAAGGAATTATTATCACATGTTCAGAATCTTCATTGATGGGAATCAATAATACAAATCCGACGCGCCTAATTTATTCGATTGATCCATCCGTTTCCTTTGAAATACAAGAAGTCTCTTTAAATTCCGCATTTCTGACTTAGCTTATTCTCTTCCTCATCTGTCGCAGCCCCCGGTGACATATTTCCAACCTATTACCAAAATGCATAACTCTGGCCCCTCTAAAGGTAGAAATATTTATGATGCAATATTCAGTTCGCATTTTTACACAGCGCGGCAGGTGTTTTTGAAAACGATTTACGTCCGAAATTTCAAAGTAATATCCTTTCCCTCGCTATTATGTACCATATTTCGTCACTGAATGACCCCCCATGCTGTGTGACCATGATGTATCTGGGAAATGGATGTCGCGTGAGATAATGATTTCTTTATTTTTATTTCCATCTCTTTTTTTTTTTACTCTGACAAACAACATTTTTCTTATGTCGCAAAATCAAATTGGGTTTTCCTTCTTTCGATCTCACAATGGCTCTGCGGGATACAAATCAGTATTCTCATATTCCCATCGCATCGACATGCTTTTATACGCGTGTAAATCTGCATGTTTTTTTATTCTATTTTATTTCCTCTTATCAGCGATGCTTGTGGATGATTCTTTAGAATAAGAATTTTTAGAATGTTTTACCCTTATGGGAGACCTCACGTAACTTTCTTCTTATGATACAAAATGTATTACACTGGTTTATTTTATTTTTTTAAGTCTTTCGCATTAACTTCCATTTTCAGTACGGGTTGATCAAAAAATTGGAAGTTCAACAGGTAATTCCATTTTTGGCAAGATTTAATAATTGTACCATACGACAGTTAGTAAGTTATTTTTCATCTTGTCAGTGATGGATGTGGATGATTCATTACAAAGAAGAACGGGTGGTTTACTCTTTTGGAAGGCATCGCGTAACTATGTTTTTATCATAAATATATGTAATAATCCTGTATAATTTTTGCATCTGTATAATTAGTTTGAATGTTTCAACCTGTTATATTAGTTTGAATGGTTGAATGATTCAACCTGTTATATTAGTTTGAATGGTTGAATGTTTCTACTTGTTATATAAGTTTGAATATTTGGATGTTTCAACCTGCTATATTAATTTGAATGTTTGAATGATCAACCTGTTATATTAGTTTGAATGTATGAATGTTTCAATCTGTTATAGTAGTTTGAATGTTTCAATGTTTCAACCTATTATATTAGTTTAAATGTTTGAATGTTTCTAGTTTTCAATCTGTTATATTAGTTTGAATGTATGAATGTTTCAATCTGTTATATTAGTTTGAATTTTTGAATATTTTAATCTGTTATATTAGTTTGAATGTTTGAGTGTTTCAACCTGTTATAGTAGCTTGAATGTTTGAACGTTTGGATGTTTCAACCTGTTATATTAGTTTGAATGTTTCAATGTTTCAACAGACCACTTTAAAAATGTAATATTATGCAATTAACACATTGTGTGCGGGTACATTTCGCAGCGGAATTGTACCGGGAGCGGGCGTTTTAAGTGTAAATTTAGTTATTCACTTAAATCTCAGTAGATCAAAAATGATTTAATTTTTTAACCAACTTTTCGTACTTTATATTGAAATATATATACAAATATATAAATAGAAATATATAAATAAACATCAGATTTTTGTAAACAAAAAATATTTTTCAGTGGATAAATTTATAATAGTATCGTAAATATGGAAAATTAAATAGAAATAGTAGTATTTAGTTTTGGTTTTTTGAATTATGTTATGTATAAAAATTTTTGCATTATAAAAAAATGAAAAGAGCTATCATAAAACTAATAAGGTAAAAATTAATTTTTATTTGTCTAAATTTTTCCAGAATCTATGTAGTAGACCAGAACATTAGGCTTCGTTTCGTGTATATACAGTTAATTTTGTACCGACAAACAAAGCATATTGTTACACTAACCCGTACTAGTACGTGACCCGTTCTCAAGTATCAATCGTCAGAAAACGTACTAGTAAGTGTCAAGCATACAATGTGTTAAACCAATTCAAAGCTAACTTTTATAATTATGAATGTGTAAAAAAATAAATTCACTTCACAAGTTAGTTAGTAAATTGTGTCTCATTTTATCAGAGATAATTATTACAAATGAAAGTGACATGTTTATCATTTTGAGAAACATCGCGTAACTTTCTTGTGATAACAAATGAATTAAAATGGATTTTTTAATCTTTTATATTAGCTTGAACTTTCGATACAGAACATTACGAAAATGTGAAATTATACAGATTATTCCTTTCGGTGCAAACTTGCCTAATTATATCTGTGAATACACAAAATAATAAATTCTGAACGCCTATAAAAAATTAACTTCACAACTTATAAGCGATGTCTCTGAATAATTCGTCAGAAGAAAAATGCAATTTTTATTCTTTTGTGAGACATCACTAAATTTTTTCTTATCATAAAAAATGATTACACTGGTTTATTTCTTTAATTTTTGTTAGAATGAACTTTTCATACATGACCCTCAGGAAAATTTAAGGTATACAGGTAATTTCGCAAAAAGAAAACTTTTCTAATTAAATTTTAAGAAAGTAATTTACCACTTCAGTTAGTAATGCAATTATTAAGATTTGGGTAATCTTTAGATACAAATTATGGATAGTTTTTTGAAAAGTTAGATGGTTCCTAAGAATAAGGCGTTTACTGTTTTATGGGACACTACGTAATTTTCTACTTGTGATAAAAGAATCTTCAAGTGGTTTTATTTTTAAATATTTTATATTAAAACAAATTAATTATGAATGACAAATACATAATAATAAATAATTTTCAATTAAGGTTAACTACTAATTTTCACTATTTGATATGTATAATCTTTTAAGATTTTATCCTCGTAAAGCATAAAAATGTAAACTTAGATCTTCAAACGAAAGAAAATAAAACAAAAACAATAAAAGAAACAAAAGTAATGAGTAGTTTAGTTTTATGCTATAAAATTATTATAAATGAATAAAATTAATATTAAAAGTATTTTTTAATCTATTTTATTTAACAGTAACAGAGTAAAAAGTAGTTTTAAAAGCAACGCATGGAAGAGAAATTGTGTGAAAAGCTCCTATACAAAAATAGTGTGCTAATATGAAAACATCGCTTGATGAGCTTCTATACGATAAAGACTTTATGTTATGATAGGTTATGAGACTAAAACCAAAAGAATCGGGCTCTTAATATATAATGCACAAATTTACACTTAAAAATAAACATTCTCTTTTACAATTATATCTCTATTTAAAATATGTTATTTTAACTCTGATTCCAATTTCACACTACGCTTAAACAGTTTCTCTATAAGTATGTTAAGTTTAGTAAAAGTGTAATGGGCTATAAAGTTTATTGTAAAGTGTAACGGTTTCTAAAAGTTTCTCTATAGACTTCTTTAAGTCTGAAATTTTGTATACAATTTTTATCCTTAATCATTTCAATCATTGTTTAATAAATTATTAGACATTTAAAATTTTTCAAATTAGTGTTTTTCTTAAGTGTTGATTTTACTTTGTAGGATAAAAGTGGTTAAATGAGTTTTAAAATAATTTTATTTTTTTTTTAAAAATCGGTAACAGTAATAATTTATTTAAAAACTATAATTATCTTTTATTTACATAATTAAAAATCATAAATACAAAGCACATTTCTAGATAAAAAAAAGTATGTTTTGACTTAGAATCAATATTTTACAGTTTAAATAAAATCCTGTAGCATGGTAAATGGAAAACAGAAGTTTAACCAAACCTCTCAATTAGGACAGGAGGTGAACACGTTACTTCCACAGAGGTACATAAAGCCGGCTTATTAAAAACAGCTTTTTGCACTTACCAAACTGATATTTTTTGTATAATTCTAATTTTTTATAACTGAAGAGTCTGTTGTCACCAGAAATGAACTAATGTGCAAAAATTTCAGATATATAGCTGGTGAGTAAATTAGTTAAAAAATAATTACAAAATACCAACTGGCACAAGAGAAGTTAAATAAAATGATCAATAAAAACTCATAGACATTGTGATCCTAACCACAAATTAAATGAGCCAGCCTTTTGAGGAATAAATACATTTTCACTAAAATAAAGTTGATGGATGAAAGAAATTGCATGTATTTTCATAAAAGTTTTATTTCATAATACCAAGTTTGTTCTTACTATTCATAATTTCAAAAAGAGAAATATATGAAAGACTTTTAAATTTCATTCATTTTTATCAATTACTGTTAGGAAGATTAAAATATGAATTTGCCATATATTTCTAAAGCATTGTGATATACTTTAATTTATTTAAAAGTATATTATATTATTATATAATATATATATATATATATATACATATATATATATATATATATATATATATATATATATATATATATATATATATATATATATATATATATATATGTATGTATGTATATAATGTATATGTATATATTATATATATATATATATATATATGTATATATGTATATATATAAATATATATATATATATATATATATATATATATATATATATATATATATATATATAAATATATATATATATATATATATATATATATATATATATATATATATATATATATATATACATATATGTATATATATATATATATATATATATACATATATATATATGTATATATATATGTATATATATATATATATATATATATATATATATATATATATATATATATATATATATATATATATATATATATATATAAGTATACATATATATATATATATATATATATATATATATGTGTGTGTGTGTGTGTGTGTGTGTATATATATAATACCATAAAATTTTCTTTCAATTCCATTCACTTTTCATACAAAAGAAAATTTGTTATAAAAACATATTGTAATTTATTTTCGCATAATCTAACTAAGATATTTCTGTAAAAATTCAGAAATGAAAAATATATTAAGATTAATGCACAAGTACATACTTTATGATGTTTAATATATTTTTTTGCATATTCTTTCTTTTCTTACTGCATTGTATGCACTTGTATGAGTAACCTTAATTTCAAAAATGTTTTTGTAGAAGATTTTATAAAAATTTAAATTGAATTCTGAGATTTTAGTGCTTGCATGCTAACATAGGTGTAAAAATATCTAGCTTCTTTTATGTTTAAAAATATTTTGCTTTTCACTTTTTCGAAAATAATTACGTAATCTAAGTATACAATAAATTGAAAGAAAGAATTTCAACAGACTTTTGTAATAGGATTATTCAATAGTATTTTGGAAATATGATGAAATGTGTAACTAAATATTTTGAAGTATTAGTAAATTAACTAAAGAAAAATGTTTGTTTGTTGAATGTAAAAAAACAATATCGTGTTTTTATTCCTTTAAAAAAGATTGGTCCCTCAGTACATGAAAAATTCACGTAAATTTTATATATTTAATTCTTTTGTAAGACATAACAATGTTCACAAGCTGCATTTTCAATAGTATAAATAAGTTTTAAAAGAGTGATAAATAACATAAAAATAATTTTTGTTTTAGTTCTAAGGAAAGATACTTACACCGTTGAAATGTCTGACATACTGACATAACTTTATTAAGTGTTAATATTAGTAAAATTCCTTATTTACATATTTTAATATTAATTTAATAACTTTTGTTTATAAAGTACGTTGGGGTTTGCGCGGTAAATCCGATTTTTTCCTCCAGACACACTATAGACTTAATTCAACCTCTTTCTGTACTACTATAGCCAATAGGTAGTTATAGTTCTCTTTATTATCGTGATTAGTTGTGCTGAAGGATTATTCATAATATTTTTACCTCAGAAATCCCTACTTGAAAAGTGTGTGTGTGCAGGATCACATTGTGCACGAGGTTGTAAAAGTGCTTGCCTGTTTTATGGACTTCATGTATCTCACCAGAAATAAAAAGTGTTGTTCTTTTGAATGTGTCTCACCCATATTACACACGCACTCCTATTACATATATATATATATATATATATATATATATATATATATATATATATATATATATATATATATATATATATATATATATATATATATATATATATATATATATATATGTTTGTATATATTTATATATAATTATATCTATCTATCTATATATCTATATATATGTATATGTATATATATATATATATATATATATATGTATATATATATATATATATATATATATATATATATATATATATGGATGTGTGTATGGATGTGTGTGTATAAATCTAGATTATTTTTAAATTGCTTTAAAATTACTCCTATAATTCTCATTTTATCCAAAGAAATATATTATAGTTAAAATTAAGCTGTGTCAGTACCTTTAATATTATAAATGTAATAATTGAATTATACTAGTACCCTATCAGAGTGATATGAATAAAGATATAAATATTTTATTTAAATTTCCATCAGCTGTCAAGTATTGAAAATATACATTACACCCACTTCTAGAAAATATTCTGAAATGCTGTTTTATGGAATATCATGTATTTTTAAACCCATCGAGATGAGTTCAGACTAATTTTCCATGTACAATCTTTAGAAGAAATGAAATATTCATTACCGCGGCAGGTAAAAGAGAAAGGAAATATATTCCACCTTTAATTCCTATGCATCTAAAAAAATACTAATGGATGATGTTTGTTTTAGAAACAAGATTATTATTTTAAGCCATATTTAACACAGACAAATAAAACTTTTAACCAAACAAATGTCAATGCATGACATTGTTATTCATAAAGTGTAAAGGATAATGCTTGTATTAGAATCTTCGAGATTATTATTTTAAGCCATAGTTAACACAGATAAAACTTTTAATCAAAAAACTGTCTACCCTATGAGAATTCTCTATGACAGTTATTTATACTAAATGTAAAATTTATAAATTATTTTTATAACTGCATTTTTCGATGCCAGTGTATAATATAATCCTTTCGAAATTACATTAGAATTTCATTATATAATTTAAATTATGAAATAAACTCCTCGTAGTAAAATCTACTCATAAGAGCATAAAAGTTGACGTCAGTGCACGACATTGTTATCCATAAAGTGTAAAGGTATTGCTTGTATTAGAAACTTCGAGGTTATTATTTTAAGCCATAGTTAACACGGACAAATAAAACTTTTAACCAAACAACTGTCTATCATATGAGAATTCTCTATGATAGTTATTAATACTAAATGTAAAGGTTATTAATTATTCTTTATATGCAGTTATCGATGTCAGTGTATAAGTCTAATCCTTTAAAGATTACATTAGAATTTAATTCTATAATTTAAATTATGGAATAAACGGCATTGTAGTAAAATCTACTCATAAAATCATGAAAGTTGACGTCAGTGCAAGACATTGCTATTCATAAAATGTAAAGGATAATGTTTGTATTAGAAACTTTGAGATTATTATTTTAAGCCATATTTAACACAGACAAATAAAACTTTTAACCAAACACCTCTCTACCCTATGAGAATTTTCTATTGTACTTATTTATTCTAAGTGTAAAAATTATTAATTATTCTTTATAACTGTATTTTTCGATGTCAGTGTTTATGTCTAATCATTTAGAGTTTACATTAGAATTTAATTCTATAATTTAAATTTTAAAATAAACTCGTAATAAAATCTTCTCATAAAACCATGAAAGTTGCCGTCAGTGTACTACATTGTTATTCATAAAGAGTAAAGGATAATGTTTGTATTAGAAACTTTATGATTATTATTTTAAGCCATACTTAACACGGACAAATAAAACTTTTAACCAAATAACTGTTTACCCTATTAGAATTTCCTATGATACTTATTTATTCTAAGTGTAATATTTATTAATTATTCTTTATAACTGCATTTTTTTATGTCAGTGTTTTAGTCTAATCCTTCAGAGATTACATTAGAATTTCATTATATAATTTAAATTATGAAATAAACGGCCTCGTAGTAAAATCTACTCATAAGAGCATGAAAGTTGATGTCAGTACATGACATTATTATTCATAAAGAGTAAAAGACAATGTTTGTATTAGAAACTTCGAGATTATTATTTTAAGCCATAGTTAACACAAAAAAATAAAACTTTTAACCAAAAAACTGGATACCCTATGAGAATTACCTATGAAACTTATTTATTCTAAGAGTAAAATTTATTAATTATTCTTTATAACTGCATTTTTCGATGTCAATGTTTAAGTCTAAACCTTTAAAGATTATATCAGAATTTAAATATATAATTTAAATTATGATATAAGTCCTCGTAGTAAAATATATTCATAAAACCATGAAAATTGACGTCAGTACACGACATTGCTTTTCATAAAGTGTAAAGGATAATGTTTGTATTAGAAACTTCGAGATTTTTATTTTAAGCCATAGTAAATACCGACAAATAAAACTTTTAACCAAACTACTCTCTATCCTATGAGAATTTACTATGATACTTATTTATACTAAGTGTAAAATTTATATTTTATAACTGCATTTTTCTAAGTCAATGTTTAAGTCTAATCCTTTAGAGATTACATTAGAATCTATAATTTAAATTATGAAATAAACGGCCTCGCAGTAAAATCTACTCATAAAAGCATGAAAGTTGGCATCAGTGCACGACATTGTTATTCATAAAGTATAAATGGATGATAAAGGATGAATTTCAAAAATGACATCTCCAGTTTAGCCACAAGATATATAGGAACAATAAAATGTCTTGATAAGTTGACTGGATGAATTGTAATGAAGGGAATGTTTTAAAAAATAAATTATTAATGTGTGCATGGTTAAATATAGTTATTTACCTCTGAGGGATAATATTAAAAATAAACTTCTCTTGAGATGCAAATTTTTCGGCTGAATGAATAAGATTAAATTTTTTTATCAAGGAACTTAACTTATGATTCTAATCAGTATATTGTGTTGGGTGTTTGCAGAGATATAAAGATTACTACAGATGAATGGCATTTCTATCAATACCTTTCAACACATGTGTTACGTTGTAAAATAATTACGTAAAGGCTTTTGCATCATTTATGTATAACATTAGATAATAAGTATGAAATAAAGAGAATTGTGGTATGGCATGTAGTTTATTTTTTATTAATTATATATATCTTTTCTATTATTGCAATAAATTATCTCTTACACAGCAAGATATGCCTAATATTAGAAAACTAGTTGATGCAAAGGTATTTCATATAATTGTAGTGGACAAAAAATTCTATATAAATTAGTACATATATTAATTGAAAAACTCATTATTTATACTATTCAGGACTTTAATCTATAAACTGTAATCTTTCCTTTAGAATAAGTAGATTCGTATATGCAACGAAATGCAGTTTAAGGTATAGTTCATATATTTATTTATATGTATATAATTTGAAGGTTTGTGCAAAACTACTTAGTAAAACTTAATGGTGACAAGGTAAATATATTTTGTCATGAAACAAAATATATTATCTTTTAATGCATACTGGTCAACACAAAATTAACAACATCGTAGTAGAACATAAGCAAAATAGACTATTAAATCGAATCTCCATTCCTCATACTGATATCCATAAATTCAATATAATAGTTTATTAGTAAATAATGAGTCTCAAATATATCATCACTAGTTTAACAAAGGCATCTTTAGTTATAATCTAATCTCTTTTTAAATTATTTGAATGCATTAAAAAACCATAATACGTTTATAAAAAAAAACGTGGTATGTGTATGTTAAAAATATTATTTACCTCGAAATACCATAACAGTAATTTAAGTATTTTTGAGAAGAAAACCTTCGAGATTTATAGATAAGATTAAAGATTATTTTTTTATTAAGCGGATTAACTTGTTTTTCTCCATCAGGGCGCTGTCTTGAATTTTAGCACATATTTCTTGTTCATTACTAATGACTCAATTTTCTTCACAGCAGTTACTTTTGAAATCTTTTGAAAGGACAAGCCCAAATGCTTAAAGTCTTTTGTATTAATTATAAAAAATAACATTGTGTAAGATTCTATGAATCCATACGGATTAAAAAAATACAATAATAGTAGAATACATAATTTAATTTTTTTTTATCAGAAAATCGTTGTTGTTTGTGTTTTTATTAAACTCTGATATCATCATCTATTCCTCAGTGAGAGACACTTGGCATTTGATTTGGCTTGGAGTACTAAGATGTTTGGTATGGTACTTTTTTGCAACACGAGGGCTAATGAGACCAGAAACTACTTCTGAAAACCGACTCCGTTTGGCTGCGAACATCCATTCCACAGTGGGATTCGAACCCACGAACTCTAGTACCGAAGATGAGCGTCCTAACTATCCAGTCATCTTTCAGCACCTGTAGTATTAGAAAAGAGAATAACATTTTTTATTTATTGATTTCGAGAAATTTTATAGGTATTTTTATCTCTTATTTAAAGCAGACAAATCGATATAAGTTAATAAAGGAATTTAAGAGGATAGCAATCTGTCCATACTGCTTGGACGATTAAATTATGAACACTAAAATTAAAGTTGCTTCATAAATTTGACCATATTTAGTTTAAGGTATTCATCTGGATGATATTTTATTCAAATCTTTTTTGTAAATAATAACTATAAAATTAAAATAATATTTTATAAAGTCAAATTAGGTTATTTTTAATGTATATTGCCTAGCAAAAAATAATTTATAAAGATTTTATACTGTGAAAGCCTACATTCTAATTAATTACAGTATGCATTCAATCGACATTTTTACACTGATTCCGATAAGTTAGGTAATTACCAAAGCAGTATTCAAGTCCAAAGCTGGCTACCCAAGTCTCAGCTGGTACCCAAGTCTACTTCTTTCTATTGAACCAATATCGGTATGGTTGAGACTCATTAATGTGTTTCTACTGTAAGTAAAGTAATACAATTAAAAAATCTATAATTTTAAAGGTTAATTACAACTTTTAACTGTAAGCACCACAAATTTAATGCATATTATCAATACATATGTTCTATGTACATAAAATTTGTTATTATACCATATTTAATCAGATATAAGTTTTATATATGCATATGAGCCCATATGTTTTGTGCATATGTATTTACTACCTTTAGTAAACTCTCCAGTAATTTCAAATCGTTAACTTATAAATCGTTACTTATAACTGCAATAAATAAATTTTATTTTTTTTTTTCTAACGGTATTGAATTTATTTTTTAACCGTACTTATCCACTTTAGAAACAATTTTAACACTAGATTTACGGACCGATTTGACTCATTAAAAATTTGATCACTATATATATATAACTTTAATATCACTTTTCAAAAACATACGTTGGTTAAGTAATAAAATATATGTAAACTTTCATTCCTCTTCCTCGCAGACCCCTTCATTTCGCATTATGGTATGTGGTATACCTATTTTCACGGTTGTGAGCCAATTTGACTCATAGAATGTATATGAAAATAAATAAATATACTAATAAATATAGTATAAAGTAAATATAAAGTATAAAATATATAAAGTGTAATATAAAGTAAGTATACAGAAGAAATCAAGAACACTTACATTCCAATAACAGAATTTCATGCTACTGACGCAAGGAAGAATTGTCAAGTTCAACAATCATGCAAAAGAAACAGATGTAGAAACCATTGTACTAAATACAATAGAAATGTTTCGGAAAAAAATGTTTCAAAAACAGATTTTTATGTAAAAAATGTTTTCCATGAAGGTTTTGATAATTAACATTTCATTTAAATTAATTTGGAACTAATTTCTTTGCAAATTTTCTTGTATGAGTCAAATTACCTCACTCCAGTAAAAATAGGTATATGGACAACATCCGTAAATCTAGTATTAAGCCATGCAGTGTCAGTAACTTTGTTATTTTAATCAAACTGTAGCATCACCTAACTATCACTAAAGGTTATAATTACTTATTTAATTATCCAATTAGGATGCAATGGAAATTTCAGTATAGGTATAATTAATTTTAATGTATGCGAATAATGTATTGCATCCGCATAGATACAGTATTAAAAGTGTAATTAACTGTATTAAGCATCTTAGTTGTAATATGAATGGTACACATATATATTTACATATCGATGAAGATGGTATGCTATTATCTATAATCTTTTCTCTTCAGCATATCATATTATATGTATACCTAATAATAAATGCTAAACTTTTCGCCTTAAAGATAGAGCATTATTCAATAATAACTGAGCTTTTCTAAAGAAGCGGAAAAATTCCAGGCGTAATGCAACCTCCTTCTATTTTTAAAACGCAACTTATTATTCGCCTGTAAAGAAAACTACTCAGATGTTACAGAGTTCTGCAACATTGACTTTGGGGAAGCATCGGATCTACCCATACTGCATTACGATTAAGATAGAAGCCAAAGATCGTCAACTCCTACAGAAACAGCCGTAAACACAGATATGATGGACTTGATAAAATTTCGAACCCGATCCTTTCGCCAGCCGATGCATTTTTTGGAGACCAATACGGAACCTCGTCGAAACTGCTATAATGAATATGTTATCGCACGTCCGCTTTAGCCATTAAAGATTTAACGCATTCCTTGCCAGCATTCACTTTTGTGCCACGACTCTAAAACAAACATTATTCCGGCATGCCGCTCCTATTACTAGAGTAATAAAAGCTGGAACTCATTTCTCACGCGCTGAGTTCTAGCGTTCCTCCATTAATCTAGCAGAGGGATATCACTCGACGGAGTAAATCGGTTTTTTTTTTACTCTGTTCGTTTTACGGACGCTATTTTTGCCCGGCTCCGCGCTTAAGTTTCCGCGCTATAAAAATTTCCTTTTCTCTTTCAAATAATAAAGTCGTTATAATCGAAAGGTTGCGCTACACCAAAAAGAAAGGTCAGTAGGGAAAAAAGAGGGAAAAGGGAAGAAAATTAATTGGTTGTGATTACTTTTTTTTATATTTTTAAGTTGGAGAAACTGATTAAGTGCCCACTGAAACAATGTAAAATTGATCTCTTGTTAAGTACATTCTTTACATAATAAAAATTTGGAATTCAAATAATTCCCTTGTTTAGAAATGTTTCTATGCTGTATGATTTTATTTGAAAAATCTTTTGGTTTTTCTTTGAAAAAGAAATTGTAAGAAATAAGCGAATTATAAAACATAGTTTGTTGTTGCAGGAATAGTTATTAAAAAATTATTTTTTATTTAAAAAACTTATGTAAAATGCATCTTAATACGAATTAAAGAAAACAAAAAATATCATTTTGCTTTCAAAGTTCTGAATTAAACATTAATTTTTTTTACAAAAAAAAAACAGTAATGTTTATACAAATGGAGTTTATATCTAAAAAACTTAAACACTTTGTTTTCAACATCTTTTGTTTTTCAAATCTAAAGAAAAACTTGTCTTAAAAATCGCTAACGTGGACAAAAAGAACTGTTATGTTTTCTATGTAAAAAATAGCGTTTATAGCTTTTAATTTTAAACAAAAAAAATTTAATGCCAGTTCCTGGACTAATAAAAAATTGAAAGGAATGAAATATCAAAAAGTAACAAATACGAGAAAATTTTGTCATAAATTTTAAATTTTAAAAATATGAATAAATAATTTATGAATAAATATCTTGGAATACAAGATTGGAACAAAACACAAGTGACAATTTTGAGTGTAAGATTTTTAAATATTATTCTAAGTCTTATTATACACCAACCTGAATGTGATGAGGAAACAGTATAAGTGTCCCTTTTTTGCTGTAAAGTGTTAAAAAAAGATTTTAAGGAAATTCTCAACCTATTTCTTTTGGTTCAGATTGAAGAAAGATAAGGATCAGCCAAAAGAATCAGACATGAAAATCAGAATTTTTTTTTTTTCATAATAGCAGTATAAGTTTATTCTTTCGTCATTGGAAAGAAATGTCCTAAATTGATTCCGTTGTTTTTTCAACGCTAATAGGTTAATTCATGATAAGGCATCTATATTGGTATAATGTCGTATGGACCTAACGTTTCGTTTCAAAATGAACCCCATGCTGCTTTTTGAACTGTTGATGAATTTTATTCCAATTTTAGGAACATTAATAATTTAATTATTTATTTAGTTCTTTTATGGAGTCTTTACAGTTGTATATCATTTATTAAAGTATTAAACGTACATTCTTATGACCATAAAGGATTATCAATTACTTTGTATTGCGGCATAAAAAATTGTATTTCAATCATTTACTTTAGAAAATCTTTCTATACATTAAAATGCAGTATACCTTATGAAGAAATTTTCTGATATTTCTTAGATACATGCATTTATATACTATTTAAAGGAAATAAAGGAAATTACAGTTGTATATCATTTATTAAAGTATTAAACGTACATTCTTATGACCATAAAGGATTATCAATTACTTTGTATTGCGGCATAAAAAATTGTATTTCAATCATTTACTTTAGAAAATCTTTCTATACATTAAAATGCAGTATACCTTATGAAGAAATTTTCTGATATTTCTTAGATACATGCATTTATATACTATTTAAAGGAAATAAAGGAAATTACAGTTGTATATCATTTATTAAAGTATTAAACGTACATTCTATGACCATAAAGGATTATCAATTACTTTGTATTGCGGCATAAAAAATTGTATTTCAATCATTTACTTTAGAAAATCTTTCTATACATTAAAATGCAGTATACCTTATGAAGAAATTTTCTGATATTTCTTAGATACATGCATTTATATACTATTTAAAGAAATAAAGGAAATTGCAGATTTGTAATATCATTTTATTGTATTAAAGTAACATATCATAAAATATCTTACTTTGTAAATGCATATTGTACAATCATTTTATTTCTATACATATGCAGTATACCTTATGAAGTTTTCTGTTTCGTACGCATTTATATACTTTAAAGATAAAGGAAATTATTTATATTTATAAAGTATTAAATATATTCTACATATAATTATATTGTATTATAAAAAATGTATTTCATATTTACATATAAACTTTCTAATACATTAAAAATGATATACCATAAAAACATACTTATATACAAGCATATATATATACATATTAATATATAAAATATATGATATTATATATATTTTATAAATATATATATATTAAATAATATATATATATATATAATAATTATATATTATATATAATATATTACACTATATTATATCTTATAAATATATAACATAAATTATAAATATATATATATATATTGATAAACTGTGTCAAGCATGCTTGAGAACTAAACACTGGGGGTTGAATATATACCACAAAAAACATATATCCTATATCATGAAAATATTGGTACGTTGAACTCCTGGGGGGTCTGTTGCGCCGAATATCATATACATCTATATTTTGGTCTGAACGAATATAAATTATAGATAAGATACTTTCAATAGCTAGATATCTAATACATATATAAAATTTAACCTTCTGAAATAGAAATACTTGGACATATCTATATCTATATAATAAAATATGCCAACGAAAGGAAAATACAATATAAATATATAAATATATATATATATATATATTATATATATATATATATATATATATATATATATATATATATAAATATAATATATAATATATATATATATATAAATATATATTTAAATATATACATATACATATATATACACATATATATAATATACACATATAAATATACATATATATACATATAATATAATACAATATTATATATAATAATATATATATATATATATATATATAAATATATATATATATATGTAAACACACACACACAATATATATATATATAAATATATATATATATATATATATATATATAATATATATATATATAAATATATATATATAATATATATATATATAAATATATTATTTATATATATATATATATATATATATATATATATATGACAAACTGATTCAAGCATGCTTGAGAACTAAACACTTTTAAGGTTGACCATAATAATATGTCTCAATTCTCGGAAACGAATATTGGCATCGTTGGCCCTGCCCCATAGGGTCTGTTGCGCCGAAGAGTTTTCAATAACTTATATCTAAGAATAAAATTTTGGACTTTTTAAAAATCAACCACGAATATAGGAAATACAAAAATAAAGACGTATATTTACATACTCTTAGAAGTCCTAAGGAAAGTGCGAGAAGACAATAACAGTCATAAAATATATTGACTTCGGAGAAATACTTAGGACTATTCTCTATATCTATAGCAATAAAAAATATATGCAACGAAAGGAAATACAAGCATAAATAGGCTATCAGAGAAATAATAATTGAATATTATATTTAAATTTTCCATCCTCATATCTCTATACATTGAATAATCAACACGAGTTAAAACTGATTCCCTAAAGACATTTGTCTCAAAATGTTTTCTGTAAAAATCTGTTTGAATAAGGGAATTATAGGATACCTAATATTTAATAAAGGTAAATCAATAAAGTGATAACACAGTTTTGAATAATACCCGAAAACAAAATTGATAAAGATAAATTATATGTGAAAAGATCCCGAATCATATATTTAAGATTTAAGCCGATAATGGGCATTCAAATTTAATTTAATTCTTTTATATTCATTTTCCTTGAAATTTAACTTATATAAAGCAATATATTTATGTAAAACTGAAATAAATACTTATTTAAATTATTATTTATTTTCAGTTATCATATGTTTACTATTAATATCTATGTTCTTTCATCAAATCTGATTCATTCGTTTACATTTAGCACTTTTAATTTGAATTAATATTTAAATAATTTATTTAGCTAAACTTAGATAAAATATTAGATGTTATTATAAGCAGAGTAAAATATTAAAAAGAAAAGTAATGATAGTAAAGTAGTGACAATCATAAATAAAATAATTTGTTTAACTGAGCATTATTTTTTAGAATGAAAATACAATATTTTTGATAGGAATCAAATGCAGATGATTAATAAATTAATAAGATTGTTTTTGAGATGCTATATGTAATCAGAATTTTATAAGGTTTTAAAAATTATAACTGTGATAATTTGATACAGAGCATAACTTGGAATGGTAGGTATAATTTTAAATTAAGTTAATCAATAAGCAGAATAAAATTTCATTTCTTTATAACACACTGCTTATAATGGCAGCTTGGCTTATAATAAGCTTGGGATGGCAATTATTACTTTAAGTAAATCAATAAGCAGAATAAAATTTAATTGCTTTATAACACATTGCTTATAATAGCAGCTTGGCTTATAATATGCTTAGAATGGCAGGTATTACTTTAAATTAAGTAAATCAATAAGCAGAATAAAATTTAATTGTTTTACAACACACTGCTTATAATGGCACCTTGGATTATAATAAGCTTCGAATGGCAGGTATTACTTTAAATTAAGTAAATCAATAAACAGAATAAAATTTAATTGTTTTAAGACACATCATAAAACCACGTCTCTTAATTTTCTTAAAACTATTTATATCTATAACAATTCTGTTTTTTAATCTGAATTTTGTAGTGCATTTCTTAAGATAACGAAATCTACTGACTTATAAAATCTACCCAATTACATCTAATGTTTCATATTGAAATATTTTGTAAAATCTAAAGATAAAAATAAAGATAAATAAAGATAAATCTAAATAAAGATAGTATTAATCATATTCAAAAATTCTTTCTATACTAGACAGAATAAAATTGTTAATTCTCCATAAATACTTAGTTACCGATAGAACTTTTAGTAACAGGATTGTTTTCCTTTATATATTTACAACTAATGTTTCTCAAATTCCACCCTCACATATAGAAGTATGTACTGTACAGTATAAATAATGAAGCAATCCACTGACCATAAACCATATTCCATTTTAAATCAGTATTAATGGAAATCGATTCTAGATCTAGCAAGAGATTAATTGAGCAGTAAATTGGGTATGAATGCTGTGCCTGGGTCAGTAAATACATATAGCAACAAAACGTGATCTATGACATTATACGTATTGATTAATTTACGTGCTTCGTATTTAATCTTTAATTTAATTCTTCTGTGCAGATCATTCTATATTGGCTTGGATTGAAAACAATTTCTTTATATAGTACTTATTTCTAAATTGGATGATAACCGTTATTGAACTCATTATTTATTTATCTAGTTATATTGCTTTATACTTTTATTATAAAATATGAATCATAAGAACACACACACACACACATATATATATATATATACATGTCATAGTAAAACAGAAGATGTGAAGTAAAATGCCTGTGTTCAGAAAATAAAAACAAAAATATTGAAATTCTTGTCTTAAACGGAACAACTTTTAACAAAATTTTATTACTGAAAAAAAGAGCTGAAATTTCCGAGGAATTACACGAATGAAGAGTCGCTGCTTCGAAAAGAGAGGTTATAAATTAAATTTGTTTTATAAAAACTTATAAAAAGTAAGTTGATAAGAAAATTACAATAGTTTTAGTGATATAACATCTTAATATTATATTTATTTTGAATATAAAAATTTACAATGAATGTACAAGATATTACCTTTTATTAAGTTATGCTTTAAAATATTAAGGCATTAAATAATTGCTTTTTTAGGAGGATCAAATAATTTCATGAAGAATGTAAAAGCTTCTGTTAATTTAATGGTACTTTAATTATTTTTCAATAGATTTGTGATGCAGTAAAAAATATATAAACAATTCCTTAGAAGTAAAATATAACACATCAAAATAAGTGATTTCGTATTTTGTGTATTATTGATGAGAAAATGACTATTGCGTTGTCATATTTAGGAAATATATATGACAATAAATAAGAAACCTTACATATGTAGCCGTAATTAAAATATCATAATACCAATTTTTCTTTAAAAAAATATTTCTATCATTTGCCATTTAGTCTTAGAAAAACTAGTGGATTTGTGTAAACTATATTTAAAGAAAAATATCATAATGTTTATAACGGTTGTTTACCAAGTATGTGGTAATTTATTTGTCCAGAAAACAATCTCATAAACATCCTCTAGCACGTGTCGTATATTTTATATAGTTTTCTGAAAATATGTGATATATAGCTTTGCTTCTTTGAATAACTTTATCAGATGATAAAAAAAAAACTCAGAACTTTCCAGTAATTTCCAGAATTTATTATCATACGAATCGATAGAGGAAGGATTTTTGCTTCAATTTGCAAGCTTTCGCAGAAGAACCATTCTACTTTAATAGCTCTGCACTTTAAATAAATATTTAAATGAGGGAAAGGAAAAAAAAAGAAGAAGAAAATCAAAATCTGAAGTGATGTCTGTTTCACATTATATTCGGCCGTGCTTCTTAACTCTAGATTTAAGAAGTTGTTCTCCTTTTCTTCCATTTAGTCCCTTCTCGAATTCCTGGCCACCACCTTCATTTCTTGACTTCGTGAATAAGTAATGGGTGACTTTAAATAAATAAGAAAGTACCGCCGCGGAAGCCTTCGATGCTCAATCACAGCTCGAGCCTTTTTTTTTCCTCTTCTTTATTTCTGTTATTTTGGACTTTCTGCTCCCATTATTATTCAGACCTTATCCCCAAGAAACTGTAGAAGAATATTCTTTTAATGCCACAATGTCAGCATACAAGGTACTATAAAAGAATGTAAAATACGAGTTCGAAATGGAATTTGAATATTTTGACTATTTGTATTTAAGTGCTGAGATTCATACTTCAAATGTTTTCCGTTCTATCCATTTTAATGCGGATTTGCTACCTATTTGTTATCAATACTGCTCTTTTTTGAGAGATGAGTGGTGGAAATTAAAGAGGACGTAAACGGCTTGCATATTTTATTTAGGTGTTGAAACAAACGCAATTGAATAACTAAAATTTTTATTTTTAATTTTCTTACTCCATATTTTTATTGTTAAAATATACGCCTAAAAATTTTAAAATTAAAATTTCAATAACTTATTAGTATTTTCATTAGACAGATATTTAATTTGTTTAACATATTTCTAACCAATTCACTGTTTTTCCAGTAGATCTTTCTGTTCTTGAGAAATGTACTTAACACCTTAAGGTGCACAATCCAGTTAACTCTAGCACGCTAAACTGGCCAGACTGTACACTCTCGAGATAACTTAAATTTTATCACGTTAAAAATGTAATTTCACTGTTAGTGGATCATATTTATGATCATATTATGATACCACTTTAAATGAAGAACCACTTTAATGGCCTTTTGTAATGCATGAATTTATAAAGTGCTCCTTGCAGTTATTTTACTTAGTTATCTGGGTCAAAAACTAAATTATATTTAAAGGGAGATGAGAGAATTTACACAATGGAAATTATTTTTTATGTTTTCTATTCAAAAAGCAAATAATGAAATTGACGTTTTTTATATGTTTATTGTATCCACTAATATACTGGATCTTACGTTGCATTATATATATATATATATATATATATATATATATATATATATATATATATATATATATATATATATATATAACGTATCAAAATTATTTAACTTCAATTTTTCCTTTAAAACCTCCCTTCTCCCATTCTAATTCCTTAAAATCTTTTTCCCATTCTCTAAATGTCTTAATCGAAGGAGCTTTCTAGACTAAAAATTCTTTCGATACATTTCCCAAAGCTTTCTGTCCTATAGATGTAAATTTTCTGTCCATTCAACACGTTTTCCAGCTGTAAACGGAAAATGACTCATCTTTCTTCCTGATCTTAAAACTGAAATTCGCTAAGTAAGTATGTTGTATCTTGGGAAAACCCTTTCTGCCTTCTCTCTCGGGTGCACCTCTGTTCGAGCAGAGTGACATTTGTGTCTTTCTCTTGCCTGTCGTTGACTAGTACAGATGTATGTTTTAGCACCTCTGAAATAAAGTTTTAATTATACTTGTGCTGGTCTCTTCAATGTAGCCAGACTGCATCAATCGTTAATACTGCTAGCTGATTAGCTTCTCCGTGCCCAGAAGCACGGGGAAGTAAAAACAATAGGGTCTATAATATCCACCAGTTTTATAATTATTGGATTAAATTTTTATATATCTATAGATAGATAGATAAATACATAGATAGAAAGAAAGAGAGAGAGAAATCCTCTCTCTCTCCCTTAGTTTAATTTTTTACTATAGAGGACAATATTCCTCTGTAGTAAAAAAAGAAACTTGAGCAAACTCACATAATTACAAAGTATTACTTTGCAAAAATATTACGTTTTGGTCATAAATTTTGCTTGGATTATATCCAAAAAATAGGAGCAAGATAATTTTTTCTCTTCTTTTCGTTAATTTTGTGTAGGAAGATATTACTAGAAACTAAAGAATAATTAATGTTATGAGTAAGTAGGTAACGTGTATTAGAAGAAACAATCGCATATTTTTAAAATTTTTTGAACAATATTTGTTATTTAAAAAGATGTTTTTTTATTATTATCTATTGTTTTACCATTATATAAGAAAACTGTAGAGAATAATGTTCATTTCATAGAAAGGAGTTATTGAGTAGTAAATAGAAATACAGGCTATATGATTTTTTATGTACATATTATTTATACGTCATAATGCAGATTATTAAACAATATCTCTCCATTACAGCCACTTTCATTGTATCCGATTATCTCATTCAGATATTAACTCCCGTACAATCCAGATTGGACTGAAATCGTGAATCTGTACTGTTCAATTGGGGTGAGAATATAAGCTCTAAATTTGATGAAATATTAACGCCTTGACTGAATCGCTCATTGTTTATTGATTGCTTGTGTACTTAAACTGTGTGTTCATAAATGGTATAAACAATATATTCCTTGTACAATGTAAAATAATATATTCAAAGATTTACCTCAACATATTAAAATGCTTCCGATATAAGCATTAATAGTAGGTTTAAAGGGTTTATTAATTCCTTTTTTATTTATATTAATGTACAATTTTTGACTACGGATCATGTATGAGTAACATATATCGATAACAGTTGATTATTTTGTTTTTTAAATATTAAATTATTAGGTATCATTTATAAAACTTTGCAATTTTTATGTAGCAATAATTTCACGAAGGTTCGAATGAACACACCGTTTAGCCTAACAGACGATTTTATTGAAGCAAAGTAGCAATTCGCAACTTTACAAGATCGAGAAGATGCCTACAACTAGTAGGTATCAGCTTTTATACATGAACAGAATATTCGAGAAATAACTAATTTACGTAATAAAGATCTAGAATGTTAGAGAACATAAGTCAACAATAAATAACGTTTTAAATTAAAAATCTATACTTTGGAACAACCACCATAGCGAGCACCAAACATACAATCTTTGGGTATGGATTTCGTGCTCTGACCATTCTGCCACTGATCTTGTTGGCAAGGTTTCTTTATGCAGCAATAACATTAAATAATATCATCTAAATAGCCATGTTTATAAATTGAATAAACAATATATTTCTTCTAGAATGTAAAATAAAAGTCAAAGATTTACTTAATCATTTTAAAATACTTCTAATATCCATATGAAAAGTAGTTTAAAAGGGTTTCTAAAGGCTTTCTATCTATATTGAAGCACATTTTTTTACTGAGGCTGATGTATGAATAATAGATATAGATAACAATCAATTTTGGGGTGTTTAAATAATAAATTATTTGGTAACATTTATAAACTTTTGGAATTTTACTGTGGCAATAACATTAAATAGTATCATCTAAACAGTCAGTATTGTTCAGTAATTCTATTTTGATTAGTTAAGATATATACCTCTATCGTCCCTATTCCAGCCTCCGACTATGTTTTACCATATAATCTAACCTTTAAGTATAATTTTCTATGTATACTATTAAGTACTCTATTTTCTAAAACTGTTTTTTGTATAACAAACCAAAATTTTTAAGGATACTATTTTATATCAAGTGTTTTGTTTCAAGTGAATTTTCATTTGAATTGTGGGCTAGAAGAACGAATTTCTTAATTTATTTTGAAGGTTTAATTAATTTAATTAAAAAATTTTCCTTCATTTTATGTTGATTGACTTCCTTTTTATATCCTATAGATTACAATTTTAATATTTTTTCAAGTACTTATCTATATGATGGATTTAACAGTAAAGAGAAGAATGCACTTAAACGAAAAACAATTCCCCAATTTTGTTTTCAAATTTTCTCGAGTATATTTTTATCTATTGGATATCTTTCGGAACTTAAAATTTGTCTGAGTTGCAATAAGATAAATATTTTATTATTTTTAAGGAATACGACAGTTAAAATAAACCTGTAACATTTTAAATATCCATAATTCGTACCTAACTTCTTTTCAAAAAATCTCTAAAGCTATCAGACTTTGATTCAGGATTTGTAGTAATAATGACATTATAGAACAATTGATACTAAAATTTATGAATTTTTTGGTAATGTTTCATAGTTTCATGGAATTAACATATTGAATTTTGATTTACACTTTCACCTGATATAATTTCACTGTCGCATTAAAATATTTAACTGTTTTATACTTTTCATATGCATTATATATTTATATATCTATTATTATTTCATAAACACTGTGATGGAGTTTATTTAATCTTGTTAATAAAATTATTTCCCTACACTTTATGCTATTGTTTTAATTTTCACTTCTCTCAAGATAATTGAGAATCAATAACATTTTAGTAGTGAAAAGACAAAACTATTATAGTTAAATCAATTATAGCCAAAATTATCAAGTATAATATTTTAATTATTTTACTATCAATAAATAAAAATAGTAAATATTTTATAGAAAAATTGTATAAAATGGTGTCTAAGGTATTTTAATAACTTAAAGAATATTTATTTTAACAATATAAATGTTATTTAAGCTTTATATTTTCACATTACAAATACCAACCTTCTAAACAAAAATAGCATTTTGTAATAAATATGTCGAGTATCAATATGAGGTAGGGTAAAGGGTGGAAAAGATATTTTAATGAGCATAGCATACTCTATAAATAAGTCACGATGTAATATGAATATTGTTAATAATGGTTATTGCGATGCAATAAACGCTGATATTATAAGAAAAGCAATATGAAATAGCTTCCAAGAAATAATCTCTGTAGAAACTACGAATTTATATAAAAAAAACACACGGAACATAAATCTCGAAAATTGTGCAACATTTCTTTACAAAAAATAAATATCTTACACTTTTAGGTACGGAAATATAGGTCATTCATGGGACCTATAGAGCAAAAAAAAATTTAAAGTCATAGTCCACAAAAAAGTAATAACGTTTTCTCATTGAAATCATAAACAAAATAAATTCCGGAATAAATGTAAAGTTCTATCAATAGGAAAAAGAAATATTATAAAAGATGCATCCATAATAATAAAAATGAAATCGAATAAATAATAAAAGTTTTCCAACCAAACACGCACAAAGGGTAAAAATTCTCTGAGACCTTTGATAATGGTTTATGTGTCTTTATGGAAGTTGTTTCAAAAACGTGCGGTTTTATTGAAATCTGAAACGATACAGAATGTCATTGGAAAGGTTTCCTGAGAAAGGACGTGTCTATTTTAGGAGGAAGATAGAAAAAATAGGAAAAGGAAGGAGGAGATTTTTTTAAAGGTACAGATAGTTCGAATCTAGAATGACCAGAATGGGAGAGGGCTTTATAAAAAATGCGAGCGTGGCAAGCGAAATAAAACTAGAAACGGCTTTTAGACTCATTTATTTGCGATTGTATTGCTACTTGAATTCGGGTTTTGTTTGTTTTGAGCACCGATGCTGAGAAATTCAATATCAGAAGGTTCTTTATTTATTCGTGTTACTGGTTTTGAATATTATTATGCGTATTATAAAAATGAACTTGAGTAGATGTTTCGGTTTCTATGGAAGCACTTTTATCACTTTAACAGCTTCAGTATCGAGTTCCGTTTGATAATAAAAAATACTTTTAAAATCTGTATTCAAAACTGTTGTAATTTGTTAGTGCGATATTCTAGAAATTCTTACTTGTTTGTTATAAAAAATCATAAAGTGGCATATCAAATGGTGATACAAAAAAGGGGATATATTTTTAAAAATCATGATTGTATTTTACAAATGTTAATGTTTTAAATCATGTTAATACATGATCTCAAGAGTATAAATCTAGATTTTCTCTGGATATATTATTTATTATAATTTAGTGTGATATAAGTGCAATGTGATATGTGATTAATAAATATGTGATAATAAAAATATTGATAGTATGTTGAATTTACAGAAATATGATCTAAATTAACTTCTTAAAGCTTAATCGAATGTACAAATATATTTATTTTGAGAAAGAAAGCAACAGTTTAAATACATTTAATATCATTGTCTGTGTATTATCCCTTTCCATACAGTGTTAATAAACATTCCGCTTTGGGAAAATATAAGTCAGTATCTTTAAATTTACAGTTTTTTTATCATATATATTGCAGTATTTTAATACAATCTCTTTTTAAAAATAAAAGTTTTATATTTTAAACTTTGAAATCAATTTTTTTGCTGTATAAGATGTAGAAATTATTGTATTTTAATGTCTTAAGCAATCATGTAATACACTGGTGGACAAAATTAAGAGATGAATAGCATTTTCGCACATTTATCTAAAAATTCCACACAACACCTGGATAGTTGATTGCCATATATGGTCACTGTAGCTCTATTAGCCCTGAGATAAGCTTACGTATTCTTGTGGGCGTTGCTAAGATACCACGAGGCATAAAAGTCCGCATCAAGCTGTTCATCTCATTCCACTCTTCAACACAGTTGCAGATTTTATCCTTACGTTCAGACTACACTGGATTTATTGGCAATAGGTCTTGCCAGTGAATGGCACTTTCATTTTTGTTTTTCATACTTTATTATCATGGAATAAGCTACATCCATACCAAATTTCCTTTATTTATATTCATTGTTTTTTGAGATATTTGGGAAAATGCCTTCCATCTCAAAATTTTGTCCACCAGTGTATTTTAAACGAGAGAGGTTTTAGGACAAGAATTTTATATTACAATGTCCACTCGCCACTTCGCGCTTCATGTTTTGTTACTTCAGTGCTTCGCGGTCTTTTCCAAAATATTCATCAAAAAATAAAAATGAAAAAATACAACAATGTCGGCCACATTTGGGAAAGGAGCGTTGTTTCTTGTTGAGGCGCGATAGAGAAGGATCCTTGCATGTCAAACAAGTAGATTAGTTGATTTAGAGTATATACCACAGGCTCTTGAGAAGACAAAAGTCTGCAAGTGAGGAAGAAAATGAAAAGTAAGACGAAGAACAAACTGAAAAGCTTGGTCTTAACCTGGAGAATCTGCAACAATTGTGCAACATGGCAAGACTTTGCACATGACATTTACGACAATATGATTTGAGCTGTCGAGATCAGCAATCGCGTTGACGGGCTAGTGTCCTTGTATAATTAAATTTTGAAGGAACAGGAAAAACAAAGACAACAACTATGCATCACCATGTTTCTCTCCCAGGTAAAGCCTCCTGGCTCTACCGTCAGCGTCTCGAGAAGAAGAGTCACCGAGGGAGCCTAAAACTTCTACAAGTCAATTGAGAGCATCTCCTCCACCACCAACATAAGACATTGCCTCTCTCTGAAAGCAATGTTGATTAATGTTTATTACTCTATAAGATTCTGTAGTTAACCTTATTAATGAGCACTGATAAGTTTAAGTTAATACGAATACTGTTTTAATTTTTGTCTTAAATGTGTAAAGTATAAATACTGTTTACATATTTAAAACATTCGTGTAACCGCATACACGAAAATTATTAGGGACAAATCCTACTTCGCGGTTTTTCAGCTTTCGTGGAAGGTTCTGGTCTCCATTAAAATTCAAAAAACGAGGGATCACTGTATAAGCAAAACTGATATATAATTAGTAAATATATAAACAGGTAAAAAAAATGTTAGATTGTTGCCACACGAGAAACAGATATATATATTTGAAAATGAAATTTTAAAACGTGTTTGTAATGTGATTTTTGAATTACGAATTAAGTAAAGTAAAATTAGCATATTTAAAAGCCTAGAATAATGAAATTGATGGCAAGTCCAACTGCCTGAATGAGTTAGTTGCTATACTGATTTACTCGTAGTTATTGCTAAAATTATGTATCAATAATTTGAAAAAGTATTCGGATCTTATTTCAGTTGAACATTTCCGGTATTGTACTTTAAAATGTTTTTTATAGGAGGTATCATAGAATTGCATGTGATTATAATACATATGAATAGGACATTAAACGAGAAAAAAAATCATCAATTATTATATAAAACAACATTTTATACATCATATATTCATTGAAATTAAATTGAGCAGTCAATGGGTTTCCAAAAGACTACGTGTCATCACAATATGTATCAGGCATCCCAAAAAGATTATTAACCAAAAAAGATTATTATAGCTTGACTATCCCGAGTTATCTCGGGTTCATATATATTGCAATTAATTATTATCCCGAGATAAGTCGGGAGAATCAGAATTTCTCTGTACTATTTGTTTTATCACTGTTTTACTTGGCTTGGAGGACATTTAAGGAAATATTCATCTTTGGTTGGTAGTTTGCTGAGTTTTGTTGGTTTCGTGGTCCTTTTAGTGGAACTAGTCACGTGCTTTCCACTGATTAGAAAATTTATTTCAGAACATCATCGTTACTACTTTTCTGCCACATTTGGAAGACCTAGTGTTAGTCTTTTATCACTCAGGTCTTTTAACATCAAGGCATTTTCCAGATGTTATTCC
>CM063504.1:178552949-178567949 GCA_032207245.1 Pardosa pseudoannulata | reverse complement strand
ATATATATATATATATATATATGTATATATATATATATATATATATATATATATATATATATATATATATATATATATATATATATATATATATATATATATATATATATATATATATATATATATATATATATAATTCGTTGCCCGAACGCACACAGTCTAAGAGATGAAACAAGTTGCTTCCTTAATTTTCTCTTTATATTTCTCATGACAAGTATAATTTTAAATATTCAACGGCAGGGAAAAAATAAATGATAACAGTTACTATTGATTTCTATTGAGTACCAAAAAGGAAATTTATGAATAATTTAAATTTATAGTAAGTTATTTTCAACACATAAAATCCATTCGACCAATTGTAATTTACTAATAGTAACTGTTTTAAACACATACAATCTATACACCCCATTGTAATTTACTAATAGTAAGTTATATTCAACCCATATAATCCATGCAACAAATTGTAATTTACTGATAGTAAGTTCGTTCATATCCATACAATTTATATAACCCATTGTAATTTATTAATAGTAAGTTATTTTCAACCTATTCAATCTATACAACCCATTGTAATTTACTAATAGTAAGTTATCTTCAACAGATACAATCCATAAACCCATTGTAATTTACTAATAGTAAGTTACTTTCAATCCATACCATCCATACATCCCATTGTAATTTACTGTTACTAAATTATTTTCAACCCATATAATCCATACAACCCATTGTATTTTACTAATAGTAAGTTAGAGAATTAAAGAGGAAATTGTATCTTTATTTTATTTCAAACTAATGTTGTAATTTGGACATTTAAACTCCGTCTAAAAATATATATTGAATTTGATTCAATGAAATATTTTTGATAAAATGTAAATTAAAATAAAAAAATGTGTTTAATGCATTTTCTACTACACTCTATATAATATAGCATACATTTGTATGTTTTTTCTTCTTATAACTGTAAAAACAATTTTTTGCATATCAAAAATTTATGAATGTAAAGATTACATTCCAAAAGGATACAAAAGTATGTTTTAATAATGTCTCTAACTTATTTTGTATTCATTTTCCTAAATCATTTCATTCTGTTTTAGGAACTACAAACGAAGCTGAACCAGAATTTGCAGAAGCTATCCCGAATATCACAATACCAGTTGGTCGTGACATTCAGCTACCTTGCATTGTAGAAAATCTTGGCTCTTATAGGGTAAGATTTTAAAGACTATCTATATTGCTTAGATTATTTTTTACTTTGTTGCAGAATAGTTTCCCAAAACGAAATACTTGTGGACTATTCCTGCTTACTAAATACTTCTAATTTTTAGCATAGCACAGAATTTCACTGTGGTATTTCTCAATAACTGTTGAGAAAAAATTCTAAAGCAACAAATATTATTTAGAATCAAGTAATTTAAATAAGTCATATATATATATATATATATATATATATATATATATATATATATATATATATATATATATATATATATATATATATATATATATATATATATATATATATATATATATATATTATATATATATATATAATATATATATATATATACATCAAATCAGTAACGGAGCTTGAATGACACTATCGTCTAGAATCGAATTTAAGTTGCGTCCCCATATACTGTGTTCTATTATACCAAACAGATAGAGTTCATAATACCAAGAATAAACATATATATATATATATATATATATATATATATATATAGATAATATATATATATATATATATATATATATATATAGTTAGATATAGAATAAATAGTCTTTACTGGTGGTACAATATACATTACTTTATATTTTTATTGTATGGGTTATTAGAAAAATGCAAATAGATTATTCTGTAATTCAATGTTAGGTATATTGGAAATTTAGCATCTGTTTTGAATATTAAAAAGTGCATCCCGAAAATTTTTAATAAAATTGAAGCTTCTTCTAATTTTTACGCTAAATCAACCCCATTTTTTATCTTAACTAGCAATATTTTGATAAATTAGAGAATTATTTTCCACTGATAATACATATTTATAAAAATTCTCCTAATGTCGAGAATTCAGTAAATATATTGTAATTTATTTAAAAAGGAAATTCCACTTTCAAGATTGTACAGTACAGGGTAATTAATTCAATCTTTTTAACCTCGTGAATGAGAGAGGGAGAGATTTCATTGATCTTCGGTGACATGGCTGAAATTTCTGATCTCAGATCTGCATAGCACGCCTCGTTTGGATAAGAAATATTGTTTCGTCAAATCCCACGATAAGAAAGCGGAGCTCCTAGCTGATAACACTTGGGGGAGAAAATGCGATCATTACCTGAGAAAAGTCGGAGATCGCTTTGAATTATCGATCGTGAATACGAAATATTTACAGATACATTTATATACGGGTGATTATCATGAAATACTTAAAAAATTTAAACAATTCTTTAATGATAAAAAATTTAAATAAGTACCAGTTTTTTTAACATACGGTGTACCATATTTTACAGAGGTTAAACTACTGTCATAGACGTTCACTAATCGAGCTACATACTAATTTTGTACAACTGATAGTGGAATACTTTTTCACAATTCGGTGTACTATATATTACAGAGTTTAAACTACACTCATAGGCGTTTACTAATCGATCTAAGTACTAATTTTGTACAATTCATAGTGGAAGAGTGCAGGTCATTAAAAATTTAACGATGATTGTGAATTTAATAATGTTGACACTTTTTTCGTATGCTTTAATTAATCGACTTTAGGCTTTTTACGGAAATAAAAGAAATATTGAAAGATACATTAATGAAGAGGTAAATTTAATAAATATTTAAAATCCAAAACATTTTTAATAAAGTACAATAAATGGGGATTTTAAGGAATGAATTATGCTAAATTTATTCTACAGTTATTTGCATTTTAAATAACAAAAAAAAAAATAGTTTATTCATCTATTTATCACTAATACCCAATCTTAGAACTAAGGCTTCATTTTAATTAATGTTAGTACCACTTAAACTACCAATAAAATTAAAGAAAACTCACTTTATTTGTTACTGTTTGATTTCTTTGGTATTACTTGGTAGTCTATAACCTCTTTATTATAATTTTTTTATAAAACATATAAATTTTGATTAGATAATAAAATTTATGCTTTGAATGCTTATGTTATGAGTTGTTTTTATCTTTCTGAAGTAGTGCTAGAATATTGTTTTTGCTATTAAAGACTGTTTTGCGAGTTATGATTGATATTGTATTGTAATGAAATTAAATTCATCAAAAGTGAATTAATATGATCATTCACTTATGATGAATTTCTTTTTGAGAAATAAAAGAAATATTTAAAGATATATTAACGTAGAGATAAATTTAATAAATGTTTAAAATCTAAAACATTTTTAATAAAGTACAATAAATGGTGATTTTTCAGAATGACATATACTAAATTTATTCTACAGATATTCACACTTTAAATAACAAAAATATAGTTTATTCATCCATTTATCACTGATACTCAATCTAAGGTTTTCTTTTAATTAATGCTAGTATTGCTTAAACTACCAATAAAATTAAAGAAAACTCACTTTATTTGTTATTTTGATTTTTTTTGGTATTACTTGGTATTCTATAATTTCTTTATTATTACTTTTTTACAAAACTAATAAATTTTGATTAGATAATAAAATTTATGCTTTGAATGCTTATGTTATGCGCTATTTTTTAACTTTTTGAAATATAAGTGATACCCAATTTTAGGGCTAAGGTTTTCTTTTAATTAATGCTAGTACAGCTTAAACTACCAATAAAATTAAAGAAAACTTACTTCATTTGTTACTGTGTGATTTCTTTGGTATTACTTGGTAGTATATGATCTCTTTATTATGATTTTTTTTACAAAGCAAATAAATTTTGATTAGATAATAAAATTTATTCTTTGAATGCTTATGTTATGAGTTGTTTTTATCTTTTTGAAATAGTGCTAAAATATTGTTTTTGCTATTAAAGACTGTTTTGCGAGTTATTACTCATATTGTATTTTAAACAAATTAAATTCATCAAAAGGGAATTAGCATTTTTCTTTTACTTTTAATGAATTTCTTTTTGAGAAATAAAAGAAATATTTAAAGGTATATTAAAGTAGAGAAAAATTTTATAAATATTTAAAATCCAAAACATTTTTATCAAAGTACAATACATGGTGAATTTTCAGAATGACATATACTAAATTTATTCTATAGAAATTTGCACTTTAAATAACAAAAAATAGTTTTTTCATCCATTTATCACTGATACCTCATTCTTACGGCTAAGACTTTCTTTTAATTAATGCTAGTACAGCTTAAACTACCAATAAAATTAAGGAAAACTCACTTTATTTTTTACTGTTTGGTTTCTTTGGTATTACTTGGTAATCTGTAATTTCTCCATTATCATTTTTTAACAAAACAAACAAATTTGATTAGATAATAAAATTTATGCTATAAATGTTTATATTATGAGTTGTTTTTTATCTGTTTGAAATAACACTAGAATATTGTTTTGTTATTAAAGACTCTTTTGCGAGTTATTACTCATTTTGTATTGTAAATAAATTAAAATTATCAAAGGGTGAATTAATATGATTTTCTCAGAGCTTGATTATTAGTTTACCATAAAAAACAATCTGATGTGTTTTAATATTACTTTCAATAAACACGATAGTTTGTCAAAAATAAAAATTTTTAATGAGTTGATTTCACATTTTGTAAATAGTGATTTTTCTTCTATTTAAATTTTTAATTTTTGTACTGTAAAACTACTAATAAAACTAGAGTAAAGTTTTTTTGTTCTTCAATAAAATTAAAATGAAGATGTGTTGCATTTTATACATTTTAGTACATAGTCTCCTAGATAATACTTATTGGAATTAAAAGCTAATATGTGCAGAAATTATCTAAATAAGTTATGTAATTCATTACTTTAAGAGAAAAATGTTGAATAAATTTTACTTTTATAGAAAAAACATGATTACAAATTTATATATGGGGTTAATTTCAACGTATTCTCGTTGATCAGAATAGATTTCAGTGTTTTCATTTTATACTCAAAATTTTAAAAATGTTAAATGGGCAAAGGTTCAATGAACAATTTTGGTAGCGTAACAATAACAATAATTTATGTTAAACTGAATTAATTTGTAATCTTTATAATTATTATTTAAAAAATATATTGAAAATCTATTGCATTATCTTAAATATATATTTATAATAAATTTAAGTATTTGTCTTAGATAACATATATGACAAAAATTTTGATGGATAAATAAGATTAATAAATAGGCTTTTTTAGCTGTATATCATAAGTATAAGCTCCAGTTTTTATATGATTGCTTGCAGTAATTTAGGATTGGCATTAGGTTGTAGGTAGCGGTTAAGTTAGCCATTATGTTTAAAAAATTTCTATAGCGCCTCAAACCAAAAATGTTAAATCAGTGACTATTTTACAATAAATATAAAAACTAGCAAGAATCGTTTTAGCTCTTCTATGGGGAACTCATTTTCGTTATTTATCCATTAGTATAATATGAATTATCATTTAGAATCGGTTTTAAACTGTAGGTAGTAATCTAATTACCTACTGTCTCAAGAAAAATTGACTGCAGTACATAAAATCAAACATTTCTGAAGAGCTACTATTTTACCATGGAAATAAAAATCAGCAAGAATAGTTATAACTCAGTTTTATGCATACTATCCTATTACCTTTCTATTAGTAAGTCTAATTGTTTAGAATCGGTTTTAATCTGTAAGTAACATTCTAATTAGCCATTTTCTCTTGAGAAATTAACTGTAGTTAACAAAATCAAACATTTCAGAAGAGCTACTATTTTACCATGGAAATAAAAATCAGCAAGAATTGTTTTAACTCAGTTTTATGCATACTATCCTATTAACTTTCTATTAGTAAGTGTAATTGTTTAGAATTTTTTAAGCTGTAGGTAGTAATGTAATTAGTCCTTGTCTCATGAGAAATTGACTGCAATTCACAAAATCAAACGTTTCAGAAGAGCTACTATTTCACCATGGAGATAAAAATCAGCAAGAGTAGTTTTAACTCAGATTTATGCATACTATTATATTACGTTTTCATTAGTATGTGTAATTGGTTAGAATCTGTTTTAAGCTGTAGGTAGTAATATAATTAGTCATTGCCTCATGAAAAATTGACCGCAGTACACAAAATCGAACATTTCAGAAGAGCTAATATTGTACCATGTAAATAAAAATCAAAAGGAATATTTTTAACTCAATTTTATTCATACTATTCTATTACCTTTTTATATAGTAAGTGTAATTGTTTAGAATCGGTTTTAATATGTAAGTAGAGACAAAATTAGACAAAGTTTTGCAAAAAGTTAACTGTAGTTCTCCAAACGAAACTTTTCAGAAGATAAACAGTAGAAATAAAAAAGAAAAAAAAGTAATTTCAGACTTATTTCGTGCACTATTTTCCTTTATTTATCCCTAAGAATAAAAGTTTAATAATTTATAATCGGTTTTGAACTGAAGGTAGTCATCTAATTAGCACTGATCTAAAAAAAACTTCACCTTAGTACATTAAACCAAACTTTTCAGACGAGCTAATTTGACACCATCGGAATAATAACTCTAAGAATAGTTTTAATCTATTTTGTAAAATCTCATCCATTATTTGTCCATTAGTATATATAATATTTATATTATATATATTTAATATTTAATATTTAGCAATTGATAGTTTGTTTTAAACAATAGATACCAGTCTAACCAACCATATAGTTTTTAAAAAAATTATCATACTGCACGTAGCCTATTTTTGGAAGATCGAATTTTTTACAATTAAATTAAAAACTAGCAAGATTTATTTTTGCTCATTTACCTCTTTTGTTTTATACTTAGAGATTTTCTCCTAATCATTATTTCAGGTAGATTTGTTTAAAAATTCTGTTGAATAATTAGTGATAGCACTTAGTGTTATTTAATAATTAATAATAAATCTGCGTGCTACGAAAATACTCGTCTTATTTCAATGCAATCCATTATGAAAAAAAAACTTATCTTGTTCGAAGTTTAACAGAGATGTTAAACGCTTCACCTTCTATTCAATGACTTTCAAGAACTTTAATTTGCAGCTAAACCTCGTGCCTGATACAAGCTTTAATATATCCCTCGACTTGTTTTCAGGAAATAATACAACAGGATTATCTTTTGTGTGCGCATGCATGAAAAATACGAATTTACTCCCTGCATTTATTCCAACATCCAGCCTCGGAGCAGGAGCATTCTTTTAACAAGGTTTCACGGTTCATTGAGAATCTTCTAGATCGTCCTATCTCATTGGAAAGAAAAATAATGCAATATTAATAATAATAATAAAATATTGTAACGCTAAGTGTAGCAGCTGTGCCGTCCGGGGAGAAGGCGTGTCTAACGGTGCGAAAGTAATCTGGGTAGAATCTCTCCATCGCATATTAAGCTCCTTGTGAAGAAAAAAAAATCTCTTCAGCCCTCAAATATCAAAATGTTAAAGGGAGGAGAAATTTCTACTTAAGGAGCTACTCATTGAAAAGTAGTGGAGAAAGGAGATACCTTTATTAATACTCCGGGATCTAAACAATTGGGTTTGAATACCAACTGGGAGATGAAGCCTGTACGTTTTAATGTACCCTTTTAAAGCAGGAGAAATCTGGCATATTGTTGCCCTACTATCGCAAAAGCCATATTTCTTATTAATCCACACTCTTTGTCTGACTCAGCTTCATTATTAGCGAGTATCTCCGGGTAAACAATAACTAACGCGCTAACAAAGGTCTCAACATTTGTCATATTTGCTTTGTGTATACGTTACATAAAAGAGACGGTGATTTTTGTGAGAAATTTAAATGCCGTTTCCTTCAAGAATTTTTTTTCTGGTGAAACATCTTTTGATTAGTGCTTAAGTAAATTTGTTTAATTCTGAAAAATCTAAGTTGTAATTAACTCACAATTAAGAAATGTTAAAGACTATTATATTCATATCTTACGAGAGACATTCTTCTGAAATGAAATAACATATCTTTTCGTGACTCCGGTATTTCCGTATGAATAGAAACATATATTTCACTCGTTCAATTGAAATAAATATTAAATAAATGTTTTCGCTGGATTGCTAGTACCCCAATCACATTTTTAATCATAGTAAAAATAACTATAATAAATCTTAATATTTTTACAATACATTTAAACGTTATTCTGACAATAAAACAATGTAGAATTAGGTAACTCACTATAGTGTTACTTTCTTCAATCAATATTAAACCTTATGACATCGCAATTCAACGTTTGAATAAGACACTACTATCATCACCACATTGTTTTCAAAATATGTGATAAAGGATTATTAAGGTTTAGTGGTCTATTTTCAAAAATGAAAATATAAATTTACACTATTCAAGAGAAAAGGGAATATTCAAAATTATAGAATTCAGCCTTAAGAGAAAAATTATTTGTTTTTTGTTGTTCCAATAAAGACCAGATACGGGTACATTAAATTCAATTTCAGTTTGTGCAGTCGCATGCTTTTATACAATAAAATTCCTCATATTTCTTGCCGAACGATGACCGAATGGTTAGGGTGCTCGCCTTTTGAAACGGAGTTCGTAGCAATTCGGAATCGTGTTTAAGCAGTAGGTCCCGCTCTCATTATTCTTCGCGTTGCAAAAAGTAGACCATAACGCTCCAAAACTAAACCTTATATTTCTTAACTGTTTATATTAAATTATAAAATTATGGATTTTTTAGTAATGTTTTGTTTAAAATTAAACGTATTTTATAGAGTTGTATGGATTGTAATTGTGTGTAATAATGAAGCAATTTGCTTAAATATTGCAGAACTTATAAAATTTTTAATTTACTGTATTTAACGAATATAAAAGTAAATACTCAGGTTTCTTTCTCTATTTCTTTAACTTTCTCTAGGTCTTAAGCAGTTCTTTTTCTAAGAATAATTATTATATATGTTACTTTAAAGAGTGACGTACCTCTTTCAAAATGTCAGGCATGTTTTAGCCTTTTTGACTCTAATACGTTTTTCAACACTGAATTATGTAGTACAAAATTTATGCGATAACAAACCTTCTTTCAATTGTAATATAATTTTAAATTATTTCTTTTAATTAACTACAAATAAAGTATAGAATAATTAATATAAAAGAAGTTAAAACGATACTATATCACTAACGGTAAGATTTAAAATATTCTATTCAATGTATAAATCGAAAGTTTCTCCTGTATATATATATATATATATATATATATATATATATATTATATATATATATATATATATATATATATATATATATATATATATATATATATATATATATATGTGTGTGTGTGTGTGTGTGTGTGTGTGTGTATGTGGTTGTGTGTGTATATATATATATTTATTTATTTATTTATTTATTTATTTATTTACCTACATTTTATAAGCCAAACAATGGTAGATTGTTTAGGGTGCTGGTCTTCGATACCGGAGATGATGGGTGTGAATACCACTGTGGCATGGATGTTCGCAGCCGTTCGAAATCGGCTTTAAGTTGTAGGTCCAGGTCTGATTAGCCCTCGTGTTACAAAAAGTAGACCGTAGCACTCCAAACCAAACCAAACATATGTTATCTATAAAATGAATTAATATCATTCAGATAATTAAATGTATTTCATGGACTTATTAATTCTAATTTCGTTTTATTTCTATATTTCCTATTTTTTATAAATTTTAAAACTTTTTATATCAACATTCATATGTTAAGATATCATTCTAGAAAGTGCAAATTTTATAGGATTTATTTTGTTGATTATTGCTAGTAGTCTCAATTAATTGATCACACAGACGTTAGTACACCATAAAATTTTTCTAAACTCTAATGCATAGAATTTCATAAATTTTTCATTATACTAATCCAAAATGAATTATTCCATAATTCTATATACGTCGAAATATTTCTCAAACTTTTTACAATGTTTTGTATAGTTTTATAAGTATTTGAAGATTTATAGTCCATGAATTAAGATATATTTTTGACATGCACAGTGATTACTTTAAAAGGTATAAAATACATTAAAAGACATAATTGAAAGTCGGACATTTTTGAAATTGAGATGTAAAGTATTTTATATATTAAATATATGACAATTAAGTTTTAAAATATTACTATTACGGTCATTTAATAATACCGGGGCAGTTACCTATTAATCAAATTTCGCTTGATTTTCTGTCTCTTTTTTAGGGAGATCACCATATAGGTGGTAAACGTATCTCCCTATGAGATAAATTGTATTGTGTAGACTATAAAATATTGTATTATTTATTACGATGTAGAAAAGTTATTTCCTTTTTAATTCCTTAGCAATTATTGTAATCACGAAAATATTTTAATCTGATTTCAAATAAAGTACATATTTTGAGAAATAAACGTTAAGTTTTACTGTTTTTGAAACAATGAAATGCATTTATTTATAAATACTGCTAATACTTTTATTAACACCTCCTCTAAATCTACTTTTTAATAAAACACTTTTGAAAATTTGGCTGCTCCTTTCGAACAAATTAAACTAGTTTTAACGTGGAACTGGTTGATTTCTATGAAGTCATTTTGATTACAAGAGAGTGATTGTTTAACTTATGAGTAATCGTTGTTGTACTTGCTTCAATTTATTAAATTATAATGTTGTAAATATATCTGGTTATAAAATTTTGAAAATTATTCTAAAAAATAATTAGAATAACTTTAAGGATTTTGTAATAAACAAATTATTTTATTAATTATATCAAATATTTATAAATTCTTTAAACTCAATTTTATCTTTTTAAAGAGTTGTTTTCAAGTTCTAATATGTTATTCATACAAATTAAGTACTTGTGTAAAAGTAGAAAACTATAACAAAGTTATAGAATTGGTTCAATTGAAACATTGATCTGTTTCACAAGCAGTATTTTTTCGACTTTAAATTCAATCAAATATTCGAACCTTCTGTCCGATATATTACAAGGGAAAAGAACAGCCGATCGCAACATCACCAACATTCTACGCCGAATAAAAAAGACTTTCTTTAAACTATAGTGGAACAATCTATACACATTCTGTAAAACATTCTTTTCACCCAGTTGGAGGTAAAGGAATATTTATGTGAAAAAAGTATCACATAAAATTCGAAGAAATATATAGACGAAGCTATCAAGTGCAGGAATAAGCATACAATACCCGATTTCGATAAATATTGAATTGCTTTTCTTTATATCGATTTTTCTTCCCGTGTACAGCTTGTTTTTGAAAGTTGCTTGCTCTTATAAGACGTATAAATGCATTAAACTGGATAATACTTATTCCGCTTTTAAAGGGGATCACTTGTATTAAAGTTTCCAGGAATGTTTTAAGCAAATATTTTTATAGACGTCTCAGTACGTAAAGTTTGTTTTTGTATTATATGTAGTTACCTATGCAACTTTCTATTACGATACAAGTTTTTGCATATCTGTTCCTTTCTTGTACAGTTTCTAACAATTATTTCTAGTCTATATTATGGTTTATAGTTAATAAACTTTATTGTTTAGTTAACATTCTTTAATTTTGTGCCTGTTAAGGTGACTTTTTCAAATTTTCTCAAAATCATAACAATTAAAGTGTTGAAAATCACAATATCATAACAATTTTTTTAGTCTAGAATATTGTTTATAGTTAATAAACTTTATTGTTTAATTAGCATTCTGCAATTTTGTGCTTGTTAAACTGATTTTTTTAAATTTTCTCACAATAATAAAAATTGAAGCGTTGAAAATCACAATATCATAACATTTTTTTTAGTCTAGAATATTGTTTATCTAATATATAAAAAAATGAATTTGTGTGTCTGTCTGTCTGTCTGTACTCAATAGACTCAAAAACTATCCATCCAATCGCCGTGAAAATTTGGGAAATGTTTAGGTATATCCCTGGGAAGGTTTTTGTAAATTTTCAACGTTCGAAATTCATTCCTTCCCCCTTTTTCGAGCATTTCATGTCATTATTCCAAGCATTATTTTCCCCGGTTAAACGCAAACGATTAAGTTTTTAATTTATCGCATCATATCTAAGGGAAAGAAGCAAAGCAATGTGACGTCATCCCAAGTAATTGTTTTAAACGCAGTTTTCCACGGTTAAAAGCAGGAGATTAAAATGTTCAATTCATCACATAATAAATAGGCGAAAATGATATTTTTCTATCATTATGACGTCATTCATTTAAATATTTCATTCATTCATTTCTTATTTTATATTATTTAAAATCGTCTGCTTAGTATCTATTCGATTTGAACTGAAATTTGAGATATAAAGTGATTCACTTTCATTTCTATGTGACGCAAATTATAGCATTTTTATATGAGAACTAATTTTAAATTTAATTCTTGGTTCATTTTTATGTTACAATGAAATGCATATCAACAATATTCTAAGTACAAAAAGTACAAATTTCAGTGACTCTCATGGCCAAATAAAACCTATCATTTTATATAGTTATCTTCATATTCATATGGTTGTCGATATGAATGTGTGTTTCTGTTTCATACAAAACTATGTGGTTTGTCATAAATTTCCTTAATTTTGGAAAACATTTATTACTACCAACAAAATTAGCACTGTTGCTGTCAAAACCTGTGCTTCCTATTCTATCACGTAATATGGCAAGATCTGTTAACTTTGCTAATCAACGTACAGTAGTAATACAGTAATGCAATTTAGGGTTAAGCTTATATTTTACAATAAAAAAAGTTTGAGCAAATTTAATATAAGACAAATTCGATTATAAAAACTGAATAATGTTATAATACGCTTATGATAGAAATATATAAACATGCCAATGACTCGAACTGAACTGTGACGAATTTAGAGAGTTATTCACGAAAAATAAATCTTTGTTTAAAAGTAATATATTAAGTTCACCGTAGCGAAGCACGGCAAACTTGCTAGTATATTAATAAACATTATTGTTTAATTAATTTTTCAACTTTGTGCAATTAATAATTTTTTTAATTTTCTCACAATCATAACAATTAAAGTATTGAAAATCACAATATCTTTTTTACAATGATTATAACCAACAACAGTTTAACTATGCAAATTTTATAGTTATTATTTACTAATAAAAATATTAAACGTATGTACTGGTTTAACGTAAAGGAAATTATTGATATAAACTGTATCTATGTAAATTTAAAATTTAATGTTCCTTTTCTATGAGTCTACGAGGATCGTGATTATTCATTACACATTCTTAAACAGTAACAAATTCTTTTTAAAATATGCATATCTAAATACACAAAATTACTAAAATTGTGACACTTTAAATTTGTTGATGGTTGTAAACGATTAAAGAAGAGTAAATGTAACATTTTTCAGATAGTTAAAAATAGTGTACAAATAATCTTATCTTAATTTCAAAATTCACACCAAAACAACAAACTAAAAACAAATTGTACGTTGTAAGTATAAACCATTTTCTCAATCAGTTATTTTTCATAAATTGCCGAATTTCACACAAGCTGTACGTTTCATATGAAGCATTTTTTTACCATACAGAATTATTATTTTATTATTTTACATTTTGGCACCATGTATTGGCATATTGTGTGATACCTTATTTTACATCCCTACGAAGTAATTAAAGTTTTTTATTTGTTAAGGACTGCAAATTTCAACAGATTTGTCCATATAACGTAAAATATTATTTTGTTAGAAAATACTAAATCAATAAAATATCCAGAAAAAAACAAGCAAATAATGTAAGTCAATGAAAGATGATTTACTACATCATTACCTAACTGTAAAAAAATAATCTTCAAATTTACACTATCAAGTGCAGGAATAAGCATACAATACCCGATTTCGATAAATATTGAATTGCTTTTCTTTATATCGATTTTCTTCTCCTGTACAGCTTGTTTTTGAAAGTTGCTTGCTCTTATAAGACGTATAAATGCATTAAAGTGGATAATACTTATTCCGCTTTTAAAGGGGATCACTTGTATTAAAGTTTCTAGGAATGTTTTAAGCAAATATTTTTATAGACGTCTCAGTACGTAAAGTTTGTTTTTCGTATTATATGTAGTTACCTATGCAACTTTCTATTATGATACAAGTTTTTGCATATCTGTTCCTTTCTTGTACAGTTTCTAACAATTATTTCTAGTCTATATTATGGTTTATAGTTAATAAACTTTATTGTTTAATTAGCATTCTGCAATTTTGTGCTTGTTAAACTGATTTTTTTAAATTTTCTCACAATAATAAAAATTGAAGCGTTGAAAATCACAATATCATAACATTTTTTTTAGTCTAGAATATTGTTTATAGTTAATAAACATTATTGTTTAATTAAAATTTTTCAACTTTGTGCATGTTAAGGTGAATTTTTTTAATTTTCTCACAATCATAACAATTAAAGTATTGAAAATCACAATATCTTTTTTACAATGATTATAACCAACAACAGTTTAACTATGCAAATTTTATAGTTATTATTTACTAATAAAAATATTAAACGTATGTACTGGTTTAACGTAAAGGAAAGCTTTACCTTGATATAAACTGTATCTATGTAAATTTAAAATTTAATGTTCCTTTTCTATGAGTCTACGAGGATCGTGATTATTCATTACACATTCTTAAACAGTAACAATTTCTTTTTAAAATATGCATATCTAAATACACAAAATTACTAAAATTGTGACACTTTAAATTTGTTGATGGTTGTAAACGATTAAAGAAGAGTAAATGTAACATTTTTCAGATAGTTAAAAATAGTGTACAAATAATCTTATCTTAATTTCAAAATTCACACCAAAACAACAAACTAAAAACAAATTGTACGTTGTAAGTATAAACCATTTTCTCAATCAGTTATTTTTCATAAATTGCCGAATTTCACACAAGCTGTACGTTTCATATGAAGCATTTTTTTACCAT
>CM063504.1:178532949-178547949 GCA_032207245.1 Pardosa pseudoannulata | reverse complement strand
AGATGGAAAAGACAATTAAAGAATAGGAACCCGAATATAATCCTTAAGCCATTTAACTACAGATAAAAGTACGCGCAGAGAACAACAATGAAACACTTGAAATAGACATACATTCTATAAAGAATTTGTAATATATTCGAGAACACATATATTTCGTATTGTTTATACCTATGTCTAAAATATACTTATGCTTTAAAATATTTTTACAAGAAAAAAATAAAAAGTTATATCATTAAACTACAAAATAAATAAAATAAAGACATTTTACAAATAATCTGTCCGATGGCCGAATAGTTAGGGTGCTAGCCTTCGGAACCGGAGTTCGTGGGTTCGAATACCACTATGTCATGGATGTTCTGAGCCGTTCGAAATCGGTTTTAAGCAGTAGGTCCCGGTCTCATTAGCCCTCGTGTTGCAAAAAATAGACCGTAGTGCTCCAAAACCAACACCAAAAACAAATAATCTGTTATTACAGTATTCCTATATGGCCTGTGTTGGAGCAGAAAAAAACTTCATAAATATTCTAATGTTTAAAAATGTAGGTAAATAACATAATTTATAAACAAATGTATATAACGCTCAGCCTTTTAAGAAAAAATAGATATATTAAAAAGAGGTAACTGAAAACCGAAAAACATATTTATACATGTATTTTAAAATGATTTTATAATTCTTATACAAACGTGTGTTATTTACATTATATATAATTCTAAATTACATACATCCATGCATTATACATGCTTTCTAAAATTCATTTAGAATTTAATAGTATCTAAGTTTAGTAATGTATATAATTGAAGTACAATGAAAATATCTTTACAACATATTCAAAGCCTATATATAAATATTATATTATAATTATATATATATATATATATATATACATATATATTATAAAATATTATATGTTCATCGTGTGAAATTACATGATAAAAATTTATGACTCATTTTATTGTTTGTTTAATACTGAATTCAAAATTTTTTAATCCAAATTTAAATTTTTAACAAAATAAAATATTTACATTTTGTAAATTTTCAAAACGTATTTTAGCATGTACTGGAGCAGAAAAATAATTTGATAAATATTCTAATGTTTCAAAATGTAGGTAAATAACATTATTTATAAACAAATCTATATAACTCTCAGCATTTTAATAAAAATAATAGTTATATAATAAAAAAGAGTAAATAAGAAATGAAAACCGAAACACATATTTATTCATATATTTTAAAATGATTTTGTAATTCTTATACAAATGTGTGTTATTTGCGTTATGTATAGTTCTAAATTATCCTTGCACTATAAATGCTTTCTAAATTTCCTTAAAAATTTAATAGTATTTAAGTTTAGTAATATACATCATTCAAGTACAAAGAAAATGTCTCTACAAAATATTTAAAACCAATATACCGATTCATTATCCTTACTGTAAAAATATATGTTCATAAACGTATAACTTGGTTTCTAATATAATGTAAAAGCATTCTTTAGTATTTTAAGGAATAATAAAATAGTGCGAAATGAAATAATATAAAGTAATATAAAAATAAATACAATATTTGATAATATAAAGGATAATTTTAAAAACTGAAAACATATTTATAAATATATCTTAATTTTTTTTAAGTTTGTACAAATGTGTCTTACTAGCGTTATGCATAATTCTAATCTACATATCTTTATGCTCTATTTATGCTTTCTAAAATTCATTTAGAATTTAATAATATCTAAGTTTAGTAATGTATATCGTTGAAGTACAATGAAAATATCTCTACAAAATATTCAAAAAATATATATAATTATTATGTTATAAAAATATATACTTTTTTATAAAATATTATATGTCCATTGTGTGAAATTATATGGTAAAACTTTATGCCTCGTTTTATTGTTTGTTTAATATTGAATTCAAAATTTTTTATTCCAAATTAAAATTTTCAAGAAAATAAAATATTTACATTTTGTAAATTTTCAAAACGTATTTTAACATGTGCTGGAACAAAAAAATAATTTGACAAATATTCTAATGTTTAAAAATTTAGGTAAATAATCATAATTTATAAACAATGTATAGAACTCAGAAGGATTTTAATAAAATAATAGATATATAATAAAAAGAGTTAATAAGAACTGAAAATTGAAACACATATTTATACATATATTTTAAAATGATTTTATAATTCTAATACAAACGTGTGTTATTTACATTGTACATAATTCTAAATTACATTCATTCACGCACTATTCATGCTTTCTAAAATTCATTTAGAATTTAATAGTATCTTAGTTTAGTAATGTAATCATTCAAGTACATTGAAAATGTCTCTTCAAAACATTTAAAACCAATACATTGAGATTCATTATCTTTAACTGTAAAGATATATGTTCATAGACGTATAACGTTGTTTCTAATCTGATATAAAACATTCTTTAGTATTTTCAGGAATAATAAAATTCCGCGAAATGAAATGGTATAAAGTGCTATAAAAATAAATATAATATTTAATAATATAAAGGATAAATAAAAATTGATAACATATTTATAAATATATCCTAATTTTTTTAAAAATTGTACAAATGTGTTTTACTAGAGTTATAAATACTTCAAAAATACATACATTCATGCACTATGCATGCTTTCTAAAATTCTTTTAGTATATAATTTTGTAATGTATATCATTCAAGTACAAAGAAAATGTCTCTACAAAGTATACAAAATCAATATTTCAAAATACATTATCCCTACTGTAAAAAAAGTGTGTTCATAGACGAATAGTGAAATTTATAACTTAATATAAAAATATTTTTTAATAATTAAAGATAATAAAATCCTACGAAATGAAATATCATATAATATAAATATAATATAAATATAAATATCGAGTATATGTATAACTTATGTGTATAATAAATTATATATACACTCGAAAACTATTTTGAATACATATATTTGCAAAATTTTATATTTCCTATTATTTATATCTAGAAATTCATTCTAAAATTGATTTTAATATTCAGATAGAAAAAATATGCATTATTTATGCATAAATTATTAGTGTATGAATATATTATTAGAATATAAACAATCTTTCAAAAACATATCAGTTTGCTGATAAATTTTTTTTCATAAAATGCGTATAAATATAATATTATTCGTTGAAAATCGCTCAATGGCAATTAAACAATTGACAGACATCGTTGATAAAAAGAAATTATGTAGTTTCTGTTTTAAATTGGATTTTTACAATATCATTAAATTATTCACAACCGTTAATTTTCTCATTAAGCATATTAAAAGAGATAATGTAAAAATGCATTAAACTTTATATTTTACAATAACATGCAATGAATAACATAGTTTTTAAAGAAATCCTTTAAAATTAAAAACCGATAAGTAGTAATAAATGTTTTAATGTAAATAAAAATAAGATAAAAGTATAATTAAAATTACAAAAAAATTTAAAATAATTAATGTTATTATTATATGGAAATACTATTTCCTTAGGCTAAGATAAAATATCTAACTATGCATAGTCAATTAAATATAATCATTTGTGAAATTCAAAAACTAAAACTGGTTTTAACAATTGTGGAAACCAAGATAATGAAGAATAAAATAATATTTAATTTTTAAAGGACTCAAATGAAAGTTTTTATTTTCTTAAAAATTATATGTTCGTCGTGTGAAATTAAATGATAAAATTTTATGCCTCGTTTTATTGTTTATTTAATAGTGAATTCAAAAATTTTTTATGCCAAATTTAAATTTTTAACAAAGTAAAATATTTACATTTTGTAAATTTTCAAAGCGTATTTTTAATATATTTTGAAATGCGTATTACATTAGAAAAATTCGACTAAATAAAGTAATAAAAATGATGTGAAAATCTTACCTCAATTCCCATATGGTATTTTAGTATACTAGACTAAATTAATAGTACCAGAATGTAAGACGAATCTACCACAATATAGCACGAATGTGCAACAAAATAAAATATGTGCTATGTGTAAGAATAATATATTGTATCAATTTTTAAAGTTTTCCAAGAGCAATTCTGGTGAACTATTCACATATCTTTACCGCATTGATTTTTTGATTCATTTAGCCCTGAATTTATCAACATAGAACCAGTGATATTATTCGTTATAGAATACCAAATTATCCGATTTAGAGTTTTAAACAACTAGTTGATTAATAATAAGATTTGTTTTATGAGTTTCTACATTCCTATCGAGCATTTATCAAGTTTCAATTCTGATCCCTTTAAATAACCGATGTTTCCATGTATAACTTATTTTTATGCTATATGACAATAATATTTTATCCAACTAACAGAAATAAATTAACGCGCAATATACCTTTAACAAATCGCATTGGTGCAAAGTAAACCTTCTAAAGAAAAAATAATTTAACTGACTTTGGAATACCTTCCCACCTTCCTTTGTGTATCTGACCTATACCCTAAGCGTCATTTTTATAAAAACTATTCATTAATAAACCTTATACCTTGAAAATCTTTGTTAATCTTTTTTTTGCTTAATTTTCTTGTAGTGTATAAAACACACCACGTGTTTGAATAATAATACAAAATAATACATAGGAAGAAAATTTAAGGCCAGTCTCACCAAAGTCGTTTAACTGCTAACAACGATTAATCTCTGTTTAAACGGAGAATTGAGTCCCACCATTGGTTGGAACAACGGGTTGGAGTCGTTAAAAGACTTTGGTGAGACAGGCCCTTAGCGTGCTTAGTTACTTTAGGTGGACTTTCCCTAATGCAGGGGTAACTTGCATTTATTTAACAATATCCACTACAATGAGGCAGATTTGGTTTACCATTTCTTTATGAGAGTAACATATATTAAGACGACTTTACATCCTATGAGAAGACAACAAAAATTGACAATCAGACCTTACACAGTATTTGAACCCACCTTGTCTAGAGTGACAGATGTATATTTCAAGCAAAATACCGATTATGCTACCTTTGAATGTAGTCAATTTCGAATGCAATCTCTCACGATTTACAACGAACTTCTAAAATGCAAAAGTAATGAGCCTCTGATTCTCATTAGCAAATTTGGTAGCAGTGGGTTTAAGATATTGATCTTTGGAGTACAGTTTATGCACATTTATCTTACACGGTTAAATATATTGCTTTAGTGTCTATGATGGAATAATTATCTCGTATCTGAATCTCGACTGGAAGTTGACAAGCATTAGTGTTTTCGTATCTTAAAGATAAAAATGATGTTCCAAAATTTTAATGGAACAAACATTTAGGTCTAAATGAAGTTTACAATCGACGATGAGGTTAAGATTGCTGTGATTTCATCAAACACAATGCGAGAGATTTGTCTCTGAGGAAGTTACACAAAAGCTGTATTACTCAACAAAAAGATTATTGAAGAGGAAAACAACCATTTTTAAATATACAATTTATATCAATGTTGTTTAACTTTAAAAAATAGGATACTTTTACTCTCTAACACTCTAAGCATACGAAATACCATTAGATAGGTAATGTAAGGAGAAAAATGCTGTTCCAAAATTTTAACGGAACAAACATTTAGGTCTAAATGAAGTTTTCAATCGACGATGAAGTTCAGATTGCTGTGATTTAATCAAACACAAAGCGAGAGACTTTTCTCTGAGGAAGCTACACAAAAACCATATTCCTCGAATAAAAAAAAAAGTATTGAAGAGGAAAACAACCATTTTTAAATATAGAATTTATATCTTTATATGCATTATGTGTATAAATTTTCAAATACATCATGTTGTTTAACTTTAAAAAATAGGATACTTTTACTGTCTAACACTCTAAGCATACGAAGTAATATTAGATAGGTAATGTAAGGAGAAAAATGCTGTTCCAAAATTTTAAAGGAATAATCATCTAGGTCTAAATGAAGTTTTCAATCCACGATAAGGTTAAGATTGCTGTGATTCAATCAAACACAAAGCGAGAGACTTTTGTCTGAGGAAGCTACACTAAAACCACATTCCTCGGCTAAAAAAGTATTGAAGAGTAAAACAACCATTTTTTAACATAGAATTTATATCCTTATATGGATTACGTGCATAAATTTTCAAATACTTAATGTTGTTTAACTTTAAAAATTAGGGCACTTTTAATCTCTAACTCTCTAACTGTAAGATGTACCATTATATAAGTAAAGTGAGTAATAAAATGTCATGAAAATTCCATATAATAGCTATAGTTAAATCTAGAATGATATTACTATAAATATAGTAAAATTTAATTGATTTATGCTCCATACTTTTATTTGAACATTCAAGAAAACAAATAGGAGGCATCTGATATTTTTATGTACAAATTTAAATATATATGAGGAAAAATGTAACAGTTTCGGAATCATGATTAGCTATTTTGATGACAATCTGTGAGAAAGTTCTATATGATTTATTAACAAAACTCTACATCATACACAGATGATTGACATGTGTGTATTCATGCTATACACGTATAACCAGACTAGGTAATGAAATGCCTGTCATTTACTGTCAAAGAATAAGCCTTAATCAACGTTAATAGAGTGTATTCTATGAATGATTGTAGAGTTTTTTATATATTATGTATCAGTATTTTATATATTATGTATATTATATATACATAATGTATAAAATACTTATATAGTTTATGCATTATATATTATGTATATTTTATCAATTATTTTTTATATATTATGTAGCCTTGAGTTTTCTCAGTTGCTTAGTTAAAATATTGTTTTAGTGCAATACATTTATTATATGTCTCTTACCATATTGTAATGCGATAATTTTAAGTTTTTAAGTATTCAATTTTAATAGCGTTTTCATTAAAAAATTCAAAAGTGTTTTTTTGCCGATAGTTTATATTTGTAATCTTTTTAAATTACTATTTTTAACATGTAAATCATTATACCAAACTACAAACCTTAAACTATTTGCTTTTGCCTTGACAAAACGTATATTTTCTACATAAATGTATAATGTAAGCTAATATATAATAGAATATTAAATTATAATGTAAATTAAGAATTGAATATCATCAATCTCAAACACACGACGTCGGTTACAATATTAATTACCTGTAAATGAGTTACATAATTTATCCTAATCGCATTTTATGATTGGCGGTTGTCAGTCTGTATAAATTCATTTATTATATTAAGAGCTAAATGTATATTAATTAAATGCCAACAAACTTTCATAGTATATCATAAAATCAAATAGATGTCAGTTTTGTTACACATCATTTTTCTTTCAGGAGAATAATTTTTTTATTATTAAATTTTAAAATTCGACATTCTAATAGTGTTATAACCTTATAAATACAGATTTCATATTTAAAAAATGACCTTAAAACTGATTCATTTAACTTTTGCATCAGCAGAAGCATGTCTTATAATTTACAACTAAGAATGTACTTTTAATTACTCTATTATCAATGCAAAAATTTTCATAACTTTAGGAATTAATTACACATATTAACACTCTAATTTCAATTTTCCTGTTAATTGCTAGCAGAAACGAAAGGTTAAGATATAATGTTAAAATAAACATCTCTTTGGCCGAACGATGGCCGATTGGTTAGGGTGCTGGCCTTCGGTACCGGAGCTCGTGGGTTCGAATCCCACGGTGGCATGGATGTTCGTTGCGGTATGGAATCGGCTTTAAGCTTTAGGTCCCGGTCTCATTAACCCTTGTGCTACAAAAAGTAGACCGTAGCACTCCAAATCAAACCAAATCAAACATCTCATTGACAATAAATTATCATACACATGTTTTCTAAAGAAATATCTTGATCTAACACAAATATTAATGTAGGACATGTTTTACACACCTATCTAGAGATTAAAGATGGTTGTCAAAATTTGATAGGGTCTCCTAAGCTTGAGTTAGGTATATGAAGCATGCAATTTTGAAAAATAAAAATTTAAAACTTCTTAAATTTAATAAACATTTATAATAGCAGTTATTAATAAACAATAATTTTACCACTAAGACTAAACTTTTCTCACACCTTTCAAGTCTTAAACCGATTATTGCAGGACATTAATTGTAATACTGAACTTTAATGTTCAAAAGCTATAAAAAAACATTTGTGAAATGGTGAAACTATTATTATTATTGAATTTCAAAGCAAGATATTCTAATAGTATCAGAACCTTATAAATAAAGATTCCATCTTTAAAAAATTACTTTAAAGTTCTAAAGCCGATTCATTTAACTTTAGCATCAGCAGACGCATGGCTTACAATTTAAAACTAAAAATTTCTTTTAATTTCTCTATTACAAATGTAAAACTTTTCATAACTTTAGAAAGAAATTACACATATTGATACTGTAAATTCAATTTTCCTGTTAATTGCTAGCAGAAACGAAATGTTAAGCTATAATGTTAAAATAAATATATCATTGAATATAAATTGTGATACACATGTTTTCTAAAGAAATATCTTGATCTAACACAAATGTTAATGTAGGACATACTTTACACAACTATCTAGAGTTTAGAGACGGTCATCAAGATTTGATAAGGTTAATACGTACCAATGAATTATACCAGGCCTGTTGAGATAACACAAAGAAATAATACATCGGATGCAAATGAGCGAATATTTACCCTTTTGCAGACTTCTTTATTTACAAATTTATTTTTGAACAATCTGGTGACGGAAATGAAATATATTCAATCTCAATATGGAGATGCCGTAAACTGGTGGAATGTTGGAGAATCTCCCGCTGATTAAGCTATCTTCATATGAATAAAATGGTTGAGCATTCCCTGCCTCTGCTGAAGTTCTCCGTTTGAGCTGTATTATCCTTTTTTTCCTCTGAAGGGGCGTCAAATCTTCTGAGCAAAATCCAATGACTACTGTTGGCAGGGCCAAAGACGACTGAACCGCTTTAGCAACCCCTCTTGTCCAAGGAGGTCGAAGGGGACTGACATCGCCATCGGTCAGTCTCCCGCTCTGTCGTTGTCCAACAGTGTAACTCATTGTTATAAGGGTCTCCTAACCTTGCTTATGTTTAGAGTTAGGTATATCAAGCATGCAATTTTGGAAAATAAAATTTAAACAAGTTAATAACCATTTATAACAACAATTATTAATAAACAATAACTTTACCACTAAGTCTAAACGTCTTAAACCAATTATTCTAGGAAATAAATTGTTAAACTGAACTTTAATGTTTAAAAGAGATAAAAAACATTTGTTAAATGTAGGAGAAAATAATTCAAAGATGACATTGCTTTTCAATTAGTTTCAGTGCTTTATTTAAAACACAATGCAAGAAATATTGCCGCATAAAGAAACTCTGCCAACGAGCTTAGTGACCGAATGGTCAAAGCCAAACTTTTTGGACCCAAAATATTTGGGCCAGACCAAAAACTTTGGCCAGACCCAATGTTTTTGGGTTCGATGCTCGCCATGGCGGTTGATCCAAAGTATAGATTTTTAATTTTAAAATGTTTTTATTGTTGCGTTGTGCTCTCGAACATTCTACATCTTTCTTTATTATGTAAATTAGTTATTTCTCGAATATTCTGTTGGGTATAAAAGCTGATACTCACTAATTGTAGGCAACTTCAAGATCTTGCAAGGTTGCGAGTTGCTACTTAGCTTCAATAAATTTTTCTGTTAGGTTAAACGGTGTGATCATTCGAATCTTCGTGACAATATCATTTATGTTCTAAAATTTATTTAGGACAGCTCTGTAAAAGACTCAAGGAAAGTATATGAGATATAAGGTCATACCATGCGCTACGGTATAGATTTTTTTTTTCATTAGTCATTTGCAAGCTTAATTCGATATTTTCATAATATTTTACATGCCATGTGGCAGTAATTTATTAAATGAGCATCAGAACATTAAGTTCTACAAATTAAAATAATTTTCTATCGAATGTAAGGAACAACTGGGAATTCAAATATTAACAGAGCTACATTTGCGAAAAATCTAATAATTGTTTGGAGACTCTAAATAATGCAATAACTCAAAAGAACATATAATTAATATTAAATAGCAGAAGCATATTCATAAAAAGTAAAAAAGTAAAATAGCATGCCTAAATTATCGGTAAATTATACATTATCGGTCAATCAGTTGAAACTTTCACGAAACTAGTGTATTAATGCATGAATTCAACGGTAAGGTTGAAAATTAAAGATCATATCCGGAGAAAACCATTTATTTCTTGAGGTGGGGAAGCGATAAAGGAATGATATTTATTTTAAAATAGATTCGGTAGGGTGAAAAACATTATAAGAAATATAATGTTTGTCGCGAAATATCTCAAAATTCATTCTTTCGCAAATAGCAAAAAAAAAGTGTATTTGTAAGACATTTTTCCTACTACTTAGAGCTATTTTCCGCATATGATGTTTCCTACCTTAAATCTCAACTTTCACAAAGTATTTCCAAAAAATAAAATCTAAATACTTCGCAAATGAACATCAGAGCCCCGAATTCTCTCTATCATTTTAATGGACCTTTCAAATATTTGCTGTTACAATCAGTCGAATTGTTTGAACAGACTTTAAATTTGTTTTATGTCTTTAGGTCTTTCGAAATCAAATTCTGAAAACATTAATTATCTAGGCAATGTATTTGGCATATATTATTCATCTTCAAACCAACGATAATTTAAAAGCTTAGGAATTTAAATGCTTAGAAATTTTATTCTGCAAATCGAATATGATCAGTAATGCCACAGAGTAATAATTAATAAACGTCATTTCACATCGAACGTGTTTTGATGTCATACAATACAGACCATAAGTTAAAAGAAAAATATAAACAATTGATGGAGGAATACATCTTTTAAAGGATTGAATTAATCGATTTTTCACTGTATGTTTCTTCATAATATTAAGCTTTATGTATTGTTTAATATTTTGATATCATAAATGTAATTGCTTTATATCTTGAAAAATATAAAGTGAAAAATATTTAGTATAGTTAATATATATATATATATATATATATATATATATATATATATATATATATATATATATATATATATATATATATATATATATATATATATATATATATATATATAATATATATATATATAATTTATATATATTTATGTATATGTATATATATATATATGTATATATACATATATATATATATATATATATGTAAAAATATATACATATATATTTTATATATATATATATAATATATATATATATATATATATATATATATATATATATATATATATATATATATATATATATGTATATATATATGTATATATATATGTATATATATATATATATATATATATATATATATATATATATATATATATATATATATATATATATATATGTGTGTGTGTGTGTGTGTGTGTGTGTGTGTGTGTGTGTGTGTTATATAAAAATTATTTAACTTCAATTTTTCCTCAAAAATCTTCTCTCTCCCATTCTAATTCCTTAAACTCTTTTTCCCAGCCTCTAAATGTATTAATCAAATTAGAGTCTTTGACTTAAAATTCTTTCGATACATTTCCCAAAGATCTCTGTCCTAAACTTTCTGTCTATTCAACACGTTTTCCATCTGTCGCCTGTAAATGGCACTGTGTTAATTAGCTGATTAAGTTTCTAGTTCCTTGGGAAAATTATTTCTGTTTTCGTTCTGGGGTGCACCTCTGTTAGATCAGAGGGATTTTTGTCTGTCGTTGACTAGTAAAGTTGTAAATTTTAGCAACTCTAAAATAAAGTTTTAATTAAACTTGTTCCTTTCTCTTTCAATGGCCCGACTGCATCTTTATTACTGATAGCTGATTAGACTTATCCTTGCCCAGTAGCCCGGGCAAGTAAATATAATACGGGCTATAATGTCCAGCATTTTTATAATTATTGGATTACATTTATATGTATAAATGTATGAATTTAATATAAATGATTTACTTATAATTTACTGTTATCAATAATAATGTTATTTCTTTAAACATTGAACAACTTTATAAATAAAAAAGGAAAACTACTTATGGTATTATTGTTCACCAACAGAACGTTTGTATATATATCAGGAATAAAAATATAACTTAATAAATAAATAAATAAATTTTGTTAAAAATCACGTAATGGGTTTAATTAAAAAATTCGCAAAATATTTGTTGACTTTGACCTTATTAACATTTTTAAAAGAAATTACAAATTCTGCCGATCATAAAGTCTCTAAGAATGCAAAAATGTTAATAGATTATTTTTCATTGTGGCAATGGCACTGAAAATATTGAATATGTTATCACCTTTTATCTTACTATTTATCATAAAATCGTGTTTCATGAAGTTTTCTTCTGTAAAACATTCATGAATTTTCTTTAAATGCTCCTTTTTCTTAATATACTGAAAGAAAGAAAACTAAACTATATTGCCCACGTTACAGCCAAAACATGTCGGGCTATGGCAGATATGTTTTGGCCGTTCTCAAGACCAAAACCTGGGGGGAGAACTATATGTCCCGTTAAGGTGGTGTAAAATATGAACCCCTGTTCTTAGTTCCTAAATAATGTATTGAAATATAGAAATTTAAATAAAAACTACATGTATCTGTAAAATATTCTGCTTAAAAAACATATGAGAAATTGTCACACAGGTAGGTAAACATATACTTACAGTGTGTTTCAAAAATGACCGGTATATTTGAAAAATCAATAAAATCTAAATGGACAGTGATAGAAATTCGCAGTTTAATGCAGTATACTTGGGACAATTGTTAATTTTCAGACAGGCAAATTTCAAAATTAGTAACAATATTCCACAACAGATGGCGCTGCAGTCTGGAAAAATCTACAACAATTGAATAAGTGGACAATTACATCTGTTCTGCATGTTAAGCCAACCCGCCAGAGACGTTTACACGGGTTTCTAATAATTTTGTTCTGAGAATACACCATATTATTGATAGTCATGGTGGATGTCTGGAAAATATAGTAGTTTAGATTTTTCCATACTGCAGCGCCATCAGTTGTGAAACATTGTAAATAATTTTGAAAGTTTGTCGCAAGCATATTGTAATAAACTGTGTATTTCTACCACTGTCCGTTTAGTTTTTAGTGATTTTTCAAATATACCTTTCATTTTTAAAACACCCTGTAGCAGTGGCGTGCTGTCCATATGTGCAAGGTGTGCACTGCACAACCTAGCAAAATTATGAGAGACAGTAATTTTCTTCACCTATGTCTATCTATCTTTATATGGTATATAATAAATATTATTTATAATATATTCAAATATTATGTTGATTTGCTTGCTTGTATTCCCGCAGTGCGCGCGGTACTAGGTGCTGCACCACGTAGTGCTTTCAAAAGTAAACAAACATAAGAAATTTTTATGTGTACGCGCTGCGCACTAATAGAAAATCTCGCTTTATATGTATGGGCTACTGGAGAAGCACATAATACTATAGTACTGAGGCAAGTGCATCTATTTTTCCTGCACCTGGCATTCAGAATCATCCGAAGGTACGGTTTATTAAGCTTTGTATTAGAACGGGGACTTAGTACTGAAGCGCTTTTTGTTCTTTAACTGATTAACTGGCCATGCGGTTTTGCAGACGGTTAATGTTTAAATTTATATATTGTAAGTTTTTGCTTTCATGGAAATATAAAAGAAATATTTCATCAATATAAAGGGAAATGTTTTAGTGTGGTAAAGTAATTTCGGTGATGTATTATATTTATAGAAATAATTCGCTGAAAAACAATTTTGTTTTGTTAGACAAAAAAGAAACGAATTCTAACAGAACAGTCCAAATTTTACCGTTTAATGTTTTTTACAGACAGTATATAAGATATATCTGTAACACCATATCCCTGGTTTTGTTTTTAAAAATTGTGAAGATGTTTTTCGCAGAATATATGATTTCCAAATGTTAAAAACAATTAATAAATATAATTTAATCCAATGAACAAGAAACAGTTCGTTCTATTGCGCCAGCGTGTAATGAAATCCTCTGCACGTGGACTAGACTTTCTTTTTGTCGGCACCTATGAGCATCCTGATGAGGCACCGCAGCGGCGGGCGCTGTGTGGTGATACGTTTGCTGAAAATATAAGTTTTTCGTGGAAATATAAGCTTTTCGTTGTTTTAATAGTAATACGGATAGATGTATGGATTTTGTGTACAAATGAATAATAAACGTTAAAGAAGTGTTTAATGTACATTTTTATGGTTTTATTATTATTGTTGTTGTTGTTCTCTGAACACCTACCGCACGCCATTGCCCTGTAGATAGCTTCCTATTAATGAGAGATATACACTAAAATAAATATAAATGAAAGTATGCAGTTAATGTACAATCACTGCAAATGTACTTTTCTACTGAATGGAGGTTAATGCTTCCGCAGAATGAAGTAAGTGAATGAAGTTGGTGGACTCGTTATTAATATTAATTACATTCCGAAGTGGTCTCCGTCAAATTTCGTAAAACTTAATCCTTTTTAGCTCCTCAATACCCATTATCCGTCAAATAACTCCCAGCACAAAACCATAACAGAATTGGAACGCTAATAGCGTTTTCACCTTTTATGTTCGGCTCCTCTGCTCAAAAAGAATGAAGCCATAGAGTCGAACAAATGACAACCATTAATGTTCATCAAATGCTCCGTAGTGCTATAATGACTTTTGAAAACATCTTGCCCTCGGGTGGGAAAAGTTATTGAATCATTTTGTGAGATTATTTATAGCAGAGTAATGGTACGATTGGAGCTTTGTGAGACAGGAAAAAGAGAATTTATAGACTGTAATCATACGGCAGGAATAAACATTATATCCAATACTACAGAAAATATAGTTGTATATTTCGAAGTGTATAAATATTTTGTAAACAGCCTTAACATCTGTTTAGATATACATGTGTGTATATGTTTATATATATATATATATATATATATATATATATATATATATATATATATATATATATATATATATATATATATATATATATATATATATATATA
>CM063504.1:178517949-178525449 GCA_032207245.1 Pardosa pseudoannulata | reverse complement strand
ACAAATATAAATGAAAATTATTTACGTAATATCTAAGTTTAGTGATAAAACTTATGAAAATAATGTAGACGATATTAAATTATTTAAAATAAGATGGTTATAGGAATGTCATCATAAGGTTAAAAAAATGTTACTTTTATCTATTTATTATGAGATAAATTGATAAATTTCATGTTCTGCTCTTAACCGGAGACAACAGTGCTTGATATAATGGCATTAAACACTAGAAAAGGGGGGAAGGGGTTGATTTCGAACGCTTTCAAACTTGCGTTGAATTTTTCTAACCCTAACTCATGAAAAATACAGTACGGATACCTCTATCCATTCCGGACTTCATCAATTCACGGACAGACGGACAGATGGACAGACAACTTAGGCTATTATTATATAGGGGATTTGGAATGCCTGTGAAATAAGCTCCATAAGGAAAGTCTCACATATGAAGATATTATGCTTTACTAAGTTTTCGTGAAACTTAAAAATGTTGCCTGTGCAGTGATTAGAGACAAATAGATATGGCATACGAGATCTATTCACATAAGAAAAATTCTACAACAAAAAGCATACAAACGTTCACGAAATTACAGTTCTAAGAGGAATTTGTATATGCCTGTTTTTAAATTTAAAAACTTGTCGTTTTTAGATTTGAATCTGTATTCATTTTACAATAACATATAATTGCGACACTTTTTAATTAACAAAGAAAGGAAGCTAATGGGATGTTGATAATAATTATTTAATTAATTCCTTTTAAGGTTATTACACATTTTAATCCATTATAATTAAATGTAAAAAATAGAATGCATTTTAAAACTTCCCATTAAATTTCATTTATTCCTATTTATTATTTAATTTACTGTACATTTAACAGTAACAGGCAAAAAGATCTAATATTAACATTGAAAAATTTTAAGTACTATTTTAGGAGATTTTTTTCTTCTTTCACATACTTTTATATTCATTAAAAATGATTTAGATTTAAATATCAAAACAGGACATATTCTTATTTTTACTAAATTATTAAATTTTAATGAAATCCTATCTATTTAAAAAATCAAATCACTTTTATTCAATTTTATCAATTAAGATAAAAAGTTCAATTCTGATTTTTCGAAGAAAACTAATACGCTGTCTGAATATTTGCTCAGCATTTCATTTCATTTTCAGGAAAATGTACAATTTTTACTCTTAATTGGTAATTATCATTTTTTCGTATAAAATATCTAAAGTTTCAATTTCAATTAAAATACAAAAATTACGAATTTTAATTGAATTGACTTAACATCTTTTTTTTATCAATTATTTTTGGCAAATGCTGATAGCGATTTTTTTAAACCTAACCCCCTATATAATAATAGCCTAAATTATTGGTCCTCGAAGTTATGTTGTTAGACCTGAAATGGATAGAGCATCCATATTTGATTCTTGGTGAGTTACGGTTAGCAAAATTCAAAGCGAGTAAAGTTTATCTTCTCTTAAAGTATCGATCCAATTCTAAAATAATTTGGTATAAATATACTTCATATCACAGAGAAAAATACTGTCGTTTTTAAAATGCTCGAAATCAATCTCTTCCCCCCCCTTTCGAGCTTTTAATGTCTTTATTTCAAGCCCTATTTTCTCCGGTTAAGAAAAGGCGATTTAATTTTTCACGTTATAAGTAGTGGAAAATAACATTTTTTTAGCATTATGATGTCATTTTTTTAATCATCTCATTTAATCATTTCTTATTGTAAATTATTTAAATATCGTCCGCATTATTTTCATACTTTTTATCACCGAATTTAGATATTACGTAAATAATCTTGTTTTATATTTTGCTTAAATAATAGATTAGGTGCAGATTTATTAAAGGAGCATTTAATGAATATTTAACTACATTAAAGTACTGATGCATATATTTAAATAAATTTTGTGAATACATATAATTTTTTTTTTGAGTCAGCAGTATCAAAAGGTAACTCTCAGTCCTTATTCGATTTTAACAATAAATCTAGGGGTATACTTCGATATACCATCTGATTAGTATCTGATTTGATATTAGAGCACTCAAATTGTATAAACAATAAAATTTTAAAATCAATACTTTTCGTAGACATTAAATAAGATTTAATAAAAAATAATTCACTTGTGTTAAAGAATAAGCTTTTATCTTTATTTATCTAGTTATCTGGTATCCGATTATTTGTGTTGGTAATGAATGAATAAAATGAAATTATTTTATAACTTAATGTAGCCCTAGTTTATAGACAGATAAAGAATAATATATTCTCAGATGAGCCTACACTAATTTTAATTCAATGACTTTATTTTGGAACGCTATCCTTACATCTCGGAGACGTTTCTAGTTAAGAAATAAACTATTATGGAGTAAACAACTTAATTACTTAATTACTTACATAAATTCCTTTAATTTCCTTGCATTAAGATATTTTTTAAAGTGTTACAGTCTCAACAAAAGTCACAGAATTTTATAAAACTGTTTATCATTTTAGGATTCAATAACTTTGAAATATTCCATCTTGGTATATGTACGTTTCTCACTAGTTTGTTGGTTAATTTTCTAATTTAGTGTATGCTACTTTACCCGGTGCTATTGAACAATTTGAATCAAAGTTGTATGATACTTCATAGTTACTCTTTCAAACGTACAGAAATAGTATTTTTCCTCCAAGATACTTATTTTTTAGAAAACGCTTTGTTTATTAATAATGAAGAGTGTGCTACTAATAAAAACATATACTGCTTGTCCTATTATGATAGTTTTCATGTTCTAATCAAGCACTATTTTGCAATCTTTGTGTACAAACATTAGTTAATTCTGGCACATTGTTCAGATATTACAAAAGATTAAAGGGTTAACATACATGTTGATGCATGTATGTTAAGCATGTTATGGATATGTGACAGCACAATAAAATTTTAAAACAGTAATCAAAGTGAAAAAAAATCAAAAACACCCATTCTGATATATTTTTATTAAAGTAGAATTTAATGAAAATTTAATTACATTAAAGTACTGATACATATATTCAATGCAATTTTGTAAATACTTATAATTATTTTTTGAGTCAGCAGTATCAAGATGTAAATGTAAGTTCTTATTCGATTTTAACAATAAATCTAGGGGTATACTTCGATATACCGTCTGATTAATATCTGATTTGATATTAGAGCACTAAAATTGTATAAACAACAAAATTTTAAAAGCCTTATTTTCGTAGACATTAAATAAAATTATATGAAATATAAATCTCTTGTGTTAAAGAATACGCTTTTATCTTTATTTATCTAGTTATCTGGTATCTGATTATTTGAGTTTGGAATGAATGAATAAAATGAAATTATTTTACAATTTATGTAGCCCTAGTTTATAGACAGATACTGAAATAAAACTTGGTATAATCTCAGTTGCGGCTACAGTAATTCTAATTTAATGACTTTATTTTGGAACACTATCCTTAGATCTTGGAAACGTTTATGATTAAAAGATTAACTATTAAGGTGTTAAAACAAGTTTTATGCAAAAAAAATAACTTTTATATTAAAACATATAAATTACTTGAATTTCCTTGCATTACGATATTTTTTATAAAGTGTTACAGTCTCAACAAAAGTAACAGAATTCTATAAAACAGTTTAGCATTTTAGGATTAAATAACTTTGAAATATTTCATCTTGGTTTATGTACGTTTCTTACTAGTTTGGAAGTTTAGATCATTGAAACGTGATATTTATAATTGTAAATATATGATGAAAGTCTACCTGCATGGTAAAGAATATAAGTTACTACTTATATCCTTTCACGGGTCATTTCCTCTAAAATTTATATTCTAGAGAATGTGACCTTCAATAAATTACTTCAATAAATTAAGTCCCTAAGCACTTCGATAAAACGTTTTTGACGTGTCTTCTAACAGTTAAGGTAAATAGTGTTTACCGATTAACTCTCTTTTATGTTGTGAATGTCTTTTCCTCTCTGGGCAAATTATATTTTTCTTTTATTTGATGTCTTATGAGTAGCAAAAGAAACGACAAATTTTATATGAACGACTCATTGAAGCTTTATTCTCTAATGAATTTTTAAAGTCACAAAGATATGCAAATGAGAAATATTTTGTTTGATGTTTAAAGGGCATAGAGATTGAAGAGCAAGAAGTTAAAGTTAATATTAAAAACGTGTTTAGTCAACGTAGCTTTGTAAAAAGTATTATTAAATTTACAATTATTTCTATTTAGGTCTTGGTAAAATAAATGTAGATTTCTCTTAAAAACATTTCAATTGAATAATACTGCTATATTTGAATTTTCCTAGCAAATTTTATAATTTTGTAGTGGAGATTTATACTGTGTTAAGTCAAATATAATTATCTAATAAAAATGATCATCTTTTTGGCAGCTTTCATTTAAGATTTATATTTTTTATTTTATTGTTTCGATGCAAATAGTAGATATTTTTCATTAACACACTCACACACTCTTAACAAATAAATGTAACACACATAAAATAAATATAATGTCAGAAAAGAGGAATAAAAATGCATAGTTTAATACGGATATCTGTTAATTGTATAGTCGATTGAAAATTGATACATAATCTTAACGTAGTGCATATATATATATATATATATATATATATATATATATATATATATATATATATATATATATATATATATATATATATATATATATATATATATATATATATATATATATATATATATATATATATATATATATATATATATATATTATATATATATATATGTATATATATATATATATATACATATATATATATATACATATATATATATATATATATATATATATATATATATATATATATATATATATATATATATACATATACATATATATATACATATATATATATATATATATATACATATATATTTATATATATATATATATATATATATATATATATACATATATACATATACATATACATATACATATATATATATAATACATATATATATGTGTGTGTGTGTGTGTGTGTGTGTGTGTGTAGTGATAGTTTTATCCTAAACATTATCCAACGTAATTATTTGTATATTGTAATACTTCTCGTCGATTCTATCTTTTTCTAGCAACCTTGAAGAATGCCTTTGTTTTCCTTGTTGATTAGCCGACTTTACTTTGCCAAAATTCCTGTTACATAAGTAAATTAAAATAGATCTGGAGGCTTAAACTATCTCATCGACACCCCCCGTGACGTAATCAACTATGAGCCAATCTGACTGCAGGATTGAGTCATCATATATATATATATATATATATATATATATATATATATATATATATATATATATATATATATATATATATATATATATATATATATATATATATATATATATATATATGATTTATCAAAACTTTAGATATTTATGAGCTTTCTTCACCATTCAGTTTTATTTCCACACATTTGCTGCAAATAGCATATTTTAATTTTTATTGTTTGTAAAATTATTATACATTAAAACATTTTTTGACTTTTGGACCTAACATTAAACACACGCTTACAGACACACACACACACACACACACACACACACACACACACACACATATATATATATATATATATATATATATATATATATATATATATATATATATATATAGTATGTGTGTTTATTTTCATGTCCAGCATGCTCATGGATTAACTCATGTAATATACTAAATAATTTAATTGCTTGTAATGCATATCATATTAAATGTGCAATTTAACAGCAAGCATGCGTAACACATGAATGGTTCCAAGTATTAAAATATTTTTTTTTGTTTCAAATAAATATATATTTAAATGAGTTACCATTTTTGTAATCTTAAAACTGAGTTAATAACTGGGCAATAAATATACATCTATATTTATTGCCGAATTCATGCTCCTTATATACTCTATATATCATTGAAAGTATCCATGTAATTTATTAACTTTGGGTTTTATATATATGGTAAGTTACTTATTACTCCCGACCCAGCAAAATTTATATATATGGTAAATAAATTCTTCGATTTGTTATTAAAAAATATTAAAAATCTGTAGTTGTTCTGTATACATTGCTATTAAAACATAAAATTCCGTGTGACGTCCATTAATGTAATTTAAAAAAGAACAAAATCATCTATAACGAAATGGTATAGCGACAGACATGCTATATATTTTGAAACTTTTCATAAAAAGGAATAAAATTAACGGGAGATCATTTGTTTTCGAGTTCGCCTCATACATCTCTTGAAAATCCCTAGAACTGTCATTTCTCCTAATGATATTACGCGAAAATATCATGCTCTTTCGAAAAGCTAATTATTTTTCCTACAGATTGAATTTCCATACTTTAGTCGTCTTGTTTTACTGAAAGTTTCGAAATTGCGTCATTTCATTTAAATCGACTGGAACGAATTGCCTCAAAATTTATACTCTTTAAAAAAAATAAAATAAAAAGGAGTCATCATATGACTGTAACGCTGTTATAAACATTCTTAACTCCCTCAGTCATGATCGCAGCGAATGATTAATAGTTTTTCCGTAACTGTGTTATCATAATGGATAAAAAGAGCTAATGATTATAATTCACACATAAATGAATAGGGTGACGAAAATATTTCCCACCCGCCTGCGAGAGCTGATTGCGCTTTATTTGAGAATAAAGTTTATCTGCAGTTCCGTTTACATAGTGTTAAGTGATCAATTTTAGTAAATTAATTATCTTCAGTTCTGATTTTTATCAAAGGTCGCTCACTCATTTTGCCAAAATAAATGATTGCTTTATGGATCTGTATCATATTTAAGCCAATGAGGTGATTAAGGTGTATATAAAATTTTAACGAACTCTCTTCTATTTTTTGTTGTTGTCGCCGTTAATTACCGTCGTTATTTTGAGATTTTAGTTTTTATCCGTTATTGATGATCATCGAATTTATTTTAATGTGTTACTGTTTCTTATCTTTACAACTTTAAATAAATTCTAAAAACCTCTGTATTATTTTTTTTCAGCTGTTATATTTTTCTTTTCTATTTTTCTTTTACTTTTTACTTAAATTTATTTTTATTCATGTTCCTTCATTTATTCTAATAAGGACTTTTATTTAAGAGAAGCGTAATTGAACCAATAAGATTTTTACAAAAATAATGCAATGTATCGATCTAAAATAAAATCTTATGTTAACCGTATAGGGAAAAGTACATAGAAATTGCTATGTAATCTATATTTCTATTATTGCATGATATGGCGTAATAACGCTAAAAAACAATTTTTTCTATTTTCTTACATTTTATTTATTTTTTTTATAATTTTGTGATAATCCTATAGTGTGATTAATTACAGATTTATAAATGCCTATTATATATATGCAACATAAAGCAAAAATAAATCCTACGAGGAACTTAACTTTCATTTAAGATCTAAGAATATAACATGTGTCTCAGACAAACTCAGAAACGGGAATGATGCATGAAAATAC
>CM063504.1:178497949-178507949 GCA_032207245.1 Pardosa pseudoannulata | reverse complement strand
AATAGGGAAGAACAATTTGATATTTAATAAAAAATATTCTAAATAATTTATATACTTTAAAACACTCTTAGTACCATTTATCACTCATCAATATTAAATCTATCTCAAACTACGGAAAGAGTGAAGAAAGAGTTAAATAGTTAATTGATTATAAATAATTAAAATTCATAAACAATGCACTTGATTGTGCGATGTATATAGGTATTTTAACTCGAATATTTTGTACTTTTGTTGGATACAGAAAACAGACAAAAAAAATAAAAAAAAAATAAAGGTACTTTAAAGGTAGAGTATAATCTTGAAATTTTACTACTTTACTACATAACTATTTGTTGTAAAGGAAATATTGTAATAGGGAAGAACAATTTGATATTTAATAAAAAATATTCTAAATAATTTATATACTTTAAAACACTGTTAGTACCATTTATCACTCATCAATATTAAATCTATCTCAAACTACGGAAATTGTAAAGGAAGAGTTAAATAGTTAATTGATTATAAATAATTAAACTTCATAAACAATATACTTGATTGTGCGATGTATATAGGTATTTTAACTCGAATATTTTGTACTTTTGTTGGATACAGAAAACAGACAAAAAAAATAAAAAAAAAATAAAGGTACTTTAAAGGTAGAGTATAATCTTGAAATTTTACTACTTTACTACATAACTATTTGTTGTAAAGGAAATATTGTAATAGGGAAAAAATTTTTATATTTAATAAAAAATATTCTTAATAATTTATATACTTTAAAACACTCAGTACCATTTAACACTCATTAATATTAAATCTATCTAAAACTACGGAAATTGTGAAGGAAGAGTTAAATAGTTAATTGATTATAAATAATTAAACTTCATAAACAATATACTTGATTGTGCGATGTATGTGGGTATTGTAACTCGAATATTTTGTAGTTTTGTTGGATACAGGAAACAGGTAAATAAAATTAAAAAAATAAAATAAAAGTACTTTATAAGTAGGGTATAATTTTGAAATTTTACTACTTTACTACATAACTATTCGTTGTAAAGGAAATATTGTAATAGGGAAGAACAATTTGATATTTAATAAAAAATATTCTAAATAATTTATATACTTTAAAACACTCTTAGTACCATTTATCACTCATCAATATTAAATCTATCTCAAACTACGGAAAGAGTGAAGAAAGAGTTAAATAGTTAATTGATTATAAATAATTAAAATTCATAAACAATGCACTTGATTGTGCGATGTATATAGGTATTTTAACTCGAATATTTTGTACTTTTGTTGGATACAGAAAACAGACAAAAAAAATAAAAAAAAAATAAAGGTACTTTAAAGGTAGAGTATAATCTTGAAATTTTACTACTTTACTACATAACTATTCGTTTGTAAAGGAAATATTGTAATAGGGAAGAACAATTTGATATTTAATAAAATATATTCTACATAATTTATATACTTTAAAATACTCTTAGTACCATTTATCACTCATCAATTTTAAATCTATCTGGAACTACGGAAATTGTGAAGAAAGAGTTAAATAGTTAATTGATTATAAATAATTAAACTTAATAAGCAATATAATTGATTGTGCGATGTATGTGGGTATTGTAACTCGAATATTTTGTACTTTTGTTGGATACAGAAAAAAGGTAAATAAAATATTAAAAAATAAAGGTACTTTATAGGTAGAATATAATTTTGAAATTTTACTATTTTACTACATAACTATTTGATGTAAAAGAAATATTGTAATAGGGAAGAAAATTTTGATATTTAATAAAAAATATTCTTAATACTTTATATACTTTAAAATACTCAGTACCATTTATCACTCATCAATATTAAATCTATCTGAAACTACGGAAATTGTGAAGGAAGAGTTAAATAGTTAATTGATTATAAATAATTAAACTTCATAAACAATGCACTTGATTGTGCGATGTATGTGGGTAATTTAACTCGAATATTTTGTACTTTTGTTGGATACAGAAAACAGGTAAATAAAATTTAAAGAAAATAAAGGTACTTTATAAGTATTGTATAATTTTGAAATTTTACTACTTTACTACGTAATTATTCGTTGTAAAAGAAATATTGTAATAGGGAAGAAAAATTTGATATTTAATAAAAAATATTCTTAATAATTTATATACTTTAAAAAACTCAGTACCATTTATCACTCATCAATATTAAATCTATCTGGAACTACGGAAATTGTGAAGGAAGAGTTAAATAGTTAATTGATTATAAATAATTAAACTTCATAAACAAAGCACTTGATTGTGCGATGTATGTGGGTATTGAAACTCGAATATTTTGTACTTTTGTTGGATACAGAAAACTGGTAAATAAAATTAAAAAAAAAATAAAGGTACTTTATAAGTAGGGTATAATTTTAAAATTTTACTACTTTACTACATAACTATTCGTTGTAAAGGAAATATTGTAATAGGGAAGAAAAATTTGATATTTAATAAAATATATTCTTAATAATTTATTTACTTTAAAACACTCAGTACCATTTATCACTCATCAATTTTAAATCTATCTGGAACTACGGAAATTGTGAAGGAAGTGTTAAATAGTTAATTGATTATAAATAAAAAAACTTCATAAACGATTTACTCACTTGTGCGGTGTATGTGTGTATTGTAACTGCGAATATTTTGTACTTTTGTTGCATACAGCAAACAGGTACTTAAAAAAATATAAATAAAAGTATTTTATAAGTAGAGTATAATTTTGAAATTTTACTACTTTACTACTTAACTGTTTGTTGTAAAGGAAATATTGTAATAGTGAAGAACAATTTGATAAGTTCACCAATTTTTTATTTTATCTTCTGAATTTTTATTTAAACATTACTTCTACGTAAGAAATTATTTTACGTATCCGCTGTAATACCAGTGCTAACTTTAAAATTAATTTTAAAAAGGAAAGTCGTTTCTGGATTATTATAAATGGGTGGACCCATCGAGGTATTCGGAAATTTTTTGGGAGACCGCATAAACTATATGTTCCTAAGAATAAGGCAATAAAATATATTAAATGACATAGTTATTGTTAAATTTGTATGTGTGAAATATCGTAAAATGTAATTACTTATCGAATTACTAAAGTGACACATAAATATGTTATACTTTGAGAATAATATTATGCATAATTATAGGTATAATTCATGATTTAGAAATTTCAAACCTTACCCAAATATATAGCTAATAGATGAGATACTGTGAGATACCGAAGATAATTCTTTGTGCAGGATTTATACATACACAAACTTAATAGAAATGATTATCTATTATAAATTTCATAAATATCATGAGTATCATGATAATTTAGAAAGCAAAACATTATTTCTAATAAACAATTATTTTACATATCCTCTAGAATACCAGTACAAGTTTTAAAATTAGTTTTTGAAAGAAAAATCTTTCTTGGATTGTTATAAATGGATGAACCAGTAGAGATAATCGGAAAATATTTTGGGAGAGTGTACATAAATTATTTAAATTATTATTTTAAACTCGATTATTATTTTGGCTGGACTTTATGTTTACTGATAGGAAAAAAATAAAATTTATTATGATTAAACAAATTTGATATTTTTTATGTTCACAAAGAATAAGAATGTTTAATTCATTACATATACATTAGCGGTCAGGACATGCAAAGATTGTATTATTTGACAAGTTCACATATTTTTTTATTTTACATTCAGATTTTTCATTTAAACATTATTTTTACTTAAAACATTATTTTACATATCCGCTAGAATACTAATGCTAACTTTAAAATTAATTTTAAAAAGAAAAATCTTTCCTGGATTATTATAAATGATTGGGCCCGTCGAAATATTTGGCAAATATTTGGGGGGACCGTATAAACTATATGTTATTAAGAATAAGGCAAAAATATATTAAATAACATAATTATAGTTAAATTTATATTTGAAATATCGTAAAGTGTACTTACATATTGAATTGCTGAAGTGACACATAACCTTGAGAATAATATTATGCATAATTATAGGTATAATTACTGATTTAGAAATTTAAAACCTTAACCATTAATAGATGATACTAGACTGTGAGATACTGAAGATAACTCTTTCTGCAGGATTTATGCATACAAAAACTTAATAGAAATGTTTATCTATTATAAATTTCATAAATAACATAAGTATCATGATAATTTACAAGCAAAACATAACTTCTACGTAAACAATTATTTTACATATCCTCTAGAATAACAGAGCTAAATTTAAAAATAATTTTTTTAAGGAAAATCGTTTCGGGAATATTATAAATGGGTGGACCCATCGAGATATTCTAAAATGGTTTTGGGAGACCGTATGAACTGTATGTTCCTAAGAATAAGGCAATAAAATATATTAAATAGCATAATTATCATTAAATTTTTATGTTTGAAATATCGTAAAATGTAATTACTTATCGAATTACTAAAGTGACACATAAATATTTTATAATTTGAGAATAATATTTTGCATAATTATAGGTATAATTCATGATTTAGAAATTTCAAACCGTACTTTAATATACACCATTAATAGATGACCCTACACTGTAAGATACCCAAGATAACTCTTTGTGCAGTATTTATAAATATATAAAATTAATAGAAATGTTTATCTATTATAAATTTCATAAATATCATAAGTATCATGATAATTTAGAAAGCAAAAAATTATTTCTAGTAAAAAAATATTTTCATATCCGCTAGAATATAAGTGCAAAATTAATTTTAAAAAGGAAAATCATTTCAGGATTATTATAAATGGGGGGACCCTTCGAGTTATTCGTAAATTGTTTTGTTTGACCGTATAAATTATATGTTCTTAAGAAAAAGGCAATAAAATATATTAAATAACATAATTATCATTAAATTTTTATGTTTGAAATATCGTAAAATGTAATTACTTATCGAATTAATAAAGTGACACATAAATATGTTGTACTTTGAGAATAACATTATGCATAATTATAGGTATAATTCATGATTTAGAAATTTCAAACCTTATAATAATATAAAGCTAATAGATGATTCTACACTGTGAGATACTGAATATAATTCTTTGTGCAGGATTTATACATACACAAACTTAATAGAAATGTTTATCTATTATAAATTTCATAAATATCATAAGTATCATGATAATTTAGAAAGCAAAACATTATTTCTAACAAACAATTATTTTACACATCCGCTAGAATACCAGTGCTAGCTTTAAAATTAATTTTTGAAAGGAAAATCTTTCTTGGATTGTTATAAATGGATGAACCAGTCGAGATAATCGGAAAATATTTTGGGAGAGTGTACATAAATTATTTAAATTATTATTTTAAGCTCGATTATTATTTTGACAGCACTTGATGTTTACTGTTAGGAAGGAAATAAAATTTATTATAATTAAACAACTTTGCCATTTTTATGTATATAAAGAATAAGCATGTTTAATTAATTACATATACATTATCGGTCATGTTATGCAAAGATTGTATTATGTGAGAAGTTCACATTTTTTTATTTTACCTTCTGATATTTTATTTAAATATTGCTTCTACGAAAAGAATTATTTTTCCATATCAACTAGAATAGTAGTACTCAATTTAAAATTAATTTTAAAAAGAAAAATCGTTTCTGGATTATTATAAATCGGTGGACCAGTCGAGATATTCGGAAAATGTTTTTGGAAGAGTGTACATAAATTATTTAAATTATTATTTCGATCTGAATTATTATTTTGACTGGACTTGATGTTTCCGGATAGGAAGGAAATAAATTTTAATGTAATTAAACAAATTTACCATTTTTTATGTTTACAAAGAATAAGCATGTTTAATTAATAAAATACACATTACCGGTCACGACATGCAAATATTGTATTGTTTAACAAGTTCATATATTCTTTATTTTATCTTCTGATTTTTTATTGAAACATTACTTCTACGTAAACAACGATTTTACACATTCGATAGAATACCAGTGCTAAATTTAAAATTAATTTTTAAAAAGAAAATCGTTTCTGGATTATTATAAATGGGTGTATCCGTCGAGATATTCGGAAATGGTTTTGGGAGAACGTATAAACTATATGTTAATATGTTAAGAATAAGGCAATAAAATATATTAAATAACATAATTATCGCTAAATTTTTATGTTTGAAATATGTTTGAAAAACCAAAGCGGGAATAACTCTTCCCTTCGTTTCAATAACAAGACCAATATATTATAATGGGTTTTTCTCTTCCCATAAGTCTATTTTCTAAGATCGTGTAGGTGGGAAGTAATCTTCCCACGGCCCACGAAAAGGTTAAAGAAGAGATCTAATAAACAATCACGGCTGAGCAACTATTTTCCCTGAATTTACACAAATCACGACCGCAAAACATAGCTTTGTGCCAAATTTTAATTTGATTTTCTCTGAATTTGTATAAAATTGTCGAGTAGCATTGAATTTGAAAACAATTAGGAATAATAAATGTGTTATTCAGAGGAAGGTATCGGAGAAATGTTGATTCTATAAAGTATTCGAAATAATATAGAAAACGATATTCCGAAGAAAAAATAGTTGTATTGATTCTATTCCACCAATGACATTTATATTCCGACTTCTTCCCGACTCATTTATTACACGAGCGTGTACATTTAGAAAAAAAAAGAAAAATCTGTATCCTCGTAAATTTCAAGCCGTTATTCATTGAGACAGAAAGAAAGAGTCGAACGATTTCATTCCGTTACCTGGCTCCCGCAGGTAAAGTGCGACACATAGTGATGGATGTGGTCTTTTTGTACGATGAATGATTTTCAAGTTCCTCAGGGAAGGAATCTTATTCTCTCGATCTCTTATCTTATAAGGCATTAAGTGACGTTTCTATAAATGGGGTAATTTGGGAAATGGCTTCAAGTTATAGTATATTGCATTATAGAGGAGAAATGTTTCTGTACATATGTATGTATGTATGTGTGTGTATATATATATATATATATATATATATATATATATATATATATATATATATATATATATATATATATATATATATATATATATATATATATATATATATATATATATATATATATATATATAAATATATATATATATATATATATATATATATATATATATATATATATATATATATATATATATATATATATATATATATATATATATAACAGTAAAAATTTAAGATGGTGAGGGTTCTAGATTATGACAGTGGGGTCATTTTGTTTAAGGTGTTGATGGTCACGTGACAGGAAACATTATTCCATTAGATGACGGAATGTGTAGTGTGGCGTAAGGCCTAAGAAGGCTGTACGTATTTCGATATGAAAATAAAAGTTTATGGTTAGGACTACTTTATGATTATTGGGATTGGAGACGAATTTATATACATATACACACACACACACACACACATATATATATATATATATATATATATATATATATATATGTGTGTGTGTGATATATATATATATGTGTGTGTGTGTGTGTGTGTGTGTGTGTGTGTGTGTGTGTGTGTGTGTGTGTGTATATGTCACATATTCAGCTCAACATATATAGCGCTACGTGCTCACACGACACTGGTCAGACGTTCATTACCCGGTCTGGGCAAGGTTGACTCAGCCTTTTATTCCTTTAGTGGATAGACAAACTGAGGACCAAGCATGATTGGAAACTAAAAACTGGGAATTCCGAGGAAGGTTGATCACTTAACCGGAACATATGTTTTGCTCCCCATGGTCCTTTTTCTAGGAAACGGAAATTGGCACCATAGATCTTAGCCCACCAGGGATAGTTGCTCCTAAGATTATATATATATGTATGTATATATAGATAGAAAGAGCGAGAAAATTCAATTATGCGAAACTACTGATACGTAACATTTAGTTATATGGAGTACTTCTATTTACACTTTGGAACACTTATTAAAACGTAATATTATTATTCGTTCATGCGAACCTTCAGTTATACGCAACACTCATCTATATGAAGGAATGTTGGATCCATAAGCATTTTTATTTAGCTATACGAATGTGACAAAAATAAGAAATTAACACATGTGAATATCACATATCCTAGCCAAGTGATGAAATTTAGTCACAAAATTTTTCTTCCTGTCGTTGAAATAACTATAATCCCCCCCAAAAAAAATTTAAATATATTACTTGTATAAGTATATATACTTTCCTTTTTAGTTGCTTTGTTTTAAAATAAATAGAGAATCGAAACCGTCTCATCCTTGCAGAGTATTGATAAAAGTATGTGCAGGTCGCGAACTTGCGCCTGCTAAAGCTATTTATAATTAAGTGAATATTCATTTAAGAATATTACGTTTTTAAAGTGAAAGTATTTCAAGTATATTGGCTGTATACGAGTATAAAATGTATAATAAAAATTATAAAAATTAATATTTTTAAGAGTGTGACTTAAACTATCTTCATGTCATTTCTAGGTAGTATTAAGAAGTGAATAATATTTTACCTTTCTATTTCTACATTAACCGTAAATATTTTATGATTATAATCCAAACTGAGGATTTTCATTGGTCTAATTTGAGAAAGCTCGTACTGCGATTATAGTATTTAAAGGATATAAAATAGATAAAGAAGTAGAATGAAATACTGTAATGAAAATGATCTGTAATTATCTTATAAATGTACTGTATATTGTAATAAAAATTTACTCTAATGCTCTATAATTTAAAAAAAAAATTTAAATATTTTCAAAGAATTAAAAAAAAAATATTTAATAATATTCTCTCTTTTTTATACATTAAATGATTAGTTGCGCAGACTGATTACAAATGTATAAAGAAAAAATTTAATTTATGAAGGTTATAATATATAATGAATTTCATAGAATGGTGAATGGTGACATTTTATTAAATTTTCTGCCAAGAGCTCATGAATTGTTTTTCTTATTTTCTGTTTTATATCTAGAAAAGGTTTTATGTTGTTTCAATGATATTGGAAGCTCAGAATTTAAAATTACTTTTATAGCTCTAGACGAATACAACCAACATCATATTATATGTTTGAAAATATTTTTGAGTATTCATTTAACAAATTAATTAACTCTTAATTTTCATGGTTAATCAACACATCATCACTTTTAAAACTAGTATTAGAACTATCACAATAATTACCAATATTTCCATTATAAGAATATACATTTTCACTTTCACATCATCAAAAGTTAAAAATACGTAACCACTATAAACATTTTCTACTGGTAAAATTTTACTAATATTTTCATTATTTTGGCACACACAAAAAGTTTCAAAATTTTAATTCAAATTAAACAATTTTTTTTACTGCTTAAAATACAATAATTAAGAGGAGAATCAATATCGAAAAATGATATGTTATTACAAATTTGTCCAATTGTAGAGTCTATGTCAATAAATTAAGAAGGTTTAATCTTACCTGTTATATATATATATATATATATATATATATATATATATATATATATATATATATATATATATATATATATATATATATATATATATATATAGACAGATAGATAGATAGATAGATAGATGGATAGATAGATAGATAGCATGGACGAGTGGTTAAGGCATGGAATACATATTTTATTTCATATATAAAAACTTCTTTATTATAATCATCCTGTCCGTAGCTAAGCCATTTAGAAATCCTTTCTTCTCATAATTTGCCATGACAAGCGCAGAGGATGTTATCAGCCTCAGTTTCCACTCAGAACTGTCTCTTTTGGCGTTGCTAACTAAGCAAAAATTAAAAGCTTTTTTATTCTGTCTTTTACTGTGTATTTTTCCTATTGCGTTATCGTTAGTGAGTTCTAACAGTTTTTTAATAATAACTCGCTTAATTCTTAACAAAAAGTTTTAAACCTCTCTCTCTCTTTCTCTCTCTTTCTCTCTCTCTCTCTCACACACACACACACTATATATATATATATATATATATATATATATATAT
>CM063504.1:178482949-178492949 GCA_032207245.1 Pardosa pseudoannulata | reverse complement strand
AGTAGATGCAAAATCTGTGATAATCATATTATAAATATTTTTAAATACGTTAGAAATACATCTAAAATTAGTGCGTTTCATAACGTATAATTTTGAAATTATGGTTTTAAGGCAACAACTACAGATGCTTTGAAAAAGATAAATGAATATATTCAATACTATAATTTAGTTATCTTATTATTTCCTGTGAATTTTCAATAGCTAATTTATTTCAAGGTGTAAAAAATTCTAATAGATAAATAAAGTCATATTAAGTTTAAAAGAGGTGCATTAGAAAAATACATTACAGTAATTGGTATGTATTTTATTTTAAAGTAATTGTGACTTTACCTGGAAATTTCCACCATTTAAATTCCACATCACATTAAATAACGTACATTAAAGGTTTATAATTTGCTATAAGATGGTTTTTTATGGAAACTTCTCGAAACTAGGATTCCGTGTCACGTGTAAAACTTTACAAAATTTACTGAATTTCATAACGTATAATTTTGAAATTATGGTTTTAAGGCAACAACTACAGATGTTTTGCAAAGGATAAATGAATATATATTCAATACTATAATTTAGTTATCTTATTATTTCCTGTGAATTTTCAATAGCTAATTTATTTCAAGGTGTAAAAAATTCTAATAGATAAATAAAGTCATATTAAGTTTAAAAGAGGTGCATTAGAAAAATACATTACAGTAATTAGTATTATTTTATTTTAAAGTAATTGTGACTTTACCTGGAAATTTCCACCATTTAAATTCCACATCACATTAAATAACGTACATTAAAGGTTTATAATTTGCTATAAGATGGTTTTTTATGGAAACTTCTCGAAACTAGGATTCCGTGTCACGTGTAAACTTTACGAAATTTACTGAGTTTCAGAACGTATAATTTTGAAATTATGGTTTTAAGGCAACAACTACAGATGTTTTGCAAAGGATAAATGAATATATTTAATACTATAATTGAATTGTCTTATTATTGCCTGTGAACTTTTAATGCTAATTTATTTTAAGATGTAAAAGAAATCTAATAGATAAATATAATGGTTTTAAGTTTAAAAGGGGTGCATTAGAAAAATACATTACAGTAGTTGATATGTATTTTCTATTAAAGTAATTATGACTTTATATTGAAATTTTCACCATTCAAGTTCTACATCACATTAAATAGAGTACATTTATTTAAAGTTTATAATTCGCTATAAGATGGTTTTTATGGTCACTTCATGAAACTACGAATTCCTGTCACGTGTAAACTTTATGAAATTTACTGAGTTTCATAACGTATAATGTTGAAATTATGGTTTTAAGGCAACAACTATAGATGTTTTTCAAAGGATAAATGAATATATTCAAAACTATAATTTAATTATCTTATAATTTCATGTGAATTTTCAATAACTAATTTATTTCAAGGTGTAAAAATATCTAATAGATAAATATAGTCGTTTTAAGTTTAAAATGGGTGCATTTGAAAAATACATTACAGTAGTTGATATGTATTTTCCTTTAAAGTAATTATGACTTTACCTTGAAATTTTCCACCATTCAAGTTCCGCATCACATTAAATAGCGTACATTTATTCAAGGTTTTTAATTTGCTGTAAAATGGTTTTTTACGGTCACTTCATGGAACTAGGATTCCCTGTCACGTGTAAACTTTACGAAATTTACTGCGTTTCATAACGTATAATTTTGAAATTATGGTTTTAAGGCAACAACTACAGATGTTTTGCAAAGGATAAATGAATATATTTAATACTATAATTGAATTGTCTTATTATTGCCTGTGAACTTTTAATGCTAATTTATTTTAAGATGTAAAAGAAATCTAATAGATAAATATAATGGTTTTAAGTTTAAAAGGGGTGCATTAGAAAAATACATTACAGTAGTTGATATGTATTTTCTATTAAAGTAATTATGACTTTATATTGAAATTTTCACCATTCAAGTTCTACATGACATTAAATGGTGTACATTTAAGATTTATAATTTGCTGTAAGATGGTTTTTATGGTCACTTTATGGAACTACGATTCCCTGTCAAGTGTAAACTTTACGAAATTTACTGAGATTCATAACTTATAATTTTGAAATTAAGGTTTTAAGGCAACAACTATAAATGTTTTACAAAGGATAAATGAATATATTCAATACTATAATTTAATTATCTTTTAATTTCCTGTGAATTTTCAATAACTAATGTATTTCAAGGTCTAAAAGAAATCCAATAGATAAATATAGTTTTTTAAGTTTAAAAGGGGTGTATTTGAAAAATATATTACAGTAATTGATATGTATTTGTTTTAAAGTAATTATGAACTTATCTTGAAATTTCGATCATTTAAATTCCACATCATATTAAATAACTTACATTTAAGGTTTATAATTTGCTATAAGATGGTTTTTTATGGAAACTTCTCGAAACTAGGATTCCGTGTCACGTGTAAACTTTACGAAATTTACTGAGTTTCAGAACGTATAATTTTGAAATTATGGTTTTAAGGCAACAACTATACATGTTTTGCAAAGGATAAATGAATATATTCAATACTATAATTTAATTATCTTTTAATTTCCTTTGAATTTTCAATAACTAATGTATTTCAAGGTCTAAAAGAAATCCAATAGATAAATATATTCGTTTTAAAGTTTAAAAAGGAATTGCATTAGAAAAATACATTACAGTAGTTAATGTATTTTCTATTAAAGTAATTATGACTTTATATTGAAATTTTCACCATTCAAGTTCTACATGACATTAAATGGTGTACATTTAAGATTTATAATTTGCTGTAAGATGGTTTTTATGGTCACTTTATGGAACTACGATTCCCTGTCAAGTGTAAACTTTACGAAATTTACTGAGATTCATAACTTATAATTTTGAAATTATGGTTTTAAGGCAACAACTACAGATGTTTTGCAAAGGATAAATGAATATATTTAATACTATAATTGAATTGTCTTATTATTGCCTGTGAACTTTTAATGCTAATTTATTTTAAGATGTAAAAGAAATCTAATAGATAAATATAATGGTTTTAAGTTTAAAAGGGGTGCATTAGAAAAATACATTACAGTAGTTGATATGTATTTTCTATTAAAGTAATTATGACTTTATATTGAAATTTTCACCATTCAAGTTCTACATGACATTAAATGGTGTACATTTAAGATTTATAATTTGCTGTAAGATGGTTTTTATGGTCACTTTATGGAACTACGATTCCCTGTCAAGTGTAAACTTTACGAAATTTACTGAGATTCATAACTTATAATTTTGAAATTAAGGTTTTAAGGCAACAACTATAAATGTTTTACAAAGGATAAATGAATATATTCAATACTGTATTTGAGTTATCTTATTATTGCCTGTGAACTTTTAATGCTAATTTATTTTAAGATGTAAAAGAAATCCAATAGATAAATATAGTTTTTTTAAGTTTAAAAGGGGTGTATTTGAAAAATATATTACAGCAATTGATATGTATTTGTTTTAAAGTAATTATGACCTTATCTTGAAATTTCGATCATATAAATTCCACATCACATTAAATAACGTACATTTAAGGTTTATAATTTACTATAAGACAGTTTTTATTGTCATTTCATTTAACTAGGATCCCCTGTCACTTGTAAACTTTACGAAATTTACTCAGTCTCATAGCGTATAATTTTGAAATTATGGTTTCAAAGCAACAATTACAGATGTTTTGCAAAGGATAAATGAATATATTCAATACTGTATTTAAATTATCTTATTATTGCCTGCGAATATTCAATACTAATTTATTTTAAGGTGTAAAAGAACTCTAATAGATAAATATAGTCGTTATAAGTTTAAATGAGGTGCATTAGAAAAATACGTTATAGTAGTTGATATGTATTCCTTTTAAAGTAATTATGAACTTACCTTGAAATTTTCATCATTTAAGTTCCACACCACATTAAATAACGTACATTTAAGCTTTATAATTTGCTATAAGATGGTTTTTATGGTCACTTCATGTAACTAGAATTCCGTGTCACGAGTAAACTTTACGAAATTTACTGAAGTAAATGATTGCGTATGCTAAAAGAATTGCTGAATACTGCTAAAGCGAGATTCTTTCAAGAACCGTAACTTTTCGCCGTAAAAAAATTACACTTAAATTACTTCAAAGAATCTGTAATACAATTTCGCTATTTTAAAAGAGGTATATGTAGGTGTTCTACATAGTGCATTCAGTTTCGATAGGAACCAGATTCTAAGAAGAATTTTTTCAAGCTTTTAATGCATTTTAAAAGGGAGAGCTAAACTATTGTACAATGTACTAGATAATAAAGTAAATTATTTCTTTTTTATAAATAAAAGTAACGGGTATTCAGCACTATTTTTAAACGTAACAGAAAATTCTAAGAACTGTTATAATATTCTTTTACTCTCAAAGCATAAATTTACATAAAGATAGTCTATTGGTGAAATTTAAATGTTAAAATTATATGTTTGAGAGTATTTTGTACATTTTTTACTGTAAATAAATAAAATTTCACTTTTAACGTGTACTTCAAAAGAATTTTGGAGCATACACTTAACATTGATATTGCTATTAAAAATTTTTAAAAATATTATCTATATTTATAACCTTACTCAAAATATGTGAAGAAATGAGTTTATTATATGTAATGCAAAAAAATATTGAAATATGAAATTGTACAGATTGAAAAATAATTTCCTTTATACTAAATTGATATTTCTGCATAAAATGTATATATGTAAGGAAAATGTATATAAAAAATGTATTGATATTTCTGCGTAAAGTGAAAAATAATGTCTTTCATACTAGATTGATATTTCTGCATAAAATATTGAATTAAATATATATAACGAACTTTGTATAAAACACAATTTTTCAATGCTTTTAATTTATTCTTTTTTAATTGACACACCACTGACTTTATTCTTAAATATTTTCTATATTTTGGTTATTAGAATTACTTTTTTAAAATGAAATAAAACCCTAAACCTTAACAAAGAAAAGATTATATATATTTATATATATATATATATATATATATATATATATATATATATATATATATATCTTCTTTTTAAAAGTTTTGCAGAATAAATTGAAATTATTAAAAAAAGAACTGTAAAATATATAAAGGAATGAAATATTTTATTCAATACCTATCACAAATAAATTTATTTTCATCACTTTTAATAGAATGGAAATTATCAGACGTAAATTCACACTCGAATGCAAATAAATGGTAGTTGCCAGATACATATATTTTTATAAAAAGTATTATGAAACATTTTATACATTAGTTATTCATAGAATTTTTTAAATATAAAGTTGATTTTTTAATACAAGGTTGGATTGAACAAAGTATATTTTTTAAATTTAAGACTGATTTTTTTTATACATCAAATACTCTTTAAGGTAATATCAATTTTTTAACAATATTTCTGTTGTATAAAACATTTCTAAATGTTCTTTATAAAAATAAATAAATCTTTCAACACTTTCAAAAATTGTCAACTACCGCATCTTTACTTTCGAGTTTAAATTCAAGTCTGGTAATTTCTGATCTATTGAAAATGTTAATCTATTGAAAGATAATTAATAACTTTATAACTTAATCCCTAGATATTTATTAGTCATTAAAATAGACGCCTAGACTTTTATAAATAGAATTTGTAGTTAATACCAGTGATAAAATTTTAATAATAAAAAATACTTACGTAATATCTAAGTTCGGTGATGAAACGTAGGAAAATAATGCAGACTATATTTAAATAATTTAAAAAAAGAAATGATTAAATCAGATGGTTAAAGGAGTAACATCATAATGCTAGAAAAAATGTTATTTTTACCTACTTATAATGTGATAAATTGATAAATTTCACCGTTTGCTCTTAGTAAAATAGGGATTCAAAAAATGGCATTAAACGCTCAAAAAGAGGGGAAGAGATAGATTTTGAATGTTTTAAAGACGATCGTATTTTTTGCTGTCATATGAAGCCCAATTATACCAATTTATTTTAGAATCGGATTGAGAGTTTAGGAGAAGAGAAACTTTACATGCTTTAAATTTTTCCTACCCTAATTCATCAAGAATCCATTATGGATGCCTCTATTCATTCCAGTTCCAACCGCTTCTTAAATTGGAGGACAGACAGACAGATAAATTAGGCTATTATTATATAGGGGATTTTTACTTTTCCAGAATTGTAAAGTACCCTATGAGACAGGGAAAAAAATCGTTTGTTTTTTCGCTGAGGGTTATCTGGTGCACGCTCAATAATTTATTTATCTTTACTGACCTTATGTTAATTGCCAACTTTAATTTATATTTTCATATTAAGTGATAGGATGAACAGCGGAGGTTATCAGCAGTGATTATTTGGCAGTATATCTGAATGATGTTGAAAATTTTGTGAATCGATTGTACACCATGTGGTCATGTCATGTATAAAAAACAAATACACTAACTTCTTAATTAAGGCGATTTCACGCAGTAAGGCAAATTCTCAAATTATGATAATTCTGGCTTTAGTTTCAAACTGAAGGGCAGTTTATTGTTTGTCTATTGGCTGTTGAAAACATGAAAATGAATGGGAAGGGCATTATAGTAGTTCGTGACGTTGCGACATATTGCCTTATTTTCAAAGATTTATAACTTAAACGCTAGATATTTATTAGTCCGTGAAATAGACTCCTAGATTTTTATGAAAAGAATCTGTTGTTAATATCGGGGATAACATTTTCACTGCAACAAATAAAATAATCGATGATTAAATTTAAAATTATTACATATACAGCTAATCTATTATTTAAGCCAAATATAAAAGAAAAATATTTACGTAATATCTAAGTTCAGTTATAAATGTATATAATACGTATGAAAATAATGCAGACGATATTTAAAGAATTAAAAATAAGAAATGATTAAATGAGATGGTTAAAGTAATGACGTCATAATCTAGAAAAAAATATTACTTCATTTACTTATAATGTGATACATTCTTCTTAGATTTCAAAGATATATAACTTAAACTCTAGATGTGTATTAGTCGATGAATAGACTCCTAGATTTTTTTCCATTTTTGCAATATTTTATCTATTTTTGCATTTTATAATATCGTTTCTGGTAAAGGAATTTTTGCTAATTAAACTGCTGGGAATTTCGCACTTGTTTTAATTATACTTTTACGAAACAGGAAGAAAATATAGTTATTACCAATAAGAAAATGCTTCACGTTCCGTAAGACACTGACAAAAAAATAGGATAGTCAGGGCATGCAGTTGAAGTCGTAACGTGACAGAAAAGAGTACAGTTTCCTTCTACCTTCTAGCCATAAAATCTGGAAAACATAAGACCGTAATTTATTAATGTTCAATCCAAAGAGCAGAAATAGTATATCATCTCTTGCATAGATCTCAGTTTTCTGCGTTTTCTCTTCATATACTTCATAGGAGGTCACTTTATATGTACTTTCCCGTCACTTTAAGGAGTTAAAAATGTTATTTTACGTGGCTATAAATAGTTTTTCTAAGAAGGTTACCTAATATTCTAGCTAGCACACACATAACCCTGGATTGTAATAAAAAGAAAATTTGAAACCACTAAGTACTATTTCTCTTAGTTTCTTTCCTAGTAGAATGTTCTATGTTTTCATTTATTTTCGTACGTTCTGTGCTTTAGTAGCAATTTTTGGGAGTCCTCTTGTCGTATATTTGTGTTTTTTGCTAGTATAAAGGTTTATGGCCCAATATGTTTGTGTAGAGAGAGATATTGTTTAATATCTTCTTACATTATTTTCTTTACTTTGGGCACAAGATTGTTTATGAGAGAGAACTTACTAATTTCTTTCTTTTAATGAAATTAAAATTAAGTAATTACGATAATGTTTATATTTATGTTAGATTCTTTTAGTAGTTTTGTTAAAACCCATAATTTAGATTAAATTATTTTTGAGTTAAATTATTTTTAAATGTAACATTTGAAAATGTCATTAAATAAGACCAATTAATTTAACCGTTATAATAATTAAACTAAGTTTTAATGTTCTTTATCTTTAAAAAATAATTTTACAGATTTTTGTAGAAGGATAACTGTTACAAAATGTTAAAACATCTGTTTTTAATTAAAGGACATGAAAAATTTTATTTATTTAACATAAATATTTTTAATAAAAAATTTTAATATTTGTCTTCTTAGTTATTCCATTGCTTTCAATATTTTACATGCAATATCATAAATGTACACAGCTAATTTAATTGAATTTGAAAAAATGCAATATATCTATGAAATAATGAACTAAGAAATTACTTTCATGATTTCTGATAACAAATTATCTGATGTAGACCACATTTAACTTCCTTGTAAATTTATTAAATTATACACAAGTTTTAATTTTTAATTGTACAATGTGTCATCAAATTTATAATTTTTACATTACCTCATAACACATGTGTATAAAGTTTGCGTGTACACGTGTGTTAAAAAGTACCCCTTAGGACAAAAGCCCTGATAAAAATAGAAATTTTCATGGAAATTCTGTCTAAATATTCCATGGTGTGGGGAAGGGTGGAAAGGATGAATAGAAATGACCTTCAAAAGTCCCAAATGCGGTATGAGACAAAAAGTTAACGAAAAATTAAATTTTTCGTAAAAGTGTGTTCTGTTATGTTAAAGACAATTTTGGTGGATACTGTTTGACTTTCATTTGTGCTCACTTTAAGTGTAAATGTTTTTAGCCTTACACATTTGTGTAAAGAATAATATGGTTTAAATCATTTACTTCTTTCATTCATTTAATAAAACTGCTGTAACTATAAAACTGCATTTCATTTATATTATCTTCTGAGTAGTTTTATGCATAGCATGTATTTCAAATCAGAAAATGTAAAATGTACATCACTTTAAAAAAAAATAACAATAAATAACTTGTCGCTGTTACATCAATTCTTCGGACAGCGTATTTAATGTTTCCAAATAAAGTATATATATATATATATATATATATATATATATATATATATATATATATATATATATATATATATATATATATATATATATATATATATATATGTATATATATATAGTATATATATGTATATATATGTATATATATATATGTATATATATATATATATATATATATATATATATATATATATATATATATATATATATATATATATATATATATATATATATATATATATATATATATATATATGTATGTATGTATGTATGACAAGTCATGATCCAGGGTTAAGGCGAATGGAAAACAGTCTTCTTCATAATAATAATTTTATTAAATCATCGTTTCTTCTAAAAGTAAAACCTGTGCCATTGTCATTGTTCGTTGCAGAGACACCCGTATAGTGTTCACAGTTCAATGTCCCCACTCTGATTGAAAACTTATTTGTTTACAAGCTCATCAAATTGTTTGTAAATGCTTCCGTCTGACCGGATTATCCTAAAAGCCTACGTGGGTTTTTTCCATTCATTTTATTATTCTATAGAGTTCCCTTTTTAAAATTGCTTATAACTCACGTAATTTCTAACTATCCCTTTTTTAGACCTGACATGTATATATGTATATATATATATATATATATATATATATATATATATATATATATATATATATATATATATTAATTTAAATTAGTTTTAATATTATATTATACTAAAATTAGTGAAACAACTCTATATTGGAAATAGTAGAGCATCCATTTAAATTTAATGTACACCATAAACCTTAAAAAATTTAAAAAATTAAAATCATTTTATTTCGCGATATTTGCGGTTTATTCTTGCCTGGTTTAATGGAAAAGCACCTACATTTTTGCCAGATCTTTCAAAGGAAACTGATGTATCTACAAATAAAATATTACTCACTTTATGTCAATATTATATATTTCAAACGGCAACACTGTTAGCAATAGACCGAAATTGGCATGTAAACTTTGAATAATGAAAATGAATTGA
>CM063504.1:178442949-178477949 GCA_032207245.1 Pardosa pseudoannulata | reverse complement strand
ACGCTTAACAATTTCTTTATCTTCATACTCCTTTAAAGTCTCCCGATACTGCGAATGCAGTTTAGAAACACGTTGAATTCATTTAGAAAGATAATGCAGATAGATAAGTTTTCTTAGCTACGTTGAAATTATTGTTAAGTTCTTCCCAATTTTTTGCCAGAAGAACTAATGGAAATAAAGGAATGAAACTATCGTTTCCACTACACCCTGGAGGTAGATAGAATTTGTTGTTAATACCGGTGGTAAAATTTAAATTTCAACAAAAAATAATCACGATTAAATTTAAAATTATCACATATGTACCTAATATATTATTTAATCCAAATAAAAAAAGAAAAATATTTACGAAATATCTATGTTCAGTGATAACACGTATGAAAATAATGCAGATGATATTTAAGTAATTTAAAATAAGAAATGACTAGATGAAATGTTTAAAAGAATGTCGGCATAATGCTAGGAAAAAAATGTTATTTTTAACTATTTATTTTGTGATAAATTCATAAGTATAATCATCTGCTCTTAAACAGGGAAAGTAGAACTTGAAATAATGGCATTAAATTCTAGAAAATTGAAGGGGTGGGTTTCAAACGTTGCTAACCCTAACTCATGAAAATCCACTATGGATGTCTCTATCAATTCCAGGTCCAACCGCTTCATAAATTCGAGGACAGACTGACAGATACCTTAGGCTATTATTATATAAAGGATATTTTATTTAGTAACTTTTGATACGTATGCAATTAACATTTTACATATACACATATATTATACATACGCATATTTACATACACACAGAGATATATGTGAGTGTGTGTGTTTTTGTAAAAGGAAGAAATTAATCGACCGGTAATGTACGAAAAATTCTAGCCCCTATTATTTTTAATTGTCCTGGCTTACTGGCAATCAGTGAGCTTAAGTAATAAGAAGTTCGTTTGTGTTTCTAATGCAGCAGGCGTAACAAACCCAAATACCTTTATGCCAATATATGGCTTCCAAGCTTTTACCCATTTAGCACCAAACGGTAATCACGTGTAGCTTAAGGAAATCTAAGAGCGCGAGTAACATTAATTTTGCTGTGTCCTCGTAATTCAGAAACAAGGACCAAGCGGAAAACCCCGCAGGCTTGGCCACCCCAGAGTTATTGTTTGAGAATTTGGAGGACATTCTGATTGCGAACGTATTTTATGTGTCCCAGTCACCTTTAACGGAAACGGCAGATCTTATCTCATATCGAGATCCGAACCCGCAACCTTTTAGCTACGAGTTTACTGCCTTTGAAGACTGAGCTACTACGGAATTCTAATTTTATTCGAGACTGCAAAACAAACATCTTTCTCATACAAGATCAGAGCAATGGATGATCAAATAAATACTTTTCGATTACAAAGTCAGCGCCTTAGTGACAGATAAAATGAATTCTTTTCTCAAGAGAAATCAGCGTTATTGTGTCGAATTAGTCATTGTCGGAGTGAAATACTTTATTGAGACAGCTAGAAAATGTGGCGAATGGACAGGAAATTAACATTTATTACAAAGTTAGCTTACAAAGATTTTATTACAAAGACAGCAAAAGATTGTAGTCATGGAGCACCCATTTAAATTAGATATTTTGTACCTGGAAAAACATGTATTAAGGAATGAGAAAGGAAACAGGAGAATCTTAAAGACATTTTAAGTGTAATAATTTTTACATATTACATATTTATGTATGTATGTATATATATATATATATATATATATATATATATATATATATGTGTGTGTGTGTGTGTGTGTGTGTGTGTTGTATTTGTGTGTGTGTGTGTGTGTGTGAGTGTGTGTGTAATATTAAAATCCCTTATTTACATATTTTAACATTAATTTAATAACTTATGTTCAAAAATTACGTTATTGAGGATCTGCGTGATAATTCTGAATTTTTCCTCCAGACACGCTGTAGACCTAATCCAGCCTCTGTCTGTATTTCTTTGACCAATAGTAAACGTGTTCTCTTATAACATGGATATTTTATCACGTGATCCAATGTACTTAAGGATCATTCGTAGTCTTTTTAACTGAGAAATCACTAGTTAAAAAAGTGAGTGTGCAAGATGTTTTCAAAGGTTTTGCCTGTTATATTGATGAAAAAATCGTCACCAATAAGTCACCAATCGTCACCGTCAGAAATAAAACGTTTTGTGCTTTTTTATGAATCTCACCCATATTTCACACACACACGCACACGCACACACACATACACACACACACACACACACACACACACACACACACATATATATATATATATATATATATATATACATTACCATAAGAATTAAAAGATATTAACTATATAATAAGATATTAAGGGACTTTTTTTCTGAACATACTTCTTTTATAGTTGACTCTATACTTAGAAAGCCAAAAATCCATAAATAAATGGCAAAATTATTTGAAAATGATTACCTTTCGATTTTAATGAAATTTGTGCTACAGACAAATTATTAAATATTTATTATTCTACCAGAAATTTATGCACTCTAATATGCTTTGGTAGCGGGATTGGGGAACACTGAGCTAAATATTAATATCTGAAAACATAAATTTCATTAAAAAACTTTTAGTAATATTGAAGTTTTTTAATCAGTCACTCTTTCCAAGAAAAAAAACTTTTTCAAATATTTTAAACTGTAAAGTTTACTAGCCATAAAAGATGGTTTTTATACATGTCTTTGTGATGCATTATGAATATTTTCGCAGAAATTCTATTAGTTATAATAGTTAGAGAAATAAAAAGTATTTTTAATAACTTAAGGAGTTGGTTAAGATTTTTAGTTAGTAATATAAATTTTTCTTAATGCATTAAATGAGTAAGAAATTTTCAGTCAAAAATTATTAGTTCAGAAAGCTTTTATGGTCTTTACAAATATATTTAGTTTTTAACTTCTTTTGAGACATAATTCAGGAACTTTCATAATCTTCTTAAGCTTTTATGTAATCATTTTCAACCATTTGAAGATAACTTTTTATTTAATGAAACAAGAATTACCTTTTAGTAATTGCATTAAAATTAAAATTATAATACACATTTAATCATTATGTGCTGTTATGAAACAGAAATGATGAAAACAGATTTTTTTATATTTAGATGTTTCAGAAATTTTAAGGAAAATAAAATCTTTAGTTTTTATTCTAGTAATTCTAAAACTGGCAATTTTCATTTGCTGAAACTACTTTCAAATTAATAAGAGAAAGCTCTGCAGTGTTTGGAACTTTTTATCATGTGGCATCTAGTGAAATAAAGTAATTTATATCAAATGTAGTAAAAACACGGAATGTATTGGCCAAATTAAGAGTAGCATTTGAACTGATAAGAATATATGGAAAATATTTCAGTATTAAAAAACTATTTCAAAATATTTTTGAATTCCACGAACTATGGATATCAGTATTGACAATGAACTTAGTCTAATAGTGACGATTGGTATTGAAACTTCAGATGAGGTATTGCAATCGATTTCCAGTGGAATTATTCACTAAAAGAAAAATAAATGTGGGAGATTTATTCCCAAGGTGGAAAAGGTGCAAAGGCTCAATTAAAATGAACTTATGTAATTAAACTATTTATTTACACATTATATGCAAAATTGGGGTCTAGGGAGAATTGAATAATAAGTTTTATTAACTCATTGTTCGTAAGGAAAGCAACTTACGCCATTTTCAATGATCGTGGTAGAGCTATGCGTGAAGGTGACCGCTCCATGTCCACGCGCCAAATCAAACTTATCAGTTTGCAAGCTCATGAAATAGCTCAAAAATACTTCCGCCTGGCCGGATTATCCTGAAAGCTTACGCGAGCGTGGGTCTTTTTCATTTATTTTATTATTATAAATGAGTTCTCTTTATAAATTGGTTTTTAACTTACATAATTCCAACTACCCCTTTTTTAGACCTGACAGATATATATATATATATATATATATATATATATATATATATATATATATACTTTAAGATAAGAATTAAAAGATAGTAACTATATAATGAGATATTAAGGGACTTTTTGATGAACATATTTCTTTTGTAGTTGACTCTATGCTTAGAAAGCCAAAAAATCTATAAATAAATGTCAAAATTATTTGAAAATGATTGCCTATCGATTTTAATGAAATTTGTGCTACAGACAAATTATTAAATATTTATTATTCTACCAGAAATTTATGCAATCAAACGAAATTTATGAAATAAAACTGTGCCATCTGTGCCTGTCTTGGCCGTCAAAAAGCGGTCAGCGAGAAGTACCGTTTGCACTCGTTAAAATCTAACTCAAGTCTGTAGAAAGTAAACCAAAATGTGCGTTTCTTCTTGCAGTTTCCGCAGGGTTCAGTTGTTCTTTATTTCTACATAAATAACTAAAGATATTTCGATTTCCTATAGTTATTTAAATATCTGACAATCTTACAGTCATGATATTGGTAGCTGATTTAAAATAACAAGTGGATGGAAAGGTTAAAAATGTTAATAAAATAAATGTTTGGTTGAGTAAATAGTTACTGGTAGTTGTTAACTTCTTCATATCTAACAAGTGCGGGTGCTATAATGCTTCTTTACTTGAAAAAATTCCTTCTATAATATGTTAATTTATTTAAATATTTTTTTTATTCTATACGATTGTGTAAAGAATAGTATAGATACCTAGATATACCTAAGCAGTATATTTATCTTTTTTTTTTTTCAAAAATTTCGACTGTCTCCAAAGGTATCTTCAAATTCCCTTTATATAAAGTTTGGTTTTCTTTTAGTTTCTTTGTTGCAATTTTTTTCTCATTTTCTAATTCATATATGTTCAAATTCAGGCTTAAATTTGACACAATGCATGTTAGTGTTTTAAAATGAAACGAAAATATAAAAGTTTTCAAACTACAATGTGGATAGAATATCTCAAAGTGTCCTTAAACTACTATTAACTCTTCTATAATGCCTAAATTTCCCTAAAATATAATCAATAATATCACAAGAAATATAAGAACTATGAATTTTTATATTTCTGCCGTCTGTGTGAAATATTATACACGCTGCAGCAAATAAAACTAGTTGCAACATTTCGGTGCTCTTATCAGATTTGTGAATGGGTCACACCCTTACGTTCTGCTTATCAGCTAAGGAATATTAAATTTGACAGATGATCAATTGAACTATACAACACTTGTTTTAGGGTGTAGCTCATCAATTGCCGCAGATTTATAGTTTCCTCTTATTTATCGTGACAATATATAAAGAACTTATAGATAGTCTTTGTTTTTTGCATATCACACTCAATTTGAATGTAGAATTAGTAGTAGAACACTTCTCATAGCAGAACCAAAAATTAGTTCTTCCGTTATAAAATATTTTAGAGTGGTGTGTTGCAAATTTGTGAACTAGAAGCGGTTCCTTGAACGGATTGCACAGACCGGGAAAAGATCTTTGGTCTAACACATGACGTGCTATGGTTGCATGAATTGTTCTAATGGAATAACTAGAGAATGTAATAGAATACTGAAATAAAATAATTAAGTAGTTTTGGGTACTGTGATATTAAGGATTTGGTTTTAAGGACGTGAATACCAGACAGCCAAAAATAAGTCAAGCCCTGAAAAAATTAAAAAATAAAGCTAGTTATTTTCTTAAATTAATCATAATACAAAGAAAGTAAGCAGTCAAGTGGATGGATCACTGATTCGCCCATGAACTGCACACATGTAATACTGTTGATGTGTAAAAGCCACATCATCATATATTAAAAATCTACACAATACCCCTTTTATCTGTACATAGATGCAGTGTAGGCGCAACTTCAAAGTTAAGTATGTTTTAAAGCAAAAAACTATAATTTTAAACTGGAAAATAAAGATTTTTTCGATTGCTTAGTTTATTTTTTGCTTTAGATATTATGACTACTAACATTTTGCATGTATTAAATCTTTCATATTATATACAAGATATGGATAACATACTTAATCAATTCTATGTAACCTCAACTTGACTTATGTGTGTGTATATATATTAAATATTATATATATATATATATATAAATATACATTATATATATACATACACACACATATATATATACATATATATATATATATATATACATATATATATATATATAAATTATTTAATTTTAACATTTAATTAAAAACCTCCTCTATCCCATTCTAATTCTTTAAAACCTTTTTCCCAGCCTCTAAATGTCTTAATCAAAGGAGTGTCTTCGACTTAAAATTCTTTTGATACAAATCCCAAAGATTTCCATCCTAAAGATTTAAAATTTTCTGTGTATTCAACACGTTTGCCAGCTGTCGCCGGCAAATGGATCCTTGTTTTTCCTAATCTTACACTTAAATTCGCTGTGTAAGTGGGAGAATTCTTTCTGTCTTCGCTCTTGGGTGCATCTCTGTTCGAACAGAGTGATTTTTGTGTCTTTCTCTTGTCTGTCGTTGCCTCATAAAGATGTCCGTTTAGCAGCTCTGAAATAAAGTTTTAATTAAACTTGTGCCGTTCTGTTTAATGTCGGCCGACTGCATTTTTATTTATTCTAGCTGTTTAGCTTTTTCGTTGTCCAGCAGTTTTATAATCAGTGTGTTACATACATACATACATACATATATATATATATATATATATATATATATATATATATATATACATATATATATATATATATATATATATATATATATATATATATATATATATATATATATATATATATTTATATATATATATATATATATATATACAGAGAGAGAGAGAGAGAGAAATTCTATCAAATAGAAATTTCTTTAATACTGAATGTAACAGGCGTCACAATATGAGAGATAAACTACTAAAATCCTTTTTGAGATAAAACATTTTACTTTTGCTCTACAGGTAAATAGGGAAAAATTATTTCCTATTAAGTACTATTTTGAAATCTGATATTCTGTAATATATTTGTTTTCGGGATCTAAATATTATTCTTAAATTAACTATTATATAGTGGCTGAGATTTTTCTTTCAGTACAATACATTTAAATTCATTTTTAATCAAGAGTTTTCTTTTAGATATTTAAAGTGTCTCTATTGAATTATTTCTGAAGTTGGCAAGACATCTATTTAACTGTACGTTAAATATTGTACCAAGTTGCATGCAAAGATACCGAAAAAAATATCAAAACTATAGTGTTTTGGAAAGAGTATTTAGAAGATATTATATAGCATGTGTGTTTTTAAATTTACGATGTTTTAAATTATTTTTGCTTTGTTGTATGTTAAGTCTAGTAAAATACAATATGCTTACATTATTAAACTATTTGATGGATATCCAGAAATATGTTATCAATTCTAAAATAAATGTACTATGTATATTTTAATATCATAAATGAAGCAAAATATATAAATCTAGGAAAAATATTTTAAGTTTTTAAAATATAAAAGAAAGAAAATATTTGATGAAGGGAAACAATCATCAATTCTTAAAGATTACTGTTGAATTTTATTTTGTACATTAAGCTTGGTTTATTTGGTTAAATTTTAGCAATTATAGGTCAATCCATACCTAACTAGAAAAAGTTATAATAAGGAATAATTTTAATGTTATTGAGAAAATAAGTAAATGGCTTTCATATTTAATAAAATAATTGTATAAAAATCAGTAAACCTCATTCAAGACCATATTCTTTTTAAAATATCCTTTTCTCAAAAATTCTTAAAAGTGTATCGTTTGTATATTCGAAAAAATATTTATAATAATTTCAAATGGAAAATAATAGGAAATATTTAGGATATAATAGTAATAATAGGAAATACATAAAAATCTAGGTAAAATATTTTAAGTTTTAAAACAAGAAAATATAAAACAAAAAAATATTTGATGAAGTGAAACAATCATCAATTCGTAAACATTACTGTTGGTTTTTATTTTATACATGAAACTTGGTTTATTTGGTTAAATTTTACCAATTATAGGTCAATTGATACTTAACTTGAAAAAATATATAATAAGGAAGAATTTTAAAATTATTGAGAATGTAAGTAAATTGCTTTCATTGTTAATAAAATAAATGTATAAAAATCAGAAAACCTCATTCAAGGCGATAATCTTTTTAAAATATCCTTTTCTCAAAATATTTTAAAAATGTATCACTATGTATAGTCAAAAACATATTTAAAATAATTCCTAATAGAAAATAATAGAAAATATATTAAATTTCACAAATTAACTTTAAAAATAATACTGTGAAGTTAATTAAAGTTTGTTTTTTATTATTCTTTAAAAGGAAGAAAAACGCAATAAAAATGTAAATGTTTTTTTGGCATGGTCTTTTTATTCTTTTGAATTTGATAAAAAGTTAAATTAAATTGAGATTGTAATCCTAATTAAATTCCTAATAACATATTAGTAATTACATTAGTAATATGAACATTTATATATTATATAAGAAAGATGTTTTCTGTGAAGAAGCAATAATAGAACTACTGCTTACTATTTTTTAACAAAATCTATTTTCTTTACGGTATAATTCAATGCAAAAAGTAAGAGATATATTATATGTTATCTGTAATTATAATCGAGAAAACACAACTTTCTTTTAATATAAAATTAGTTAATAATTTATGTTTATTAAAAATTAAATGATGAGATCTGAGAGATTTTTTTTCAGATTTGAATGTTATAAAAGTCTCGAGAGATTGTAATTAATGTAACAAAATGTTTTTGTTACGAAAGTTAAAGTTAATTATATGAGTAATATTATATTTTATGAGTTGTTTAATAGATACTTTTTTACTATTTAATAGATACATTTTTACACTGAGTTCGCATGCATTGTACTGTGAAATGAGGGATATATTCTGGTAATTTATTATCCCTAATGTGAATGGAAATTTGCCTCTATTATCTTGCAGGACCTTCATATGATGGAAATCAGTTAAATATTACACGTGTCAGCCGATTACACATGGGAGCTTATCTCTGCATAGCTTCTAATGGAGTCCCGCCTTCTGTTAGTAGAAGAATATTACTACATGTAAACTGTGAGTAACAAAATGCATCTTCTTTCTAAATATTTTGTACTTTAAATTTATTTTTTTTCTACTAGATATATTTTTGTCTTTTATTTTATCCAGTATTGTTGGTGAGCAATTGCCAAAATTATTTATTAAGTACCAGGGGCGTTCGGAAGGGGGGTTAGGAGTTTAAACACACAAAATGGCAAAAATAAAAACTTTAGCAAAAATTATGCGGACTATTATTTTTTAGAATTATGAATCCCCCCTTGAAAATTATGAACCCCCCACTGAAAACAATCTGCTTACGCCCCTGTTAAGGACCCCAAACTTACAAATTTTACATATATTTTAGTAATAATCAATATGCTTGATTTTGTCTCCTATTCAGTAGACATAAAAAAATACTTGTTGTACATTTTCAACAAATTTATCCGTCTACAGGAAGCGAGTGATCTTATAGATATTTAAAATAAATTTTGTGACAGAAAAAAGTTTTCCTGACAAATGCTCTTCAGACATCCTACCTTCCTATACTAATTTAACTCGATATTCTCTCGATTAACAGTAAACATAAAAAGTTACGTTTTGTAGATGTTCAACAAATTTATCTGTCTACAGGAATATAGTAATCGTATAGATATTTAAAACAAATTTTGTGATTAGTATACCTTCGAATACTAATTTAATTCGATTGTGGCTATTAACTAACAAGTCGACTGGACTATTTTTTTCTTTTTTCTACACTTAAACAATTTACAATTTTCACATTCCCACATAGAGAAAAAACCTTGAATGATCTTTATACATTTAGCTTTTTTTCTGTTCTCTATACATTTATCTCCTTTTTTTGTATTCCATATGATACTATCTGTTTCATTTCTGTGTCTACTTTCTTTTAATATATATTTTACATTTAAATCATCATTGTATAAATAGTATTTATATATAATTGATTTTCCTTCACGTGTCCAATGAAATGCCAGATCATCTTCAACAGAGGAATCTCCTAAATACATCGCGATTTTCAAAGATTTATCTTTATTAACTCCTTAATGCACAGTTTTCTTTAAAAAGTTCCAGCAAAAAATCAATTTTTTAATGTAAAAACCACAATTTAGAACATTGAATTTAGACAAAAAAATATATTTGATACTTGAAGAAGTGTTATAGCTTACAGTCCCATGTAAATGATAAATATCAATAAATAAATTGTTTTTTTTTCCTTTCACATTGTTATTTTCAATTCTCGATTGCATTCGAGTGTGAAAAAGTATAGCAACATAAAGTACAATGCCTCTCGAATTATCTCGAGTGTGCACAGTTTATCCAGTTTAGCGTGCTCTAGTTAATTCGAGCGTGCATGTTAAGGGATTAAAAGATTTTGTAAGTTAAGATATTTAAATTAAAAAGGTTTGCTATTTTGATCTGTATTAAATTAAAAGAAGTGCATTAACCTGCAATAAATCTCAGACAAAGGTTGGAAACAGACATTAATCGGACTATTGGTACGTTATACTCAGTAAATTTTAGGAAAATGCTACTGAAGTTGAAGAGTTTGTGGTAAGTTGATCCATCAACTGTGAGTGAAGTTCAGGTTTCAACTGGAACTGTCAAGAACTATTAGCTTTACAGTATCACACTGGCAGTTCTAGTGCTGAGAAAACAAACACCGTGGGTATCACATAACTTTGTTTCTACGAAAGGCTTTGTGTTTAGTTTCTTTTAGTTTATAAAGGCATACGTCAGTCATAATAACAGGGCAGACATTTTATGTCGTGTATATGTATTATCAAAGATGAATGTTCTCTATAATGGATTTATTTATGCGTTTAAGCAATATGTAAGTGAAATGTAGTGTTATTAAACCAAAATAGGCTGCATTATAGCATATACTTTTCTATATTTGTATTAAAAAATTAAAAGTCTATATTTGATTGTTATTTTTAATAAGCTTTTAACTAATCAGTCAAAAGCAATTTTGTGGTTCTTAAAATAACAGTTATCAGTGTGCTTATAAGTGAAATTTCACTATAGTTATATAATTTTTGTTTCAATTTTGATCTCACAAAATATAGAAAGATAACTATTTGTTTTTGTTAGCAATTAAAAAATTGCCAGTTGGGTATAAGCTTATTGCTTTTTTAATAATGTTATTTTGAATAATGTAAATTTTATTACAATTCTTAGTGAATGCCATAGTTATATGGAATGATAAAAACTGCAGAAAAAATAAGAGAGAAGTCATAAACTACGATAAAATAGTTATTCATGTTTACAATGAAATATTACGACAAGCAAAATTCAAACTTTAAAAAATCGTCCATTTTTGTCAGTTAATATGACTATATTCGCGATTAAGAGGTATTTCATTGTTCAACCACCAGGTCTGTACTTTTTCGTTTGTTCCACCGATAGAAGGAAATGTTTTACTGATAATTTAATGTGTATCAAAATTTAGCAACTGTTTCGTTATGGACAGGACCGGATTACCTATTTGATGTGAGTTGTGTAACACGGGGAATAGAGATTTAATATTCTTCTTTCTATTAATAAAAAATCCAGCTTTTATCATTTTTTTAGTGTATCATGTCTGTCACATTTTGTCAACTAGGCAGTAACTCAAAAACTAGGCAGCTATTTTATGTAGCATATATCCATTGTAAAAGCTGGCTACACTTGATAATGGATTTATTTTTGAATTTTAGGAATATGCAAAAGAGATGTTTGAACAAGTATTATCTACTATTTGAATAAGTTCATTCAACACAATTTTTTCATGCTATGATAAAAACTTATTAATATAATAAATATTTTGTGTATCACACTAAATTATTATATTGCGGAAGACAATGTTGCTCTAATTAATTACTTTAGTATAACATTTGTTACTTCTATATGAATATTACGTTATCTAAAACATTAGATTTACCTGTAATTAAATCTTACATTTAACAAACTTAACATAAATTGTAACACTAGTCATTTTGACTGACTCCGACAAATCTAGTGTTAAAATCCCTTTACATAGAGACTCTGAGCTAAAAGTTGTTGACCTAAATTCTTATATTGTAAATATATTCTTATATTAAAAATTATATTGAGGAAGACAGTGTCTATTCTCACTCTAATTATTTTAGTTTAACTATTGTTTCTTCTTTATGATAATTACATGCATATCTTTAACATTAGATTTACCTGAAATTAAATCGTACATTTATCTAATTTAACTTAAATTGTAAAACTAGTCTTTTTGACTAACTCCGACAAATCTAGTGTTAAAGTCCCTTTACATAGAGACTCTGAGCTAAAATTTGTTGACCTAAATTCCTATATTGAGGAAGACAATGCCGATTCTCACTCTAATTACTTTAATATAAATTTATTAAAAATTTAGTATAACTTTTGTTACTTCTTTATGATTATTACATACATATCTGTAACATTAGATTTACCTGAAATGAAATCGTACATTTAACTAATTTAACATAAATTGTAAAACTAGTCATTTTGACTGACTCCGACAAATCTAGTGTTAAAGTCCTTTTACATAGAGCCTCTGAGCTAAAAGTTGTTGACCTAAATTCTTATATTGAGAAAGACAATGTCAATTCTCACTCTAATTACTTTAATTAATATAAATTTATTAAAAATTTAGCATAACTTTTGTTACTTCTTTATGAATATTACATACATATCTGTAACATTAGATTTACCTGAAAGGAAATCGTACATTTAACTAATTTAACTTAAATTGTAAAACTAGTCATTTTAACTGACTCTGACAAAACGAGTGTTAAAGTCACTTTACATAGAAAATCTGTGCTAAAAGTTGTTGACCCCAGAATTATTTTTAAATACATGTTTTACGTGATTGGAAACAAATATTATACTTAAGAAGCAGACAATATTTATTTTCTAAGCACAAATAAAAACCTCATATTGGTAATGTGCATTAATTTAATTTTTACTCAGTTAATGTGTATCGAATCAAAGCTCTCCTTCACTGAATATGTCAGAAAAATAACAAGCATGTAAGGACTAATAAGTACGTTTAGTTGTCTCGAATTACAATTAGCATTGGCGGGTCTCTTTCTTTCATATGAATAAACATAATTTTATTTTTTTAAGACATCGGTGACTTCTAAAGTTAACTATTGAAGCATGACATTCAGGTTTCTTTGAAAAATAATTTTTATTGAATAAATGAGAACAGACACAAAGCATATCATTAAACCATTTCCAAAACTTCATCTGCTATTCTGTTTAACAAAAAACCAATGATTACAGACGTTCAATCTTTATAAGATACAATTTTTTTTTCATCCATGTTCACCCACCTTTTAATAACTACTTTTGTCCAATTTATTATTATTACTTTATCATCACTGCCTTGTAGTCCCAAATAAGGTAATTTGCTTTTTGATGACAAGAATGTGTCTTGAAAATTTTTTCTCCTCCACCAAGACTAAAAAGATAGCATTCATTACCTCGTCGTAGCCAGAGGTTATAATTACTTCCAGCAAGTGGTTCCGTTACAGATATTTCTAATTATGTCGTTGCAGTTCCGCCGGTCATGTGGATTCCTAACCAATTAGTCGGCGCACCGCTGGGTAAAGACGTAACGCTTGATTGCCACACAGAAGCATACCCGATGTCTATAAATTACTGGGCGAAGGACGGAGGGGAGATGATTATAAACGATGCAAAATACGACACGTCGACAACTGAAAAGAATTATAAAGTTCATATGAAATTAGCAATAAAAACTCTCGAGGAGCAAGACTTTGGCACCTATAAGTGCTTTGCAGAGAATTCTTTAGGATCGACCGAAGGCTCTATAAAACTTTATGGTAAGTACATTTTACCCGAAAGTTTGTAATGACATTTCTTCTTTCAAAAATTATTTCAGTCTAGTAGTTTTTAAGGCTTTAGGAATAAAAGTCTTTATTTTTTATTAGGTTTTGCAGTTGAATTTTATTGGAATTTTACCAATCATACATTATTTGAAAGACATAGGTTTGCACAAATACATAGACATTATAAATTTGATCAGGAATTTGATCAAGGCATTAGAAATAAAAGTCCTTATTTCTTTATTAGTTTTTGCAGTTGTATTTTATTGGAATTTTACCAATCATTTTGAAAGACATAGGTTTACACAAATAATTAGACATTATAAATTTGATCAAAGCTTTAGGAATAAAATGCCTTATTTCTTTATAAGTTTTTTCAATTCTATTTTATTGGATTTTTACCAATCATACATTTTTTGAAAGGCATAGGTTTGCACAAATAATTAAATATTATAAATTTTATCAAAGCTTTAGGAATAAAAGTCTTTATTAGATTTCGCAGTTCTATTTTATTGGATTTTTACCAATCATACATTCTTTGAAACATATAAATTTACACAAATAATTAGACATTATAAATTTAATCAAGAATTTGATCAAGGATTTAGGAATAAATGTCCTTATTTCTTTTTTAGTTTTTGCAGTTCTATGTTATTGGAATTTACCAGTCATACATTCTTTGAAAGATATAGGGTTACACAAATAATTAGACGTTATATATTTGATTAAGGCTTTAGGAATAAATGTCCTTATTTCTTTTTCAGTTTTTGCAGTTCTATGTTATTGGAATTTACCAATCATACATTCTTTGAAAGGTATAGGTTTACACAAATAATTAGACATTATAAATTTGATCGAGGCTTTAGGAATAAAAGTCCTTCTTTCTTTATTATTTTTTGCAGTTCTATTTTATTGGATTTTTACCAATGATACATTCTTTAAAAGACATAAGTTTACACAAATAATTAGGCATTATAAATTTGATCAAGGATTTCATCAAGGCTTTAGGACTAAAATCCTTATTTCTTTATTAGTTTTGGCAGTTCAGTTTTATTGGAATTTACGAATCATAAATTCTTTGAAAGACATAGGTTTACGGAAATAATTAGACATTGTAAATTTGATCAAGATCGCAAATGCTGCGTATATTTAAAAATTGTACTGTCAAAATATGCACATCTTTAGCCTTATATATAAATAGATATTTTATACTGCTATCATATCATTTATAAAATTTTGTAAATTGTTCCCAGTATATTTTTGAAGAATTTTAAAAGATTCAGTTAGTTTAACTAATATTTGCTTTACAGTCGGAGTTATATTTATAAATACTCTAACAATAACGTCGGTAGATCTTAAATTTTATGTAATTCTAGTATAAAATTTATTTAATTGACTAATGTAATTCGAATAATATCTTTAATTTTATTAAATTTTCTAGCCCAAATAGTCATTTATTGATTGCTTGTCTCATAATAACTTTATTATTTCCAAATACATGCTGGTATACTGTAATTTTAAATAAAGTCGATTAATTCCAGGAAATCATATGTTGACTAACAATGCAAGGAATCCTTTGAATGTCAAACGTCTGTTGAGATTTAATTTCGTACTTAGCATAGACTTAAGATTTCCAAATGGAATTCTAAGAATTTATAGATTAATTTATCCCAGTCTATGACAATTAATGTACTAATGGTTAGTATAAAAAGTTTCCTAAATCATATCAAATATATTTTCAATGTGCATATGACATCAAATTAAAGATTTTTATTGTTATAATAAAATGTTCCATTAAGGTAAGGATTTTTTCATATTTTAGTATAAAAAAAAATTTCGTAGGGGTAGATTTTCCTTTCGACTACTCCAAAATAGCTAAATTTTTCTACTAGATAAAAGTTTGACTTTTTTGCAAAGTAGAATTTGAAGCCAGTATGTGCTCGAAAAGCGAAAAATCCAGAAATATATGTAAGTATTCTAGACTAAAGTATGCTTAGTAATGCCAGGTCAGAATTTTTCATTCAATTTCATACATTTGAAATTTTTCCCACTAAATTGATTAGTAAAAATTTAAAATTAAGTTTTCAAAGTACAGTATTAAATTTCTACTCTATAATGCCTTAGCGGTTTTTATCAAAAACTTATGTGAAAGCATAGAACAATGAACCTACAAGAACATAAACATAAAAATAAAGGGGATATTTTTAGATGAAAATATATCTGCTTTTCTAAGCAATAGAAAGTAAAAAACAAAAGATTATAGCTTTAGTGAGTTATTTCTGGTATTAACAAAATTTCAGACATATCAGCTGGGATACTTAATTTTTTTGTGTAATTTTGTACATAACATTTTTCCTATTTTTATGCAGTTAAAACTATTATAACTTCTGGATATTGTGTGATAAAATCTAATAAACTGATAATAAGGAATGCTCATAGAGTTAAGTATTCTTAAAAAAGATAATTATTTTTGTGTGAAATTCGTCACATGCCATCAATGATTTGTGGATATAATTAAGCAAGTATTAAATACGAATGCTTAGAATAAATAACAGACCTATTCTTGTTTCAGAATATTTTTTATTTTCTTTGCCTTATAGATATTCGATATAAAATCAATTCAGAAAATATTCAAACTATTAGTCGAATTTTCAGTTATATGCCTTTGATTACCTTATACATAGTGGTTCATTCATAAGAAAGAGAAAATTTTTTTATTGAAATTTATTGTTGTATATAGTTGAACTTAATCTGTTTCAGCAAAAATATGGCATAGCTCAATAAAATTAAATTATAAATTGTATTTGTAGTATTAGATTTGAACTTCCCTATTTAATTGATTAAAACATATATTTTTTTTAGAAATTCCCCCTCCAACTAGTGAACCCACAAAAGACACAGCTGCCATACGAAGACAAAGTGTTGAAGGTAATATATTTATATTTTGCCTTTTTTAACTAATAAAATACTAAACAACATTATACATTTATGGGGGACCCAGTAATTAAGTTCTTTTTTTTTAATTTTTAACACATTGTTGTAACTACACTTTTTAACAGGACCACGATAGCTCAGCCGACAAAGGAAACGATCTCTTAACTGAGAGGTTGCGGTACGGAACCCGAGCCGGCCTAAGTTAGGCCGTGTTCGTTAAAGGTGACTGGAGCACGTAAAATAGGTTCGTGGTCAAAATTCCCTCCATGTTCTCAATTAATAACTCTGGGGATGGCAGTCCAATTCTATGGGTCTTCTGCTTGGATATGGCATCAAAATTATGAGGATCCACTCGAGCATAAGTCTTACTTTCACCCTTCTAGTGCTCGTTGAAACGAAAGGCGCACCACTTCACTTTAAATCGAGTAGCTTCCGGCTCATATCGAGCTTGGGATTACGTACCAATGACTTATACCAGGTCATGCTGAGATAACACAAAGAGTTAAGACACCAGATACAAATGAGCGAAGACTTACCATTTGGCAGGCTTTTTTTTATTTACAAATTTAATTTTGCTCAATCTGGTGACTCAAATAAAATATATTCAATCTCAATATGGAGACACCATAAACCGCTGAAATATACAAGTAACTCCCGCTGATGACGCTATCTTCAGATGAACAAAAAAAAGTTGAGCGTTCCCTGCCTCTGCTGAATTCTCTTCGCTTCGTCTTTCCTCCGAAGGGGGCTTTCAAATCTGCAGAGCAAAAAATCCAAAAGCTGCTGTTACCAAGGCCAAAGACGACTGACCAGAGCTAGCCATCCCTCTTGTCCAATGAGGTCGAAGGGTGGGTCACTGACATTTCCCTCGTCCCTCGGTCAGTCTCCATCGCTGGCGTCGTTCAGCTGTGTAACTCATTGTTACACTTGGTTAGACCAAGTAGCATAAGACAACAACACTTTTTCCCACTCCTCATGCCATACACAAAATAAAATAGCAAAATATATGATGAAAATGTAATTCCACTTCTACAAACATTTAAAGCATCCAGTTACTTTAGAGCACAAGCTTGTATAAATAATTAAGTTTTATAACTTTCACAATCTCTACATTTAAGGGAAATCAGGCATTTCATGGCATATGCCAAAAATTAAACATACGAAGTGAAATAAACATTTCCTAATTGTTTTAATATCTATAAATAGTAATGCAAAGAGCAAATATTTGCAATAAATAATTCTACGATGCATTTTTTTAGTTTCAACGAAAAAAAAAAGTAAAATATCTCGTGTACTTATTACAATAGCGTGTATTTATTACAATTAGACACAAAATTCTTAATGTCTACAAATTGTCTAACAGACAGATGAAAATTTTACGTGATTTTAACCAATAAGCTTACCACGATAAAGGATTTACATAAAGCCGAAGTAAAGGAATGAAAGCAAAATTGCAACATCCTATGTTTTAAATAAATTTTTCGTTCTATTGCATAAGAGATTCTCTAGACGATTAAAACTGGAGTTTTCTGTAATCATCAGTCATTGATTTATTCTAAATCAAATTTTATAATCAAGTTTAGATAGCGTATGGAACTCAATTATTTTTAATGTCTTTTTTTATTTCAAGGCATGAGTAAAAAATTAAACATACGAAGTGAAAAACATTTCCTAATTTTTTAATGTCTATAAATACTGATGTTAAAAGCATATTTTTACAGTAAATAATACTACTATGCATTTCTTTAGTTTTAGCAAAAAAATAATATCAGTAAAACCTAGCCTCTACTTGCATGCTTATTATAATTATATACAAAATTCTTAATGTCTACAAATTGTCTAACAACCAGATGAAATTCTCACGTGATTTTAACCAATAAGCTTAGCCCAATAAATGATTTACATAAAGCAGAAGAAAGGGAATGAAAGCAAAATTGCAACATCATATGTCTTAGATAAATTCTTCGTTCTATTGCATAAGAGATTTTTTCGTCGATTAAAACAGGAGTTTTCTGTAATAAATAGTCATAGAATTATTCTAAATCAAATTTTATAATTACGTTTAGAAAGCGTATGATACATAATTATTTTTTATTGTTTTTTTATTTCAAGGCATGAGTAAAAATTAAGCATACGAAATGAAATAAACATTTCCTAATTTCTTTTAATGTTTATAAATAGTGATGTAAAAAGCATATATTTAACAATAAATAATATTACTATGCATTTCTTTAGTTTCAGCAAAAAAATAATATCAGTAAAACCTAGCGTGTACTTGCATGCTTATTACAATTCATTACAAAATTCTTAATGTCTACAAATTGTCTAACAACCAGATGAAATTCTCACGTGATTTTAACCAATAAGCTTAGCACGATAAATGATTTATATAGCCGAAGTAAAGGAATGAAAGCAAAATTGTATTATTATGTCTTAAATAAAATTTTCGTTCTATTGCATAATAGATTCTCTCGTTGATTAAAATAGGAGTTTTCTGTAATAATCAGTCATAGAATCATTCTAAATCAAATTTTATAATATCATTTAGAAAGCGTGTGGAACACTATTTTTATTGTTTTTTTATTTCAAAGAATGTGTAAAAAATTAAGCATTTGAAGTGAAATAAACATTTCCTAATTTTTTAATGTCTATAAATACTGATGTAAAAAGCATATGTTTACAATAAATAATATTACGAATCATGTCTTTAATTCCAGAAAAAAAATCAGTAAAATCAAACATGTTCTTGCATGCTTATTACAATTAGATACAAAATTCTTAATGTCTACAAATTGTCTAACAAAGAGATGAAATTTTTACGTGATTTTATACAATAAGCTTAGCACTATAAATGATTTACATAAAGGAGTTTTCTGTAATCATCAGTCATAGAATTATTCTAAATGAAATTTTAAAATTACGTTTAGATAGCGTATGAAACACAATTATTTTTATTGTCTAAATATTACGTTTTAGGCAATTATTAATTAAGTTGTGGCTATTTAAAATATTTTCTAGACAGATAAGAATTATAGAAAGAAAAACTTTATATCAAAGAGTAGTTAAAATAGAGAATATATCATTAGTCGTCCATGAACAGACAGCTGTATATAAAAAAATAAATATTTATGAATTATTATTTATTTTTTCAAGTTTTATCGCCAAAATTAAATAAATGAAATATGCATTTATAAGGTATTTCCTCTGGCTTACAAATACTAAGAACTATTAAGCAATCTAGGGATATCCAAAACACATATCGAACAAAATTATTTACTTTTATTATACATTTATTAGGAAACATTAATAAATATATTTATAACACATAACAAATAAAAATAAAAAACATAACGACTCTACAGCAACTTTTTTAACAGCACATAACCACACCTTTCTACCAACCATCTTTGGTCACATGAATCACCTGGTGTTCAAACGGAAGTTAGGTATTTAAATTATTAGGTACGTTTCAAAAATAAATGTACGTGTTAATTACGGAGACATATTTAAATGCACAGTAAATTTTTCAGGTAAATATTTTTATAGATAATCCACAGAATTAGATTTTAAAAACAAGCATCAGTTAATTCGGACTTTACGTTGGGTGGTTGCAGTCATAGCCCATAAAAATTGCATCGTTTTAGTTAAAGACCTTTATTAACAGAAAGTTAGAAGACGGGTTTCGACTTCATTATAGAGACAGGACAACAGAAGGGCCAAAACATGAAGTTATAAATAAAAGGCAATTAACAACTGGGTCAAATTCTGTGGGAAAATCTCTAGGAAAATCTGCCTCCGATAGTGTGCATCTCCTTTTTGGGCAATGTAGAATTATAATTGGTTAGACCCGTTCTCTAAGGGAGTAAACTGTAGAACCAGTGATCAGTTTATGTTATTGTTTAAAAAGGGGAAAGCAAAATGTCGCGAGAATTTTTACCCTTAAGATTTGAAAACCTCTGAGATTTTTCTCGGGCTTTCTTAGGGATTTTATACAAAATACCTATATCAGTTTCCCGATCTATATTACTTTTCCTTACATATATATAAATAAATATATATATATATATATATATATATATATATATATATATATATATATATATATATATATGTGTGTGTGTGTGTGTGTGTGTGTGTGTCTTATATCAAAATTATTTATATTAATATTTACTTAAAAACCTCCTCTCTCCCATTCTAATTCCTTAACCCTCTAAGCGGTTCGCACGTACAATTCCGCCCGGTTGCCACGTACAATTTTCGACCTCCAGAAACGTTCCGAAAATGGATGCATTGTATATTTCTGCCAGTGCTTTCCCCCGTGGAGATTTGAGGTAGGAGAATCAGGTCGATTGTTTAGGAACTGCACCCTTCATTGACTGACATTTATTGAGGGATGCACCCCTACTCCCTGAGGCACAAAGACGATGATCGCTTCTCATGGCTTTGTAAATCTCTATTTCGAAGAATTTCGTTTGCGGTAACAGATGTATCTCTAAGTGCACCACTTAAATATCTTGGTTGACTTTCGTAAAAAAATATAAATAGTTCTCATAAAAAATATTTTTATTCGTACTTTTAGAATCCATTATTTAATATGGGATGATCTTTGAAACTTGACGAGCTTTATGTTTATTTAAAATTAACAATATATAATGTCTATTTATATATCTATAACCGGAAATAAAGGGACAATAACGAGGGTGGATTTCCCTTTTCTCAATCTAGTCGACAAAGGGTGAAGTAAAAAATCATAGAACACTTTGGTCACTGACACAATAAAACTTTAGCGCATTTTTTGGAGACTTTTTTTCCTCGGTGTGTTTCACTCGGAGGGTTAAAATCTTTTTTCCCAGTCTCTAAATGTCTTAATCAAAGAAGCGTACTCGATTTAAAATTCGTTCGATCCATTTTCCAAAGCTTTCTATCCTATAGATGTAAATTTTCTGTCTTCAGCACATTTCCCAGCTGTCGTCGGCAAATGATTTCCCTGATCTGACACTTAATTACGCTGAGTAAAGGAGAAAATTATTTCTGTCTTCGATCTTGGGTGCACATCTGTTCGAGCAGTGTAGTTTTTGTGTCTTTCCTTTGTCTGTCTTTGACTCGTAAAGATGTTCGTTTTAGCAGCTCTGAAATAAAGTTTAATTAGACTTAAGCCGTTCTCTTCAATGCGGCCCGACTGAATCGTATTTACTGCTAACTGTTTAGCTTTTTCATTGCCCAGTAGCCCGGGAAAGTAAAAATAATAGGACTACATAATTATTGTGACTAGAGGAAATAATTTATTACATATATATAAAAGAAGTAGATAATGAGAAATAAAAGGAAATAATGAGAAGATGGACAATAAAAAACATAGAATTAGAAAAGAAATGTTTAATGATGTTGTGTCTCATCAACAGTAGCCATAAACATCAATAAACAAAAGAATTTTTTGAGAGATGTGATCTATACAATAAACACATCTTAGAGCAATCCTTAGTTTGGAATTTGAAGGGGCAGTAAACTGTTTCGCAGCATACTCTCTTGAGTTTGCTTGGATATAATTCGAATTTTATAAGAATTATATTTTCCTTGACACTATTTAAATTGTGTGCATAGTAGATTAACTATAATAAACAATTACAAAATCATGTATGTTTATAATTCTTAGAACTGTTATACTAAGCTAGTCGTTTTATTCAAGTCCTTATTAAAGATTTTATAGCAATCGAAGTGAGCGTTACTATAAGAGCACAAGCGACATAAAAGATTGGTTATCTTATACAAATTGCAAAGGACGTGTAAATTTATTTAGCCTATACTTAAGTCGGAAATTTATAGTCTCATAAAATTTAAAGGTATATATTACCAAGCACCCATAAGAATATTTTATGTCTGATATGCGAATAGAAACAGTTTGAGAGTCCCATCTATTTCACGAACCACTAAACAACTTTCTCTCATTTTTGCCATTTTTGAAGACCTCTGATCTATATTCTTCTCAAAACATTTAATGTTTTCTCACAAATTTTCATCACTTTCGGAATATATTAAACACGGTATAGGGGGCATAAATTTCAGTTTATTTTGCTAAAGTACAATGAGAGTTATACTACAATAACTCAAAACTGGTGTAAATCAATAAATTTCCGTAAAGGATTTGTAACATACTTCGTGCAGAAACAATATGATATAAAAATATTAGTCATGGAAAAGAGCTAAAGAAAGGTTCATTAGGACTATTTGCAAACATAAATAGTTTAATGTAGCATAAAAGTAAATATTAGATAGAAGTAAATAAATTAACGAAACGTGGGAAATAATGTTTCTATTAAGTAAAATATTTAACCAAAACGCATAGGAAAATATCAAATGTCAACATAATTAAGCCATAAAATTTAATTTAAGATCTGTTTTTGGCATTTAAAGCTTTTGAATGCAGTTGTATCGAATAAGTAGATCGATTTTAAAACCAACGAAGCAGCTGTATTTTTTCTAGTTTTACTTTAATTTTTATTACTTAATTACATTTCTTTCATATTTTTCTAAAATATATAATAATTTTGTTATTATTTTCAATAAAATTGCCTTCAATGTATCGCCAAATATTTAGAATGATCTAAAAATAATAGTCAATATGGTCTAAAAATAATAGTCATGGAAAAGAGTTACAGAAAAGTGCAATCCAACTATTTGCAGACATAAGTAGTTTAATGTAGCATAGAAGTAAATATTAAATAGAAGTAAATAAATTAACGAAAGGTAGGAAATAATGTTTCTATTAAGTTAAATATTTAACCAAAACGCATAGGAAAATATCAAATGTCAATATAATTAAGCCATAAAATTTAATTTAAGATCAGTTTTTAGAATTTAAAGCTCTTGAATGCAGTTGTACCTAATAGGCTTTACAGCCAACGAAACACCTGTATTTTTCTAGTTTTACTTTAATTTTTATTACTTAATTACATTTCTTTAACATTTTTCTAAAGTATGTAATAATTTTTTGATTATTTTCAATAAATTCGCATTCAATGTATCGCCAAATATTTAGAATTCCCATAAAGTAATTTAAACGTAAGAAGCGTAAAAATATCATAAAAACCTAAAAAAATGTATTTGCAGCATAATATTAATGTAAAAAATCAATATTAAATAGAAGTAAATAAATTAACGAAAGGTAGGAAATAATGTTTCTATTAAGTTAAATATTTAACCATAATGCATAGGAAAATATCAAATGTCAATATAATTAAGCCATAAAATTTAATTTAAGATCTGTTTTTAGAATTTAAAGCTCTTCAATGCAGTTGTACCTAATAGGCTTTAGAGCCAACGAAACAGCTGTATTTTTTCTAGTTTTACTTAAAATTTTATTACTTAATTACATTTCTTTAACATTTTTCTAAAGTATGTAATAATTTTTTGATTATTTTCAATAAATTCGCATTCAATGTATCGCCAAATATTTAGAATTCCCATAAAGTAATTTAAACGTAAGAAGCGTAAAAATATCATAACCTTAATTAAAAAATGTATTTCTGTATATTAATATAAAAAATCAAATAAATTTTACTGAAAATTTAATGGAATGCATGTTAAAATAATTTATATTCTTTAAAAATAAGCGTTATACACATATATTTTACGTTATAATGTGAATTACAAATTATACATTTTTTTAGATATTTATGAAATATAAATGTTGGATTTATTTTAGCAGATATTTATTTATAAATATCTACAATATATAATATGATTATGAATACAAGTTGTAATGTTTCAGTTTAACAACGCATTTCAGTTATAATATGAGATTATATAATTTGCAATTTTTTAGTTTGGCAACTCATTTTAGTTATAATTTGAGACTATACATGTTGCAATTTTTTAATTTAGCAAAGCATTTTAGTTATAATGTGAGATTATACACGTTGCAATGTTTTAGTTTAACAACGCATTTTAGTTATAATTTGAGATTATACACGTTGCAATTTTTTAGTTTGGCAACGCAATTTAGTTATAATTTGAGACTATACAACATGTTGCAATTTTTTAATTTAGCAAAGCATTTTAGTTATAATGTGAGATTATACCGAAATTTTTTTCAAAACGATTTAGATAATGTGAGATTGTATACGTTGCAATTTTTTAGTTTGGCAAAGCATTTCAGTTATAATGTGAGATTATACACGTTGCATTTTTTTAGTTTGTCATTACATTTTATTTATAATGTAAGATTGTATATTTTCTCATATTAACAAAATTTTCCTTATACAGACTACGTAGTTTTCCCCAGACATCAGAGCTTGGGTTCAGTAAAAAACTCCGACAAAGAAATAGAAGATAATGAAGAGGACACTAGCAGAAATCCAGCTACAGGTAAATTTTCACTTTCATATTTACTTTTATAAATCCGTAATTCACCATTATTCGTTATTTGAAGGGCTGTAAAAATATAAAAGTAACCGAAACAAATAATTTTAAACGAATAATCGTTAATATTTAATGTCATACCTATCCTGATGTACTACATTCCAAATATGTATTCTTATCGTAAAAAAAATTTCATTTTTTAACTAAGAAGCGAAGAAATGAGTAATTTAGACTAGTAGAAAAATATGGGTTTCTCAACCAGTTTTATGTCAGTTAAATATATATATATATATATATATATATATATATATATATATATATATATATATATATATATATATATATATATATATATATATATATATATATATATATATATATATATATGTATATATATATATATATATATATATATATATATATATATTTATATATATATATGTATGTATATATATATGTATATATGTATATGTATTATATATATATATGTATATATATATGTATATATATATATTATATATATATATATATATATATATATATATATATATATATATATGTATGTATATGTATATATATATATATATATATATATATATATATATATATATATATATATATAATGACATTTTTTCAAATCACAAATGGAAGTGTGTACATATTCAATATCCTGCAGTCATGGCAACTATGCCTAAAACATCGTGGAAAAAAGACAAAGGAAAATCCAAGATCAAAATACACAGAGTTTGTTCATATATATTAAATTGTTTGTTATATATATTAAATATACATAGAATTCCTTATATATACATGGAATTCTATGCATATGTAATATGTATATAAATATGAATGTTATCTAAAAGCCCGTTTCTTTTACCCATTTCATTCTGGCTTATGGCAATATTTAATTTTTTTTAATACGTCATCTGGGTACTGTATAATAAAGAAGTTGCAAGCATTTTTATAACAGGACCAATTCGTTCGAATGTATCATATATGACATGTGTTAGTAATCATTTTTTAGATATTTGTGAAAATCTAAATTACATGGGACATATAAAAAACAAACAGAGAAAGTGTCTAGTTTATAAAATAAAATGAATAAGAGTAAATGGTTATTTTTTAAAGAACATTTGTATTAATAAAAATTCTAAGTTAATAATCAACAAGCATCAGCTGTAACACCCAGTGTTCCATTAAATATTCTAAATTTTGTTTTAATCTCGTTTTTTATTAAATATAAATAACAGGAAAACTATCGCCATCATAACGTTAACATTATTCCTTTTCTGATATATTCCCTAATATGATGTTTAACTTTTACTCCTACATTTTCGCATCTGTATTTCAGATGGAAAATATCGGGCTGAGGAAACGGCAGCATCTCATGAAGATACCGCTCAGATTGCTAACCGAAAGCGGAATCGCTTAGGAAATGAGAAAAGTAATTTTTAATTAATATTTATGGGGTAGTGTAACCGCTGTATGTGTGTCTGTGTGATTAGAAAGTCTTAATATGCATGAAATCATTGTTTCGGTTTGGGGTTTCTCATTTTATTAATGTTCCTCATTTGCTCTGTGTATTTCAGACATTGTTTTGTATTTAGGTGTTCTACTAATTCAAGAACGCATAGATATTGTGAAGTACTGAAGTATGGGTAGGCGAGGACGTCAATGATATAAGTTGGACATCAGTTTACGCTATATTAAATACTTTATCTGAATGAATAATTATGTACAGCTATTTACATGTTTCAGTAGATTCTAATTCTTCTGAGATCTTCGTGCTGAGATAACGTTAACACAATTGCAGTGCGTGCTTACTGAAGCTAGTCCTTCTCGAACACTGAAACTGTTCGCTAATTAGTTCCGGTACGAAACGCTGACACTATAATCTCCGGGCTGAAGATCAGTATAGATGGCTTCCACACTGAGGCTCAAACGCTCAGAGTACGTATCACGCTGAAGTTCGTTGAGAAAACTAAGAATGCAGGACGATCCAAAACGAGAGTAAGGGTCACTCTCAGCGACCTACTTCTAAGCAAGAAGTAGAAAAAAATATATAAGTTAACGGGAATGAGATTCCAAAGTCTAACGTCGATTTCTTATCAAACAGCAGAAACGCTAGCGGTCTCTGAAGCAAAGCAATCGGAGAGACAAGTGGACTCCTCTCGAGCAACACAAAAACAAACTCCTCCAAAACAACTCTAAAAAAAGCCCTCTTCTTGGATCAGCCAATCTTCTTTTATAGGAGTCCTGGTTCCCCTACCATGATTCTTCCGGAACCTTCCAGAACCAGGGTGCCGCAATCTTGAGGTCAACTCCCGCCTGGATCAGCTGATCCGTTTCCAGATGTTGTCAAAAGGTCGTCTTTAAGTCAACCGACCAAGCCCACTTAAATTCATTTGTGGCGCCGGTAGCTGGCCCATATGTGTATTACACCGTCAGACGATTTATAATTATTACCAGCGTCTTTCGACGGCAGTAGACATCATAAAGGCGTAGACACACTGACTCCAGCGTACTGACAGTTCTTAATGTACCACTGCCTAATCAGCTGCCTCGACACTGTGCCGGAGACATTAGTACATAAACGGCTTTGTCCGGACCACGCCTGTCTACTTACCGCTAAACATAATGGTCCGCTGCAAAAGGTCACTTTCAGTTCTTTTGTTCGGGTCATGTAACGGATCGTTACAATATGTACAACAGTAATATATCTGTGATATATCAATATGTTATTAATAAGTAAATACTGATTCAAAAATCTTTTAATTTAAGTGGTTTAATTTTGGATTTTTTGTGCTTTATATTTTAAATCAAATTTTAAATAACAATGTTTATAGAAGAAAATGGAAGATCTATGTATTGATTAAGTCACAATAAGTGTTATCCTTTTAAGATATTGTGTATTATTTTCTGTTTTTGTTTTTGATAAAAATGAATTACAAATATGATACAGAAATGTTGGAGATTTGAAATTAATAGGAGTCCTATAATTTATAATTAATAGGAGTGAATACTAAAAAGTAAGAGTACTTGTATATTTTAAATGAATAGGTAATGTAAGCACTCGGAAATTTTTACAAATTACAATACATACGTCAAGCAAATTGTTTCAATGTAGTCGCCTTCTTTCTGAATATACTTGTATCATTTGAAAGATGTGCTAGTCTACTCATTGTTTGATAGCTGTTTAAACCTCAGCGTTATTCAAAAACTTTTTACATCTATAACTGACAAAGGAGAAATGGATATCTAATAACGTCAGATACATGTTACAATATTTATCGAAGAAAATGGAAGGTTTTAGTGTAGATTAAGTCACAGATATGTTATCCTTTTAGAATTTTGTGTATCATTTTCTATTTTTATTTTTGATTAAAATGAACTACAAATATGATACAGAAAAGTTGGAGTTTTAAAGTTAATAGGAGTACTATAGTTTATAATTAATAGGAGTAAATTCTAAAAAGTAAGAGTACTTGTATATTTCAATTCGAATATGCAATGTAAGAACATGGAAAATTTTACAAATTAGTATATATACGTCAAGCAAATTGTTCCGATATAGTCGCCTTCTTTCTGAATATACTTGTATCAGTTGAGAGATGAGCTAGTTTACTAACTGTTTGATAGCAGTTTAAACCTTAGCGTTGATCAAAAACTTTGTCCATCTGTAACTGATAACGGAGAAATGAAAATCGGATGAAGTCAGATACATGTTACCACTGGGGTTATTGATAATATTCCTGTTGAATAATTGAAAGTTTTGCTTTGTGATTGTCTATCTATAAGATGTTTCTTATTTTGCTCATCACCCAATTGACGAAAACCAGGTATTTCTGTAATGATTTCATGAAGAATAATCTAATCTATAATGCCGAGTTTTACTTCATTAGTTCATACCGCTTTACGCTTCTCAACTTGTTCCTGACGATATTCGAAAGACACTCGTTCTTTTCGACATGGCTACTTGTCCATGTTTCATAACTCACCTATCATACAATTGTGAAAATAAGCATTTCGGCAATAATTACATGATGAATAAGCTAGAACGACGAGTTTTCCTTCATCAGGAGATGCCATTTTAAGCTTTTCAATTCATTCCTTGCTAAATTTGGGAAGTACTCATACTTTTTTTTTTTATATGTACTTAATAGGTGCTAAATCGTTCGCATATGTTCTTCAACAATGGTTTTTCAGGAAGAAATCATGGATATACTGATGTTATTTTTATTTAAATAATTTCCCTTTGAACACTAGAATCTCAATACCCTTACTTCAGTCATCTCACTTTTTGTATAATACAGTTATATATATTTCCTTTGTTAGAAGAATAGAAAATTTTGGTGTTAAAGTACTCTCAGATATATGCTGTTTACATCCAAGAATCACTAGAATATCACTAGAATCTCAATACCCTTACTGCAGTACTCTCACTTTTTGTATAATACAGTTATATATATATATATATATATATATATATATAATATATATATATATATATATATATATATATTTCCTTTGTTAGAAGCATAGACAATTTTGGTGTTAAAGTACTTTCAAGTGTTTGCAATTAAGAATCACTAGAATATCACTAGAATCTCAATACCCTTACTTCAGTACTCTCATTTTTTGTATAATACAGTTATATATATTTCGTTTGTTAGAAGCATAGAAAATTTTGGTATTAAAGTACTCTCAGATATATTCTGTTTACAACTGAGAATCACTAGAATATCACTAGAATCTCAATACCCTTACTTCAGTAATCTCACTTTTTGTATAATACAGTTATATATATTCCCTTTTTTAGAAGTATAGAAAGTTTCGGTGTTAAAGTACTCTCAGATATATACTGTTTACGATTGAAAATCACTAGAATATCACTAAAATCTCAATACCCTTACTTCAGTACTCTCACTTTCTGTATAATACAGTTATATTCATTTGTTATAAGTATAGAAAATTTTGGTGTTAAAGTACTCTCAGATATATATTGTTTATATCCATTTGCTTTACGTGTTAAGAATCTAATATATCTTATTTTCATTATAGCTTTGGAGACAAGGAGTGGGGTGAGCAGATCAAATATGATTACGTTCCAGTTTCTCTCCTTCTTTGAACTGTTATCCCTACTACTAATAGCATCGACGTAACAATAACGGCTCAGGATTAACAGATCTTCCCAAGAAATGCTCGCTTGTTTTAAGAAAAACTGTGAAGACTGCCGGCCAAAGTGAAAAAAACAAACAAATGGATATGGATGGAGTGCATGTTTCAGTCAAATACTTTTTACTATTCTCACGAAGTTGAGAAACGTTATATTTATATTGTGCAAATTATATTGCACACTTTATAACTGAAATAGGCAATAGACGTTACGAAACGTTGTTTCTATGCGTTATTTACTTCGATAAATAAAGCAATGTACGCATATTAAGTATAATTTAAAGTAATCCCTTTAATTAAAATATATATATATAGATTATTTTTAGTTTATTTTTTGAAAATAATTATTACAAAGAAAAATGTTACTTGCAGCTTATTTTTCAGATATTTCAAAGCTTTTTATTTCAATATATATTTAAAAATGAATAAAATTTAAATTCTACTTTTTGGGGGTTAATAAAACTCATTTTAAATTTAGAAAAGTCCAAATTCCTCATGAAAATACAAGATACAGACATTATTTTTGTTCCTTTACAAATAAACTATTCGATCAACAATGGCAGATTATTAAACATGTTGAAAACATATTGTTACGAACTTCAAAACAGGGTTCGGGGACTAAATGGACTTTAAGTACGACTACAGCACGAAAACAATCATTTATTAGCATTCAGTTGGAAAATACAACACACCGTGCGTACTCTGAGAACTGAGCCTTAACTACTCCGGTTTTGGGACTTTGGTATATAGGCCCGAAGAAACTGCTGGAATATTACAGAAACCGGAACCGGAAGTTGTCTTGTGACACCACACTTGGCAACACTTGACGACGAACTTGGCGATGAAATTGGCAACAAAAATAGGCTGCCAAAACTGTCGCCAACGATATCTCGCTAATTTGGCCGATATCTCGCTAATTTGGCGAGATACGCAGAGTTCCATGCTAAATTTACGGTTTACTAAACAAATTCGCAACAATATTATATATATATATATATATATATATATTTCTAAATAATTATAAAGCAAAATTAGATGAACAATTGAAAATAAAAGCCCAAAATATGTTTTAAAACCCGAAATATGTCCCAATAATTTACATGAAAAACTTAATGTGATTAAAAAAAAAGGTTTTTTTATGTCATAAATTCTGCTGTACCTTGGTTTATATAAGTTTAATTCTAAGTTTGTAACTGACACAAACACTTTGTGACGCTTACAACTTCTTTGAAAGAAATATAATAACACTGAAATGACTGAGGAATCGTCACTGTTAACAAAAAAACATTCCATTTCTTTAGAATATTTTCTCTTACTTTAAGTAAAGAATAAAAAAGAGAAATATAACATTTTTAAAGAAAAATGCAGATTCTGCAATAAATGCAGAGTATGCAATGAGATAAGCTTCCTCCTGCCATAAAGATATCGCAATGAAAAAAAAAAGCTTTTTGCGAGGCAGAGAAAAAATTCCATCAGATCTTAATCATTCTTACAACTTTCCTTATTTTTTTTTAAGTTTTTTTTTCAAATTTGGAGTGTTATTTCCTATTTTAAAACTCCTTTACTAAAGGAATCGTCTACTACATTTTACATATGTTACCATTCTAAAACGCAAGGATGCAAATTCCATGTTTATACTTAAGCATTTATTAATGACTATGTTAGTTTTATGTTACTCCTTTTTAGGTAACGAAAATTCGTAACGAGTGTCACTAACGGAAGTATTAATTGACGTGGAATAAGTGCAGAATGTCAGAGATGCAGAGAACGGTAACATAATTTAGTTTCCTGTCAATAAAATAATCCAAAGAAGATAAAAAAAAGGAAATAATTAATAGAAATAGATAAATACACATTTTTAGCGGATGGCTGTTCGTTTTTTAGTTCATTTTGTTTGAAATGACAGGGTGATTATTCGTGTTTCCAGGGACGTAACTAGGGCGTGACAAAGAAGGTGGCATCAGGCTTAGGGGCACCTTACCATGAAGAAAATGGGGTCCGAAAGAGAACAATTTGCCCTGAGTAGAAATAAAGAAAATTTGAAAAATATTTTTTTTATTATAAAATCCAATATGTTTATAAATGCTTTTTTAAATGATTTTTTTATTTTGTAAAATGCTTTTATAGACTCAACTTGTTATATATTCTTACCAAATGTTTACCAAACACACTGAATTTACTTTAATATAAATCCGGGTATTCGTTTTAAATTTTAAAGTTATTAAAGCTAAATTTAAATTTAGAAATTAACCAATTTTGTATGAAAATTCACCGTTCAAATACAAAATATTTCCCTCAAAAAGACTTCAGTTTATTAGCAAAATAATACCTACAAAGTGTTTAAAAATATTTTTAAGTATTAATAATATAAAAATAGAAGAAAAATTAAAAATTAATGTACTAGGAACATTTTAAGAACTAAAAAATATTTTGCTAGTTTAAATAGAAAAAATCGTGTTTGCATATTTTTTCACTATATAAGGTGGTAGGGGCGCAGACCAGTTTTTTTGCCTCGGTCGCTAAAAGACCTAGTGACGACCTTGCCTGTTTCCATATGAGTACAGAAAAATGAACTATTTAATATTAGGAATGGTATTTGGCCTCTCCCCTTCTGTGGCGCTATATATATATATATATATATATATATATATATATATATATATATATATATATATATATATATATATATATATATATATATATATATATATATATATATATATATATAATATTTCCCCCCTCAATATCCTTTAAACCACGCTGTTTCTTTATAACTTTTACCTAAAGTGGACTTCTAAATTAGCAGGGATCTCATTTTCAGTTAAGAGTCATAGGCAGGGTCTGATTAAAGCATGAGAAGACTGGGCCTAGGGCCTGAGACCCCTAATTTTAGGGACAGCCCAAAATTTGGTACTTTATTATTAAATTTTAAATAATTTAATTAACAAAATTTGAATTTTTTTTTTTTTGTCTTATTAATTTTGTTTTAAAATCTACGAATAGCTATTATTTGTAAATCTTACCTATGCTATTTTATTTTTTATATAAAAACTTAATTGCAAGTGTTACAGTTTACATCCTTGAGGATATACAGATTTTTGTCATTCAACTGTACTACAAAGGTATGGAAACATAAAAAAAATATTAATATAAACTTTAGTCCAAAAATATTCGTTTGTGTCCTCTTTTATATATATATATATATATATATATATATATATATATATATATATATATATATATATATATATATATATATATATATATATATATATATATATATTATTAATATATATCATTATATTCATATATATATATATCATCTTTGTATATATAGTTCTGGTATATATATATTTATATATTATATATTCCTTATATATAATAAATATTATATCTTTTCTTTATCTATATATAATTTCGTATATATATATATATATATATATATTGCCTTGAAAGGAGGGTAGGGGGGCGAAAGACTACCAGGCCCTGGTCATAGGGTTCTCATTTTAATTCAAACATTAAAGTTCATAGCAGCTAGAAGTTCATCTTTGTCTATAGTTCTGGTCTTATTAGTTTCTCATCCAGAAAAATATCGGTTCCTTTATTAGATAAAATTAAACTTTTCTTTTCGTTACCTCTATAGTAATTTCGTCACTATAGAGGTAACGGAGAGACGTTCGTTACTAAGAGGAATGTTGAAAAAGTAGTACCCGCTTACATATAATTAAATTCAATTAAAGGAAAGTAAATGATTTTATTCAAATTAAATCAATACATCTACTCTTTTTTTTTTTTAATTTGCTGCATCCGCTATTGAGACGTTTTACAAATATTTCAACCAATCTATGCCTTTCTCGTAAGCATGTACTGCCAAAGTAACCAATGCTGTAAATCTTCTTAGAAGTCATCATCATCACTTTGGTAACTGACAAGAGACTCCTTGAGAACAAAAGATAGTCACTGGGGACAAATACGGGAAGGAACAGGGTGGTCAAAAACCTCCCACTTGCCAACTTCACCCCCTCCTTCACCCCTCCAATGAAGATCATTGGTCTTCCAACACGTGTGCGGATTGGTACACGTGCAAACAAAGATGTATGTCAACATTTCCGCCTCTTGTTTTGTATAGCCCTAAACAGGTGAATGTTCCCAAAGTGTATTGTGTTGGCTGTGTAATTTGGCGATATAAGTTTGCGAAGAAAGCATAAACAAATTCGTTTCAAGGTACGAGGAATGTCTCGAAATGGCGGCGACAACAGTGAAAAATGAGCAAATTTTACACTTTAAATTAAATAAAAATAGATATTTACTTTTCTTTATTTCGCTTTTATATGTAAATGTGTATTACTTTCTTGATTTTTTTCGTGTAAATAAATCCTGCTTATGGAACCTTTACCAGAAACGCAGTTGTTTTCTGTTAATTATAAAGGTATTTGACTGAATATATCGGACACAATGGGGAATTATCCCTTTCCTCCATAACCGAGACATGATTTCATCCACATTTAACTTATACTCTCATTGAGATACTAATAATGATGTTTTACGTTGCATGTTTTCCTTAGTGATTGACAATTTTGTGTTTGTCGCACGGTGGGAGTAACAAATATGAATGTTGGTACATGTGCTCTTGTAAATAGTATATAAGTACAGATCTTATAT
>CM063504.1:178312949-178437949 GCA_032207245.1 Pardosa pseudoannulata | reverse complement strand
AACTAAACTATTATTTAATAGAAATATAAAAGAAAATTATTTACGTAATATCTAAGTTCAGTGACAGAAAGTATAAAAATAATGCCGACGATATTTAAATAATTTAAAATAAGAAATGATTAAATGAGATGGTTAAAGGAATGACGTCATAATGTTAGAAATAAATGTTACTTTTACGTATTTATTATGTGATAAATTGATAAATTTAATGTTCTGCATTTAACCGGGGGGACAACAGAGTTTGAAATAATGGCATTAAACAGCCGAAAAGTGGGGAAGGGGTGGATTCGAACCTTTTCGAACTCGCTTTGAATTGTGCTAACCCTAATTCATCAAAAATACAATATGGATGCCTCTATCCGTTCCAGGTACAACCGCTTGATAAATTCGAGTACAGACAACTTAGGCTATTATTATACAAGTTATTTATTTTTCTTACTCAAGTGTTTGCTATTAAAGAGTTTTTTTTCTTAATTTTGCCATTTTAACTATCATTTTATTTTTTTATATTATTGATATGCACTAGCCAGCTATTTTTAAGCTATGCTACTCCCAAATACTTTACAGAGCCTTCTCATACGATTATATTGTCGAGTAAATATATTGATAAAATAAATTGGATGATATTTAAATGGAATTGACGTCATAGCGACTGTTGGGACTTCAAACTCGGAGTCTTAGCTGACGGAGACTGTTTTAAAAAAGATGTTTTGAGAAGCCCCAGATGGTCGTAACGAACAAAACAAAGTGATGCAAAATATAATTATGAATAATCTAAAACTATGGGTACCTTAGAGTCTTCTGACATTTAGCCTTTTCTTCTGATGCGTGGTAGATGATTCTTCCTGTAAAAAAACTTACTGTAAATGACATCAAAGTAGTAATAGCTTCACTGGTAGTATATGTTTCCAGGAGAAGAATCAACAGTATGTTAAAGCACAATGAGAAGACAGTGTTAGCCTCAAACATAGAACTTAGATTCATAGAGGCTAATATATGTATATGTCACTTATGGACTTAAAACATAACTGCGGTCAACATTGTATTGTTTACATTTACAAAACCCTCGCGGCCTTCTCAGGTTCCACGAAATAATGTTTAATGATCTCTTAGCTAAAGTATAATTCCGTTAAACTATACAATGTTAATTTGCAAAAGCAAATTTTACTTTGCATAAGATGGGATCCATGTAGAGTTTTAGGCATCCCTATCAGTCATAAATAAGAATTTCGGAAATATTTTACAAGTTTCATATTTTATACTAGCACATCAGGTTTGAAGACATGTCTTATATGCATTTCACTAGCAAAGTAGGCAAATAATATGGAAAGTGTAGAAATCTCTGGACCTAAAAGGATGGGAACTTTTTTTTTTTTTGCTAATAAATAAAATTACTGATATAAAAGTAATTTCAACCAAGACTAGTAAAGATGGAGAAATTAATATTAGATAGAGAGAGAAAAGTTCGTGACACTAAAAAGTCTTTCAAAATTTTTAACTAAATCTAACGATATCGTAATAAACTTTCGAGATTTCCTGAGTAAAACGTCCTAAATGCAGGTAGATCTAACAATTTTCTCAACATCTCCCTTTTAATAATAAATGCTAATATCAGCAATCGAAGCCCATCCACCTTTGAATAAACATAATCTTCTTTTTAAATACTATTTTCATTTATAAGGATAGGTTAAAATATTAAATGAGGCTGAGTATGAAAGTAGATAGTCTCATATATATATATATATATATATATATATATATATATATATATATATATATATATATATATATATATATATATATATATATATATATATATATATATATATGTCAGGTCTAAAAAAGGGGTAGTTGGAAATTATGTAAGTTAAAAACGATTTTATAAAGAGAACTCTTTTATAATAATAAAATAAATGAAAAAGACCCACGCTCGCGTAAGCTTTCAGGATAATCCAGTCATGCGGAAGCATTTCTGAGCTATTTGATGAGTTTGCAAACACATAAGTTTGATTTGGAGCGTGGACATGGAGCGGTCAACACCTTCAATCATGCTCCGCGTCGATTAATGAAAATGGCGCATGTTGCTTTCCTTAAGAACGATGAGTTAATAAAACTTATTATTATCAAGAAGACTGTTTTCCATTCGCCTTAACTCTGGATCACGACCTGTCATATATATATATATATATATATATATATATATATATATATAATATATTATATATATGAGGGTAGACGGGCAAATAGACGCTACTCACATACTTTCTTCTATAATTCTAAAAGTAGAAAAATATTTTTATATTTTTTTTCGTTTTTTTATAGAAACTAAAGCTTTTTTTGTAGCTATAAATAAAATATTGAAAAAGTCGTTCGGTTATTTTTAATAACATTAACGTTCTTATAATCTTGCGTTTTAAAATGATTTGAATTTTAGTTTCTAAATAAAAAAAAAATATGTAATATGAAATTCTGTGTAACTTGAGTATCTATAAGTTTGAACAAAAGATAATTATTTTCTATGTTAAGTTCCTTATTTTTTCGAAAATCCTTCATGTTTCCTGCTGTATTTTTTTTATTTAGTTCTCGCTATCTTGTCTACATCTATTGATTTATAATAATAGCACGCTAGACTTAGCTAACGAAGTGCTTTCGACTTAGTTCATAACGGGTATGTTTTTTCTCAATAATTAAAGCAGTTGTTCGTAAAACTTACCGTACAATAAAAAGGCATCAGTTTTTTACTTCCATAAAATGGAGAGAAAGAGTGTCATTATGTTTCTTCAAAGATTTTGTTTTTATTTAACAAGTATCTATAATTAATATAAAGAAATCCTCATATAAACTATTTGCTTTAATCATAAATTTGTTTAGGCCGTATTATTACTTCATGCTTTGATGCTATTAAGAATAGGTAGATTTATATTTCAATGCTACTGATTTTTTAATAAGATAAAATTGTAAGGTAAATAATTATAAATTATTTATGATCTCCGAGAAATTTTATTATTTTTTTAGGCTTATATAAATAATAATGATTATCCAATTTTTATAATTATTGTTGTTTATATCAGAAACACATTTAATAAAAATAATGAAATATTAAAAAAAATGTTTCTCTATAAAATAGATTAAATTCTTTAAGTATAGTTAATAGTTCATAAATCACTACTTAGGAAGATGCATTATAGACGCCGGTCCAGTCCGCCATGTTTTTTTTTTTTTTTTTTTTTTTGGCGACCAACAGAAAATAGCATGTTTTGAAAACTCGCCAAGTAGAAAAACAGGGCGGCGGTACGCTTTACCGAAATAGCTACACCCACCATAACTAAATTACTAAATCTCAGAAAATGATAAGAATAAAGCAAAATGTTCCAAACCAAAGCATCTTGTTTGATTTAGAATATCTTGATACTTTTTAACAATTTCAAAACTGAAATAACTTCACCCGTCATAACTAAATTAACTAAATAACAAAAAATGATAAGAACAACATCGAAATGTTACAAACCAAATCATCTTGTTTGATTTAGAATATCCTAATACTTTTTTTTAATTTCAAAACCGAAATAACTTCACCCGTCATGAATAAATTAACTAAATCCCATAAAATGGTAAGAACAAAAACAAAATGTTCCAAACTAAAGCATCTTGTTTGATTTAGAATATCCTGATACTTTTTAACAATTTCAAAAATAGAAAGAACCGAAATAGCTACACCGACCATAAGTAAATTACTAAATCCCAGAAAATGATAAGAACAAAAAAATATACAACCTGACCAAGGCGACTATAAACCAAAAGAACAGCTATCATGCAAATTTCTGGAATAGTACCGGGTACTGATCTCAGAAATCACGTGCACCAGTGGGGTGCAAGAACACATTAGAGCTGCCATACCCCATCACCAAAGCCAGGGCAAACACACCAACCCACTCATCGCCAAAAAAAATCGCCAAATTTGGCGACAAAAACACACGGCGTTTATAAAGCATCTGTACCCAACTGCGGTTTGACCTAATGCTTATTCAACTTCTTGCTTGATCAATTAAAAGCCAATGATTCCAAAATAATCTGTAAATTTCTTGTAAGGATAACTTTAAACCTTGTTTTTACGTTATCAACTGTTTCCAGTTTGCAACTTATCTGGTTAAATGGTCTAATAAATTTATAATAGTATCGTAAATATGAAAAATCAAATAAAAATAGTAGTATATAGTTTTAATTTTTCCGAATTATGTTATATATAAACATTTTTACATTATAAAATAATGAAAAGAGCAATCATAAAAATAATAATGTAAAAACTAGTTTTTATTTGTCTAAATTTTTCCAGAATCTATGCAGTAGACAAGAACATGCGGCATCGTTTTCCTGTATATACCGTTATTTTTGTACTCGCAAACAAACCATAATGTTACACTAACCCGTACTATTAAGTGACCCGCACTCAAGTGTCAATCGTCAGAAAACCTTTGCTTTGCTTTGCTTCGCTTCGCTACACACACTTGTGTGTGTGTGTGTGTGTGTGTGTGTGTGTGTATGGGGTGTGTGAATCCATTGAAATTTTCCACTTCTGATATGACTTCATGTTAATTAAAAATGAATAAAGTACTGTAGTGCTAGATATGCAACCATTTTGGTCCTCTCAGATACATTTGTATTTAGATCATATCCAATATAAAAAAAATTAAAGTCAACAGCAACTGAGTTTACAGTCTCGCAGAAGTTCCGAAAAGATGTTGGAAGTCTGATGTCAGAGGGACCAATTATCGAGTAGTGCTCCAGATATATTTTATTATATTTTGCAGAGATCTTATTTCTTTAAATATTTATTAATTACATTGCATATTTTGAGGAGCTGTGTTTATTATTTAAATATAATAACAATCTCTTAACCCAAGGTTCTGAGAGCCTACAGACAATTTTAGGGATGATTAATTTACTTTTTTAATGCCTATCAGAGTCCTGAAATATAAAACAGCAAAAGCTATATTAATTTTTAACAAGTAAGATTTTATTTACACTAATACTAATGTTTACAATTATTTATACAAGATATAAATAAATATACCTTAATACTTACCAGTTGCTCTTCAATTTTTAAATTATTTATGTGTGTTTGCTCAGGAGCCTAATCAACTTTGTACTTAAATTTTTATAGATTTAAAATCAAAATTCTTCAGTAAAAAGAGGACCTGAATCGTGCATATTTTATGAATAAGATCTTTGTACCTTTTGGTTGCGCTGAAGTAATACGGGGGAGGAGGGAATTCTCTATGATGGCAGAGTTGTACCATGAAACTCTTAATCTTAGTCTCACTTACGGTCAGAGGCTCTCGGATCCTGGGACGCTATTTCATTGGTTTGGACATTGACGCTTATTGACCAATACTGCCAGTTGATTCCACTGGTCTTAACAATCGATAACCCACTCCCGAACCTAGAACTTAACTACCGCATGGATATCAAAGTAATCTTTGCTACAACCTCTTACGTTAACCAGAGTAATTTCTAATTTATAGTTTTGAATTATTGTGGACATCTACGAAAAAAAAATGAGATACTAATTTTAGTGGGATATGCTTCGCAGGAAACGATTTTCATATTGGAAAGTTTTCGTTTCCAATATGTTGAACCATTAGGGGAAAAAAATTTTCAGCTATCTTATGACTATCATTTTTAAAAATTGATTTGATCTTCAATCCTTAGACCTGATGTTAATGAATTCAAACAAGACACCAAAAGAATGTGCTACAAAAACCGTGTCGTATGTAGGATTGTTTTAAAAAATAGTAAAAATCAGCTTTTCCATCATAATTTCAAAACCAGTGCTTCAGAAACTGACATATTGAGATTCGGTTCCTGATGGGAAAATCAGTCAAGTCTTATATAATTTTCCAACACTTCTAAACTTTCAGAGGAGTCAGACGATTGATGAAGTATTCGGGTTTCATGACACTTTCACTTCGAATGCTTTTGGTTAAAATTTTATTAGTGAAAATTATACATGCATTGATTTCTAGCATAAAATATCACACGTAAATTAAACAAGCTATTGAAATGCAGCATAAGCTAGAAGTGCTCCCGGCAAACCACGCCAAGCCAAGCAAATCCGAGCAAAGCAAAGCAAAACCAAGCCAAGCAAAGCAAGCAAGCATGCATGCATGTATGCGGTAAGTAATTTACATATGGTTTTCAGTGACAGTTAAGAAACTTGACTGAAAGTTAAACACATCGGATGAATATCATTAACTAACAATGAGGTCATGTTGTAAGGAAGAAATATTTTTTTTTAATTTCCCAACAATGACCAGCCTCTTACAAAAACTTTAAATCATTCATTTTAGACTTATCCGTCCATCCGATGAGTTTTTACAAAAAGACTATAATACATATCTTATACAGTCTATAACTTATATATATATACTTAAATGAAATAACCACACCAGTGGCGAATGTTACTGCATGACTTCAAGCAGTCAGCAAATAAAGTTCATTCACAAAACAAAGATTGTTAATTTAGAAAAGTTACAGAAAATTTTACAAACATTTTTAAAAATTTTACATTTGTTATATATACTTTAATACAATGAAATTTTACACTTAAATTACAATAAACATCTTTTCAACGAACTTAAATAAACCAATTTTGGGTAATGGTTTAGTGAACAAGTCGGCAAAATTCAATTTTGTATTTACATAATATTTTAAAGTGAAAAAATTTCGTAGAACTAAATTTCTAAGGAAACGGTATTTTATATCAATGTGTTTAGTTCGAGAATTTTCAATTGGTGATCTAGAAAAATTTATTACAGCTTGATTATCACACAAAAGATAACTACTCGTATTAGATGTAATATTGTGTTTTTTAAATTCATTAAATATACGGATAATCCAAATTAATTCCTTGACAGATTCACACAGCGATATGTATTCACTTTCCATTGTGAATAGACTATGACATTTATGTTTAAAAATCTTCCATATAATGGGCAAATCGTCCATGAAAAGAATGAGTCCCCCAATGGAAATTCGATCATTATGATTCGCTGCATAATCTGCACCGCTATAACAGTTTACATTTTGATCATTTACCTGAGATAACTTTAATTTATAAGATTTAGTTTGATTTATACAGCCAAGTAATTGAAGTAAAGTATTCCAATGTATTAAGCCAGGATTACTCTGAAATTGTGAAAGAATATTTACTGCGTAACATATATCAGGTCTAGTTCTATTTGAAATAAATGACAGATAACCTAATATATTTCTGTACTGCAATTCTGACATTTTTAAAGTTTCGGCTTCAGAACTTAGACATTGGGTTTTAGAAAGAACTGTAACCTACTGCTATGGGTAATGAAGTTGCTGGACAATTGAAGTTTTTATATTTTTCACATACTTTATGGATGTAGTCTGACTGATGAATAAAAAGTTCATCTCCAATTTCCTCAAATTGAACTCCTAACAATTTACGAGTTCTACCCTATACTGTGAGGTTAAAATGAGTAATTAAACAATTTATCACATTTTTTATAAGACTATCAGATTTTGAAAATAACACTGTATCATCTACATAAAGTAATAACACAACATTATTCATATACACATAAACACAATTTGTCCATTCTAGTTTGTTAAAATTTAAACTCTCACGTACAGAGTGAATTTCTAAAAACCATTCTTTCCCCGATTGGTGTAAACCATACAAAGCTTTGTTTAAACGGCAAACGTAGATTGGTTTTAAAGGATTGGTAAAATCTTGTGGTTGGGTCATAAAAATGTTTTCTTGAAGTGTAGCATAGAGATAGGCACATTTTATATCCAACTGACAATGCTTCCACTTTAGTTTACATACAAGTACTGAAAAAAACAATCTTACGATTGAAAAATTAACCACTGGGTTAAACACTTCCTCGTAGTGAATTCCCTGAATTTGCCTGAAACCTAAAGAAACAAGTCTGGCCTTGTATCTGACGATTTTATTGTTTTCGTCTCGTTTTAGGGTATAAATTCATCGGCAACATATAACTCGGCTTTTTTCCGGTTTTGGAACAAGGTCCCACACTTTTCGTTTTTTATAATTTCGATTTCGTCTTCCATTGCTTTACACCACTCATCAGCTTGGGGGGTTTTCAAAGCCACTTTATAATTATTTGGAATTTTAATTTCTAGTCATTCTGCATGATTCTCTTTCTCTATTTTTTCAACACCGGAGTATGTATTTTTTCCTCTAAAATTGAAAACGATTTGTCAAATTTTAAATTGTGTGCTTTACAGTAATTTTCGATATCTGTATTAGATCGAAAACGCGCTTTTACACCTTTAATTCTATAATAAACATCAGCCCGAGATCCACCTTTACGTGGAACAGCTTGTTTTTTCCCAAAACAATATTTTCACTAAAAGTTTTCAGGTATTCCCTCCCCTTCTTCGAAAATTTCCGTTTTTACGGTTTCGGGAGTTTTGGGTTGTTCATTTTCTACAGATTCTGACTCATTTTCTGAATCAGACGAAAGCTTGATTGTTTTAAAGTTTGGGTCCCGTTTCGCTCCACTGTTACTCTGACTATGTAGTTTTTAATCATCAAAAGAAACATTTATTGTCGCAACAATTTTCCTTTCTGTCTGAAGCCATATACGATAACCACGAGTTTTTAATGCCTACCCTAACATGACACCCTTTTTAACTCTCTTATCCAACTTTTTACGTTGTTGTTTAGGAACATGCAAATAAGCTTTAGTTCCAAAAACTCGGAGATGATTTAATGAGGGTTTACGTCCACAGTAATGTTCAAAAAAGGTTGAAGTTCGCTTTCCATGACATACTCGATTCCAAACATAAGTATGACATAACAAGGCTTCTGCCCAAAATACATTAATTAATCCACTGGAATTTAGTATAACTTTTATAGCGTCCATTGCGATATAATTGTAGCGTTCTGCTACGGCATTTTGTTGTAGCGAATAGACATTTGTTCTTTCATGTTTTATGCCATGTTGATCTAAAAATTTTTCAAATTCTGTACTACAGAATTCGAGTCCATTATCAGTCCTTACGTTTAAGATTTTAGTATTTAAAAAACGTTCTACCCGTTTTTGATAACTAGAGAAGATATTAAAAACTTCATTTTTTTTCTTAATTTGGAGAGGTAGTTACTTTACGCGAAAAATCAGCAATGATACTTAAGAAATAACGATAGCTTCCAATAGCTATATTAGGAATAGGACCACATAGGTCCAAATGTAGTAATTCTAGGGGGTTTTGTGACCTAATTTCACCTATCGGTTTGAATGATTTTCGTCGAGATTTAGCCATTTTACATGGTTCACATTTTAAAACTTCGTGTCGCATATCAGGTAAACCACTTACAGAATTGTTTTTACTAGTTTTAACAATGTATTTCGTATTTATATGACAAAGTTTCTTATGCCAAATTTCTAAATTGTTTAGATTAGAAGTAGAAAAATTCTATTCCTTAGAATCTTTGAATTTCATATTACAATGCTTATTTACAATAGGATTTTTACCTTTATGTTCTTGTAACTTGAAAGGTTTAGTAGTCTCATACTGGGGATTTACATAAAAAAGGCCATTATTCTTTTTAGCTACAAATAGTTTAAGACCATCTTTAGAATATACTGTAATTTGTTCCTTTCTACATGTAAATGTTAAACCTGCTTTGTCTATTAAAAATCCTGACATTCAATTACGCCTCAGTTTGGTAGAGTACAATACATTATAAATATTAACAACTTCTGACTCACCCTTGTTTTTAAAAATCATCCTCACAGATCAGGTTCCTTCTACTTTACATGATACACCACCAATGGCAGCTACCATAGAAGTGTTTTCATAGACTTAAAGTCATTTAGGAGACTCTTGTTACCACAGAAATGTGAGCTTGCTGTTGTGTCCAATACCCAAGATGTATCGTCGCTGTCTTGACTTAGGCACGATTCTGTGATAAAACAGTATTCCGGCTTAGGTTTTGTAGGTGGACGATTTAGAAAAATCTGTTTATTCTCAGTTTTCGGCTTTTCGGGTGATTTCCCTTTAACACCCTTCAAAGTTGAAGAAAAGGCGATGCTTTGCTTTCTTGATCTTTAATGGATTGTTTCAATCTAGATTCTTCAGCAGTTAATTCAACCTGAATTTTATCAAAAGTGAAATCATCATCTTTCCAAAGGTAGATTGATTGTACAATTCCATTAAATTTAGGAGTAAGGAAACGAATGAGTTAAAACGCCTGGTACCAGTCATCTATGGGTTTTCCAGCTTCCCTCAATTTATTTACAATTTTTCGGATTATTGCCGCGTGAACACACCAATTTATTCCCATGGGTTCATTTTGAAGGAGAAAAATTCACCGGTGAGACCACTTGTACGGGCACGAGAATCAGGTCGGAAATGCTTTCCTAAGAGTTCCCACGCACTTGCTGGATCATCAGTATCGGAAATAATACTTTGATTTTCTTTGGCAGTGTTTAAATATATTAACCCATAAGCCTTGTCTTAGACTTAGATGACCCACACCCACATCCAACTGAGGAAGTTTATGGATGCAAAAGCCTAAGTGGGTGGGGAGAACCTTTCGACATTATTCATTTTAATGTTATACACTAAATTATTAACTTCGTGCATAGAAGTAGGTCGCTGAGAGTGACCCTTACTCTCACTTTGGATCGTCTTACATCCCGAGTTTCCTCTACGAACTCCAGCGTGATACGCACTCTGAGCGTTTGAACCTTGGTGTGAAAGCGACTGTACTAATCGTCAGCCCGGAGATTATAGTGTCAGCGTTTCGTACCAGCACCAATTAGCGAACTGTTCCAGTGATTTAGAAGATCTAGCTACACTGTACTCACACATCGTAATTGTGTGAATGTTAGCTCAGCACGGGATCCCAGAAGATTTAGAAATCTACTGAACCTGTACATAATTTATTCACCTGAATAAAATATTTAGTCTAGAGTAAACAGTTTTCTAGCCTATCTCATTGAGGGCTTCGCCTACCATATCTCCAGTACGTTACAACATATACAACACACAAAAGTAGTTTTAAGAATACTTTCATACCCCTCTAAAGGGAACCTTGCATTCAATGGTAAGCAGAGTTGTCAATGGTAAACAGCGAATAAAAATAAAATTTAAAACTATTTTTCCAGTACATTTTTAGTATATTTTTTCCGCATAATGAAAGTGTTTAATGTAATCGGCAAATAATTTTTTTTGTAAACATTACTTGTTAACAAGGCCGTAACTTGTTCCTTTAACTCATATGGCAGAAAACGTATCTCACCCCTACAACCCAATATAGTGAAAAAATATATAAATGGTTTTTTTCTGTATCATATATTGAGAATGAACTCAAAATATTTTATTAATTCTTAAAATATTCCTAGTACATTAATTTTTAATTTTTGTCTATATTTATTGTATTAATACTTAAAAATATTTTCAAACACTCCCGGGGTTGTTGGTTGGTTGTTTGAAATTTAGTGGCTCTAATTCCTCTTGTTACAAACTGCGCTAAATATGACGAAAAACCCAATAAATCAACATATTTTTGAAACAATTTTGATGAAACGGTAAAAAAGAAAGATGCTTGAATCTAACAGAAGAAGCATTTAAAACCAAATAAATAGATAGAACATTTAGAAAGACACAAAATTAACAAGATAATCCGCAAAGTTTGATTAAAAATTAAGGATTAAAATGTAAAAAAGAAACTAAAAAATTGAAAAACGTACAGCACAAAAAAGAAAATTAAGAATTTAAAGAGTAAAAATTATTAAAGTATAAAAATTAAAATCAAGAAATAAAAGATTAAGAGTTAAATATTGTAAAATTGAACACCAAAAGTTAGAAATCAAATGCAAATCTGATTTCAAAGTTCAAGATAGTACAGCGAAGAAAAGGGAATAAGCCTGGATGCGGCATTTTCCCAATGATTGAATTAAGGTTAGGTGATGAATTTCCAAAGAATTTAATGTACAGAGATTTAAAATATATACAAGAAGTTAATTCCTTCCCTGTTTTGCTCGTACGCCATACGGGCACAGCTTTCGGACCTTTACTGATTTGCCAGCACAGCGTACGGGCAATCTGATTTCTATTTCGTTTGCACTGTTTCGGCCTTATTTTTTCCAGTTTTAGTAGCAAATTATTCGATAATTGCCCAGTTAATGATAGTTTGCAGTTTATTGTATTTTCTACTCTGGTTGGTTCAAAAGCGCTAGTTTTTTCGTATGTTTTGTATCAGAAGACGAATTGTTATCTTTCAGTCTATAGTTCTCTGGATATATTTTACTAACCGCCTGATAGTTTTATTGATGTAAGATTTGAATAATATAGTTTTATTTTTAAATAATGGATAATTCAGAGCGTATGGAGCTAATTTCTTGTGATTCGAATATTGAATCGGAATCAGAAACTGAATTACCTATAAATGATAGTAGCGAAAGTTTACTAGATGACCTGATTGTAGTGACTCTGATAGTAGTATAGAGGGAATCAGTCAAGCAAGACAATTTTTTTTAAAATTAATTGTGACAATCCTTCGGATCCGCCTCCTAGATTTGCTTTCACTGGAATTCCAAAAATTAACTTGGATATCGATGAGACTAAAGGTAATCTTCAGATCTATGACGCTTTTATAGAAAGAAAAAAAGTTGTAATAAATGCTTAAAAATATTAGAAATGATAATTTTAATAACATATCTTTACTTAAAAATGTAAAATGAACAAAAAAGTACAATAAAAAAATGTGACTTTTTTTTTATATAATTCTGGAAAAAAAATGAAACTGTCAAAGGGTTAAGATATGTGCGACTGTATAAGTAGTCTTATAATACGCACATTGTGGAGACGCTTAACCAAGCAAAATATGTGCATATGTGAGTCGGCAGTGACCCACCCGTAGACGAGTGATAATCACGTTATGTCTTTTAGAGAGTAGTTGAGGCCACTAGGAAATTTTTTCGTTTACATCTCGCAATTTATTTCACAATGTGTTAATCCAAGAATTCTGCCATTTAGAGTGAACTAAATCTTTGATGTAAACTTTCAGGTCAGGATATGGAAGGCCAGTGTTAAAATAGTTTTCTGCAGACTTGGAATCTATATACACAAGTTCATTTCTCGCTTCAACACTCCAGGAGTATTATTTTGCTATTATCTGAATAATTTATTAGAGGGGAATATTTTTTTTTATTTGTACTTTTCATTTTCATAAGAAATCGGTTATTTTCTGAATTTAAATTTAGTTTTAATAATTTTAATAAATTCAAAATTTAAAACGAATGCCAGGATTTATTTAAAAAATTGCATTCTGGGACATTTTTAATAAAAATGAAGTATGTGCACCAACACAGACATTGTACTTTATACTAGGTTCTTCAACTGGAACATATTTTAAATTCATTTTGAAGAATTTGAAAGCCATTATTCAAGCTGAAATTATTGTTAAGTAATAACGTGAAAGTTTATTTCCAAGTTTACAAACTATAAGAACTGTACCAATACTTTTAACACTACGAAAAATTGTACTATTTCTTTTCAATGCTTTTTTTACTTCGTATGTAGTTAGTATGAAATTTTTATACGAACATTTTACGTGACATCAGTGGCTTGCACGAACCCTCTTTAGATATACTTTATGATGTATAGAAGTATACTCTATGCATATTTTAGAAGTTAATAAACTTTTACAGTTTTTATTCTTTACTTGTAATATAGAAATGTACAAGACATTGAATAACCCCTAATGTATTAAAATGTTTCAAACAAACTAAATTTTTGTTGCAAATTTTTACGATGGCGATCGATACTTTTAGCCTCTGCCAATATTTAAAAATAAAGTACAAAATATAAAAATCACAGATAAATATAATTTATTTCTTTTAAAATAAAAAAGCCAAGTATTATAATGTTAAAATTTCTATTTCACATAAACCGAATAATTAACTTTCGGATAAGAAATGAACAGTTTTTTTTGGGAAGTTACTGTAAGTGAAAATCAAATACTAACACTGTTATTAGTTCTTTATCTGTGTTAGTCAGTGTAGATCAGTGATGCAAAGATTCCTTATGTTTGTTTCCCGGAAAATTTTGATTTCCTATGGAACTCAACTGTTTTTGCAACCTTAGATGTTTACATAGTGATGTAATGCGTTTCTAGCGTAAGGTAAATTGACATATCATACGAGACCACACTCTAAGTTAGCGTTGAATAAAGAGATATTCATGACATGTAAAACAAATTGATAATAAAAACACATAATAAATTACTATATTGAAGCAAAATACTTTAATGTATCAACGAATAACTTTAAACGTAGAGTGCTATACTTATAGTCTCGGAGATGTTTTAAAATTAAAATAAGCTGTTAAAAGGTAAGAAAATTTAAATGGTATACAGAATTTTTTTGAAGGGTGGCTTGTGTATTAGTGGCTACTTCCTGTTAAAATATAAATCTTCAAATGTTATGCGACAGATATAAGAGTAATAAAACGTTCCACAAAAACGTGATATTATTCTAAGTTTAATAAACTCCTGAACTTTAATAGATGTGAAGCCAGTTGTTTAATAACGTTAAATTTTCTATTTCATATAAATCAAATAATTAACTTCCGAATAGGGAATGAACAGTTTTTTTGGAAGTTACTGTAAGTGAAAATCGAATACTAAAATGTTATTAGTTCTTTATCTGCGTCAATCAGTGTAGATCAGAAATGCAAAGATTCCGTATGCTTTGTTCCCTGAAAAATATTATAGATTTCCAGTGTTTTATTGAACTCAACTAATTTTGCTACCTTGTATGTTTACAAAGTGATGTAATGCGTTTCTAGTTTAAGGTAAACTGACGTATTATACGAGACCACACTCTAAGTTAGCGTTAAATAAACAGTTATTCGTGACAGGTAAAATAAAACTGATAATACATAAAAATGATATAAATTACTAAATTGAAGCTAATGCATTAATGTTAACAACATATAACTTGAAACGTAGAATGCTGTAATTATAGTCTCGGAGATGTTTTAAAATTAAAAAACGCTGTGAAATGCATAAGAAATTTAAATGGTATAATGAATTTTTTTGAAGGCTGGTTTGTGTATTACTGGCTAAATTTGTGTTTTAATATAAAATTTTAATTGTTATGCGACAGATATAAGGGTAATGAAATGCTCCAAAAATTAATTATAGTATTCTATGTTTAATAAACTCTTGAACTTAAAAACTTTGTAAAACCAGATATTTCACTGACTCCGACGCTTTTAAGATTAGAAAAAGAAATCGGTGTTACATTCCTATTGGTTTAAACTTAGACCTGATAAACCGAAAGAAATATCTACTTTAAAATGGAATATGAAAAAGACTGGGAATTTAGAATGAAATAATCATAGAATATTATCAGATCAATAAATGCGTGAGGAGCTGACATTGATGTTTCACTATATCGTTAAAGTAATCTCACAAATAATTGCAAAAAAGCGGTAAACAATCTATCCATCAGGTTACTGAAAATGCAAAAATTGAGATAATCTGATAGCTCTGCGTCGGTTTTGATCACTTTAACCAATAAAGATTATTTATCACAACATGATCATACATAAAACATTACAAAATATATCTGTCTTAACTACTCATTTTTTCAAAGACAAGCTTCCCATTTTCGGGAAATTTCTTAGAATTAAACATCATTTACTTAGAGAGAAAATATTACAAGTGACAACGACACTTGCCAAATGATTCTATAGATATCCGAAAATCCCGACATTACATTTTAAGATTCCGTTAACAATGTTCGAATATACTTTCATAGAATTCTTAAAACAATAAAATAAACATATAATTCTACTCTAAATTGCCATCGTCTGGGAGATATGTAGTTGTTTTATAAATCTGGATAATACAACAGTTCTACTGGCAGAGCTTAAAATTACGGTTTTGCATCAAACGAAACTGACCCTGAAGTAAAAGTCTAAGGGCCAATATAAAGACTTTGTGTTTTTCAACAAAAACTGGAGTTAAAACTCCAATACCAAAGGAAGTCGGATATGTAACAGAAAAATGAGATAGTCATAAATATTATAAGTACACTTTTTCAAAATTTAATTTCCAACCATGACTCTCAGCGGTTCTAGAGATCGTGGGATCGAATCCCACAATTAGTGTGGAACTTTATAGACGTTCGGATTCCACCTTACGCAGTGAATGCGAGAATCATTTCTTGAGTGCATTTCGTGATGTTTTTAACGGATTATAATAATCCAATGTCCTATTTTACCCTTCGAGTAGAATGAATATTATACCGTAATTAAACAAAAACTCTAGAAATTAAAGAAATATCTGATAAGTGTTTATTGTCATTAAAAGATAAAGCTCTTTACAGTCTAACAAATAACAGTATTTTTTAAAAATGTCTATAAATACATAATTTTTTCTATATTTCATGTATTATTTATATATAGAATATAACATAGAGTATGTTTAGTTCCACTGCTTCCCTCGTTAGCTATTTACTTTATTTTGAGTATGGTGCGAAAAGTAGGCAGTAGAAATACAACCTGTTTGTTCTCCTTATTTAGATACTGAAACGTCAAGGATTCTTTTTGCTTCATATTAAGAATGAAAACATCCGGGAGAGTATCTTACATTTGAGAGACTATTGTTTTAAACTTCAAGCTTGTCGGAAAGGGAAGCAATCAGTAAAATACAAATGGATTCCTCACAAGAATTTCTGATGAACGTAACTTTCGTATTATTTCCATTTTATGAAATCCAAAATGGAAAGAAACTTTTAAAGCCCACGAATAGTATCTATTCGTTGTCTGAAATTCTATTTAGAAAACATAGTGAAATTAGACGAAAATACTCATTGAAAAATCGGACAGTTTCAGTCCTTTTTTTTACTCGGTATTGCGCACTTTCATATGCTGGATTACTAACGGAAAAAAGTCAGCGTTTTTTTGGCAAGTTTTCGGGTGTTTGATAAAAAGTAAAGTTAACCGACAAAGTGCAGCCTTCGATCATTCAGCCATTGTTCGGCTCTTCTACTAGTGAAAGTATTCCAATTTTCATAAGTAAAAGAAAAAATGTTTTTAACCCTTCCTTTTTAATTGAGGCTGATTTGTAAAAAATATCTTTAATCTTTTCAAAATTGTTTCGTTTTCAGTTCAAATATCCATGTATTCTTCAACAGGAATATAAATCCTAAACTAATCTACTGTGTTTTCCACACGTGCATGTTTTTATGCTAGTAATCTTTTATTATTTACAATCACACGCATTTCTTGCTATTTACTCGACGGATAAACGCATTCCAGAAAGAGCGCGAAACGACGCTGTACTACCAGCACTTTCGTCATTTCCATCCTGGTACGTTACAATAAAAGATTACAAATAATGTATGGGATAGGGTTTACAATATGGAGTTTACAATAGATATATTCAACTAGCCTTTTTTCCATTTTGTTAAAGTTCGACATTATTTAAATCTCGATCACGTATAAAGGAATTATAATGTCATTTTATATCATTGCATGCATTGGCGATATTCTCGAGACATGTTGGCAACTATGGTTGCCAGGTTAGAAGTCTTCTTCGAAAGTGGAATTAACGTACTATTCATTCTAAAAAATTCCAACATGGGGACAGCTGCAAAACGCGCCATTGTAACTCGTGGACTTTATAAGTTTAACGAAGATATGAAGGAAACCGTCAACGACGTAAGTCTTTTAAGCTGAAATATATTAAATATCCGATGTTTATTTTTATATTTTTTACAAAGTTGCTAATTATTTTAGAAAATTACCGATTTCTTATGTTTTTAATTACAGAGTATTTTTAAACTTTGTAATATTAATCGGAAGATTGATGTGACTAATATATTTTTATGAGTACTTCAACTAATTCATTAAAATATGATTTTTTGTTCGAGTATTATTTACATTCGAATTAATGACAGTTTTTCGTTTTTTGTGAACTACTGAATTCTAATATTGTCGTGTCTGTTATGTCAATAAATGTGTGGCAGCCAAAGACCTTTAGTTTTTCAAAAGTGGTTTGTAGTGGTAAAAAAGTTTCAAAATAAATCTTTTATATCATTTTGCATTACTTACGTTCTACGAATAATTTATGTAACTCTATTGCTTCTTTAATTGTTCTTTGAAAAACTTTCAATATTAGAAGAGTTTGCACTGATAAAGAATCCTGAATTTAAAAATAGCATATATACTATCTCGTAAAATAAAAAGCTCCCTTGTTTAAAACAAAGTTCCTCTTTTTAGTGTTTAAATACTTAATTCTCATGAGTCATTCTAATTAATAAAAATGAAGAAAAACTTATAAATTTTTAAGAAAAATTCACTTATGTTAATTATTTTTACCCTAGAATTCTATTTGTTTTCCGTTAGCTGTATTTCACAATTATGAAAATAATCGTGATTTTTACTGTATAAGTAGTAATGTTATTTCTGCTGACTCTTATTTATTGGCTTCGGTGTAAAACTAACATTCTTAAATTTCTTCGGCAAATAAGCCGAAATTGTTTTAAAAACTCATGTAAGGCGAAACATTTGTAATACTTCAGTGATGTTATCAAGCATTTATAGTGCATTTATGGCTGTTTGACACATCTCTTTAAAAAAGAGAATATTTTCCTAATAACTAAAGTTAAAAAAATTAATCGAGAATATTTATTTTAGTAATTCGAAAAACAGAGGAATTTATGAACTTAAATTATATTTTCTTGAAGCAGCTATATTCCCAGTTTGAAAAATAAAAAAAACTAGTATTTGAATAAGACATTCAATGTTGTTTGACGCTAATACGTTTTTATAGTTTATGTAGTTAAGTGCAGTAATAGTTTTAATTAACGAAAATTAGTTTTTGGTTTCATACATGTGTAAAATATAAAAAAATAAATCGCTCTTAAAATCTTCATTATTTTTTCAGGCATCCCTCATTAGGAAGTTTGACAAACTAGTGAGGAAGTGTTGTGCGGCGATGAACATTAAAGAAGGTGAGTGCCTATACTCCGAGAGTATCAGTCACCACCTTCTTTGCCAAATGATCCACCAACTGGACACACTGGCAAAAAAGAGGCCAGGGTAAGTAAAAACTTCGGCTTTCACGAAAAATTACCTTCACGACGTCGGAGTAAACGAAATTAGGAAGAAATTCGCGCTAGTAAAACCCTCATGAAGAAAAAATTTATTGCATATTTTTCGATATTCGATATTCTGCAGGATTTGGTAATAGTTTCGCTTCTTTAATTGTATTAATAATCTTTTGACAAATACTTATTTTATTCAAGCTGATGGCATGGTTTCGATCTGGTGGCAAAATTTTTCTAGTAGTCCAGTACCTATCTTGAGTAAAGTATTTATCGTTGTTTGTGTGATAGCTAAATCTTTACATTTTACTCAAGTATGTTTTTCAAGTGTTCTAATTTTTTTCCTTTTGATTGTTTGGTACTTGTTTAATCCATTATATTGCAAAATTGAACCATCACCATTATTTATAAATTTACATATATCTACTTGGCTATATTGGGATAAATAGTATTAAATATATAGCGGCCTCAGTACAACTTGGTACGTATAGTTAATAGATTGAGAATAAAATGTCCAATTATTTTAAGCTAGAAGATAGCGTTGCAGTGAACCATTTTAATGCGATAAATACATAGCAATTATTAAACTCTTATGTTGTAGTATATTGTAAACTGTTTTAGGTGAAATTTCTTCCTCGAACTTCACATTTCCCTATTGTAATTACGTGTAGAATTAGAAATATTGTGCCATTTTCTGTTAATCTATCTAAACACCTGAGTAACGGAAAGAAACTGCTCGCGACCCAGGAATGCGTTGAAATAGAACTTTGCTACGCACACTATATATATACTAATGTTATCTACTAGTTTGTGAATGTGTCTTTCTTGTTTCCAAATGACTTAATAGTTCGTTTATTTCTAGGCCAGATGGCAAGAGGACCATCGAGCTGGAAAGGGTGGTGAGGCCGTACATCCGGCGTATGGATCGCTTGGTATGTTTAGAGTTCTCGTATTTAGGTGTCCTCTCACACCAGTGCTGCAGTGTTTTGTCTTATTCTTGCATTAGAATTATGATTTAATCAAAATGAAAAAAAAACTAGATAGTGAGGATAGTATTAAATTATTGATGAGTACAGCATTGTAGGTTTTAATATTTTAATATTGTATGTCTGGATTTAAAAGATTGATATGCTTTAGAGTGACGGTATATTAACGTATTGCTCTGAGAAAGACATTCATAAAATAAGAGATTAAGTTACATAAACCTTTAAAATACTTTCATTTTTATTTATCTCAATGTTTTTCAATAAAACCATTTTGGATAAACTTCAGCTGCCTAGAATTTTTAACTATGAAAACATCAAAAGCTTACCTTAATTTATAAGCATTTATAAGGTAATTTTCCGTGAAAAAAATAAACAAATTTGAAAGTATTCAATTAGTCTGAATGATTTCTTCCTACTGTACAGGTATTTTCACCATCTAAAAATTGATATGTCTTATACACTGTATGGTAGTGTCCGGATTTTAGTGTTCGTGCATTTGATTTAGAGAGTTAAAATTCACTTTCTTTATGCATGGAAGTTTTTACCTGTACGAAATCCGTTTTATTCTGTCAATCCGGTTTCTTCATTCATCGTGTAGTAGGAAAAAAACCTGCGACCCCCCCCCCCAAAAAAAAAAAAAAAAAAAAAAAAATTGATTTTCGACATTTTGTTCGAACTATCTCTGCCATTCTTGGATAGGGACTGCCGAGCGATGACCGAATGAAAGGGTAGAGGTCTTCGGAATCAGAGGTCACGGGTATGAATCTCGCTGCGGACATGGATGTTCGTAGCCTTTCGTTTCAGCAGTAGGATGTTCGTAGCAGTTCGAAATCGGCATTAAGCAGTAGGTCCTGGTCTCCATATCCCTAGTTTGAAAAGTAATAGATCGTAGCAATCCTAAAGAATACAAGAAACCAAACTTGGGTAGGGGCGTTATGATTTATATTGCCACAAATTTAAAATTGAGTTTCATTACCGACAGTGTAAATGAGATTTATACTAAACTGAAAGTGCGGTATTTAAGTGATATGAAAAAAAATTTTAAAAAGTAATGAAAAGTATTAGTGAAATAGTGATTTAATGAATATTTGATAGATTCGAGATAATTACGTAAATTATTCCACCTCGTCTTGAATTAAGAGTAATTAAATATTGATAAGAATTTTGAATATTTAATGTCAAATTAAAAATAAACGTAAAAATATGATTAAAAATATGTTAAATCTGCAGGTTTTTATAAAAATGCATTACCATAAAATATGTTCATAGAATGCTTTTTTTAAAGGTTCCATTAAAATGTTTTATTTATAGGAAAAATATGATTTTAGCATTCTATAAATGTATGACATATTTCTATTTTTCTTAATAAAAAAGATTATGAAACATATATTTCATCCTTTTTGTACATGAATTTACCTTATATACTGTTATTATATAAACGGAATAATTAAATACATTAATACTTAATTTGTATTTGTTCGTTTTAAAATTCAGTCTTTCAATTTCCCGAGGAATGGCTAGCTTCAAAAATATTATTTAAAAGTTTACTATTATCTTTATTTCTTTACAATGTATGTTTAACTTAGACATAATTCCAAGGTCTAAAAGAAAATATTTATTCGAGTGGTGAACAAAAAGACATTTTGTTTTTGTAAAAAAATCGTTATAATTATTTGTTTTAGTTCTATTGGGTTACATTTCTTCTTCGACCGTCTTTCAAATTTATTCTTAGATCTTGTTATTCTTTTTAGGGGGAGGACCAAGCGATTCCGGAAGCACCACCCAGGTATGACATCTAATTATTGTTTTCGTCCCCAACACTAAATACAAAATTAAATGTGATTCTATAAATAAAAAATTTAGTACATTTGTAAAATAAGCAAATTTCGTTAGTTTTCAAATTGCCAAAAGGGGAAGAAGTTTTTGAAAACAACTCACTTTGGAAAGAAATATATTCTGTAATTATGTTCATTACAGTTCCTTCATATTTATGTGTTGAATGCATTTATAAACCGAATTTACGATAAATCCGATAATTGAGACCACCCAAATTCCTAATATTTCTCTCCCGTTTAACCATATATCACATAAATCTGAATATTTATGTTTAGGTTAAATTCCAGTCATATCATTTCACGGTTCTGTTTGATAACATTTCGACGCAACTTATATTGGCCCCACATCCCTTATCCATGCTTACCCCCTTTTCCCAAGTTTGTTTCGCGTTTGCCAATGTCCTGATATTCTATAGAAAAATATCAAGGCTATAGTTTACTTCGCTACAGATATAAATGTTCATTATATAAATTGCATATAAAACGGCGAAAAAATTTATCGTAAGTTTTAATATTAATTATGCAGTAAGTGGGAGATTTCCTAAATTTTTAATTCTCACTTTACTAGAAAAAACCAGTCAACACAATTTCTTAATTTTAAATCAGTATTTGTGAAGTTTTTTTAATACCAGTATCAAATCGATATTTTTTTTCTCATAACAAGGGAGAAGCATCCATACAAATGACATTAAACTATAAAGAATGTATGTAAAAAAAAAAAAATGGTTGCGCTTCCTGTAATTCGTGATTTGAATTTCATACAGCAAGACTGAAAAAAGATTTCAAAGTATTTATGCGAAATGTTTTAATTATTACTAAGCATATTTTTGTGCGTCTGGCCGAATGTTAAAGTGTTGATGTTCGATTATTCAGTTTACGGAATGAAGTTTTATTTTTATCATCTATTTGGATAATCAATTGATATCCGCTTTAAGCTATCATCTCTAAAAACAAAACTTCAGTACGTGCTTATCGTTGTTCCAACTAATCACTCCACATTGTCGAAAAACTGTGTTATCTGATCTTGCAGACATTGAGGATACTAAGATTTGAAATATATTTTTTCCGATTGTCCAAGAATTATTTAAAAGTAAGAAACAATTAACATTTGATTAATACGTCAATGAACATAGATTACGTTAAAATATAACTCCATATAACAATGCCGTGTGTCTATCGTTATTTAAATAATTTAAATGACATATACTGAGATAATACTTGATTTTTTTAACGATATGTACTTTTTTCTTTTATTTCTAGGCTCATTGAGGAGGAAGAGGAACAGCCTGTGGTAAATGTTTATTTACTTTATTCTATTCTAATATACTGAACGATGACCACATTCGTCTACATCTATAAATTTTGACTATATATAAGAATAGCATATATCGTTTCATTATATCGAACAAATGTTGCGCTCTGTTTTCAGGAGTAATTTCGATATAAATTGGTCTAATATTTTTTTAATTCAGTTTTATTATGAAGGCAAACTCTCTCCGCTCATTATTTCAGTTGATAGTTACTGGTATTGGAAATTATTTTCTTCCTTCCATATGATTTAGGTGTCGCTAAGAATTTCGTTATTAAATTTTTGTGTTCAGAAATTAGTCTTTCATCAGTGGGAAATCCTATAATAACATTTTTAACAGAAAACATAAAAACGTATAAAATTAGCAATAGCATAAAACCTTTATTACATATTTGATTGTTAAGTTTGCATTCATTTCTTAACAGATACAACCAGTAGCCGTCCAGGTGGTGGAAGTCCAGCCACCAGAGGCAGTGGAACAAAACCCTGCCGATGGTGGGCTTGGAGACCAGCAACCGGAGGAAGAGGAAGTAGAACAGCTGCTTCCGGAGGCTGTACTTCCGGAAGGACTCCGGTCGCCCGCACCTTCTTCAGGTTTCCATGAAATGTCTGAAGATGAAGACATGGAACAGTTCCAGGAGGAGGAAGCAGCCATTGTGGATTTTGAACTTCCTGCTGCTGCCCCCGTAGCTGCAGAAGAAGTCATAGCTGAGAATCCAGCTGAGTTAGCTGAGTTCCAGGAGGAGGAAGCAGTCGATATGGCTGTAGAACTTCCGGCTGCTGACCCCGTAGACGCACCGGAAGTAATCGATGAGATTCCACCAGCCCGGGCACCATTAAGGCTAATGGTTATGGCCAATGATGTGGTTGAACAGCTTCCAAGACGACAGCCTGCTGGGGAGCTGGTAATAAGGAGGAGACGTCCTGTCTTCAGACCTCACCCATTCAGAAGGGTACAGCTTCCTCAGGATGACAGGCTTGTCATAAGGAGGCGACCCAGCCTTGCCATCTGGCCTTATAGAAGTTGACACCCCTGTGCCACAGCATAAGGGTGAGTTGTCCTTCGACCAAACAGCTGATAGTTGCTTAGGCCTGGTGGAGACGACTGTTCAGGCGCTGAATTGACGTAAGTTACCGTTCATGATTCATTTTTAAGAATAAAAAAATCGTCATGAAATATATAAAGTAATTCCGACATTATTATTTTTAATAAATATCTATCAATACCTAAGAAGTCATTTGGAAAATATTTTAATATTAAAATATTTTTAACATGTAGAAATTTTTTTAACTATTTGTTCCAAAACTAATTTAGACGACTATTCTCGCTTATATGTATTTTGTTATACGATGTATGAAACTGGATAAGATTTACTATTTCCTGTTAAAGGAAAGCAAATTAAAGTAATCATTTTTAACTTCTCAATTCTGAAACACTTTACATAAAACTATACGGAGTGTGATGAGAGAGACAATTTCAAAATTTTAAGTCTCCAATAGATTTATAAGTATATTTAGATGACTGTCCTCTTTATGCAAAAATTCGTTAATCTGTCTGTTCAAATGAATGCCGTGTTTGAAGTATATATTACAAATTTGGATCAGGAGAATTTCAAATCCTGTGTATCCTGAATACTCGGGACATAATTGATGTATAAAAATATCGGGATATCTGTCTAACCGAAAAATTTGCGTTCTCCAGTCGAGTCGGATTCACCTTAAACTGTAATTTGCATCAAACACAACATCGTGTGACTGAAAATGATTTTTAAATTCAAGAATGATTGTGTACATATAACTTAATTAACTTAATAAATGGTTGTTTATTCTTAATTCTGGGCCAAACAACTGGAAATGAGGACAATTCATTTGGAGCCCAAAGTGTAATGCAAAAATTAGAACAATTCTCATTTTTACCTTCGTAGGTGAAAATGCTGACCTGTTGAAAAACGCATTACTTGATATAATATAAATGCCTCTTTTTATACCAAGTTAAGGATTAGTTTGAAGTTTATACTTCTTAGAAATTAACTATGTTTTGAAACAACTTAACGAAGGTAATTTTCACGATGCTTTCATTTATTCCTTATATTGCGGAATATTGGACCAATATTAAAAATGTCTGCTATAAGAAATTCCGTATATGACTTCTTTATGCAGCGCACTATTACTTCTTTTAGAACACTTGACAAAACACTTTTTATTTAAAAGTATTTGCCTTTATTCCCTTATTTTTAATATTTATCTATAGTAAATGCGTATGGTATTTCTCTAGTAATAGATGTAAACTTAAAATATCTCAGATCTATTCGAATGCGTGCTGACTTACGATCGTCGAATGTTTAGAGTGCTAGTGTTCTGAACGAGAGTTCGAATTCGATTTTAATCAGTAGGTCCCGGTGTCATGAGACCTCGTGTAGCAAAAATGTAGCCCGTAGCTGTCCAAACCACACGAATTGGGAGGTTGAAAAAGAATCAGTAAATATTTCCTTGTTTTTGGATCTTTCTTTCTGTTTATCACCTGCTATTTGTGAGATCCTTATTTTCCTCCCTTTTCGAAATGGATCGGTTTATTAATTAAACCATTACATTTAAATTTTATTTAAACAATACATCATACATTTTCTGCCATACCTAATAATGGTATGTAGTTATAGTTATCCAGTAATATGTACAATATATTACTGTGTAACTATATGGTAACTAAAGTATTACATACCACATATCATTCTATTTGCACATTTTAAAAATTAGGAATTTTTAATATCTATTTGAATTAGAAGATTGAAATGGGTGGTTATCGCGTCTAAAAATTACGAAATTAAAATTATGGCTAAATTTTATTTTCATTGAGAAACCATACCAAATGTACTGTGAATTTGAATTCTGTTATCTTACCGTTTTACAATATACTTATTTATTTACAGCTCCTGTGAACTTGAAGATGGCGTCTTGTAAGTAAGGTAAGTTAATTCTGTATATTATCTCTATTTTCTTGTCAATATTTCGAATTACTGTAATACCAAAAACTTCTCATACGAAGTTTATATTTAAAAAAAAACAGATCTACTTGAGAAGGCTGTTTTGCGTGGTAATTTGGGCTTTACTCTAGTTCACAGCAATAATTCGGGGAATTAGAGTAATTTGACAGAAATTTAATAAATTATTTTTCGATCCCCAAACAAAACTGAAAAACGAATTATTAGATATTTTCTAATTCTTTCCTTAATGAAAGAATAATATTTCTTTCTTGATGAAAATGGAGAGACAAAAAATATTCAAATTTATACTAATTAAAACTTAAAAAACATAGTTTTTTATCTTTGATATATTTGCGCTATTGTATATATTTTTTATGGATTTGTAAAGGAATAAAAATATATTAGTCTATTTTGGGTATATAAAAATCCTTCTGGGTGATGAAATCTTTATATAAATATTTACATAAATATATACTAGCAGATCTATATTTTGGCCGAGAAAATGAATGCTTGTTGGCATACATTAAGATTAAAGTGAAATGTAGCATGGCGTGGCTAATCCTGTTTATTTCGGAACTCGATTTCTTCAATTTTTTTACTTCGGTTATGTAATCCTTCTATCGTATATTAAGTACATTTAAGATTCACTAAAGTGTTTGGAGAAACGACGATCGAATGTTTTGTGCCATGTTCACAGCCGTTCGGTGTCATGTTTAAACGGTAGAGCCCAGTTTCATTATATAATGTGTAACAAAAAAGTAGACCGTGGTACAAAATCAAAAAGAACCAGAATGCTGCACACAAGTATTGCATTAGTGATACCCCATGAATAATTTCTTACTAATATTTGGTTTATTTAGACTTGATTCGAATATCAGGAATTATTTTCAACTGAATGTTCATCATATTCATGCAAGTTAAAAAAAAATGCGAAATTAAATTTGTTGTGGCATCATCTGTTACCTTACGGGGATAAATGAATCGCTGATTTGCGACACACCTTGGACGCACTAAAGGATCTTTTCAAGTAGATCGTCATTGCTTCGTCAGACATCGAAAGCATACCTGGCTTGTTTGACTGCATCGATATTCATTGACGCCATTGTAGATATCTATGGACGCGAATGGTCGCCTGTTATAAAAATTCTAATAATGAAAGGATTTTTGTAGCTTTTGTAAGTTTTAGATCTCTTGTCTATCTTCAAAATTCGCTTGACTTTCTTGATTTTCATCGTTTTAATACAACATGTTTTATTGCAATAGCTGCTCCTTTCAGTTCTGTTCACCATAATTTCTGACTGGAAAATGGCCGAATGGTACGACGCAGCTCTTCGGTAACTGAGATTCTGAGTTTGAATCCCACTTCAGGCATATTTGTACGTAGTTGTTTTAGACATCACTATTAAGTATTAAGTCCCGATAACTTTAGCCCTCTCGTGTAGCAAAATTTGACTCATAAGTTCCACTCAAAATCATAATGTAGGAGTCCTGATGTGTTGGAATCCAGAAAGCGAACACTTGCGTTTCTATTAAATGATTCTGTACCAGTTTCATCTGAAGCAGAAGTGCTCGCTTTTATGGAAGTAATTTTATTCGAATGGATTTAAGACTGTTTCATGGGGATAACTGCCTAATTCTATATATCTCACCGGAGTAAAAAAAACATAGTTAATCATCATTCTCAGATATATTATTGTTAGTTCCACATCTAGAAGAAATTCAGAGTAATTTTACATAAAACAATTACTGAACTGAAAATCCCTTTTAAGCTTTCCTTTAAGGAAATTATAAATTTAGCACAGAGGAATAACTTATAAGTAGGATATAGAACGATACACCTTGCATGTGTATTAAAATTACTTTATTTAGTGTAATTAAAACATATTTCGTGTTATAAGTGCACTTTATACTGTGTTCTACTATTCATTTCTGTGTCAGTCTTATGGATTTCTGTTTCCGTACTCATTTTTATTTTTCTTTCAGGCTGTTCCTCGTGGTTTTTTTTTCTGTTCGCCATTAGTAAGTTTATTTTTTTCTTATTTGCTTTTTAAGTGCTCTTAAAAATTTTATTACATTTTTCTGAACTTTAAAATTTGTTTAAAATTATTTTCAATTTTTTTTGGTAAAATATTTTTTAATTTTACTTTTTTTTTCTTAATTTCGTAAATGCATTGTCTGATATTTTAATTTTTTTTCCAAATCAATTGAATGAATACTCGTGCATTGTATATTATATTTTATGTTGATAATTTTATTTTTATTTTATTAAATTTACGATTGAGTCCTTTAATTTCTTAATTTTATTTTTTGATTATTTAATTCGTTTAATAATCTTTGTTACAAGTTTGTAACTGTTTTTTTTAATGTTACATAGATTGTAACTAATTATATTTTAATTTAAAATTATAAATGTATCTAATTGTAAATTAAATAAAATGTATAATATAAATTAAATGTGTATTATAAATATTGTAAATATATAATATAAATGTGTTGAAATTTTTTTGATATAATTCCTTTTATTTCTATTATCAAGCTGGATATTATTTTTTTTTTCGTATGTTACTATTGTAACATTTATATTATTTATTGTCCTTTGAGAAATTGTTTTATTTGGTAAGCTTTAATTTTTGTTTAGTGCTACAATGCAAGAGTTTTCATTTTAATTTTTTTCTCATTTTTGGTAACATATGGATGTTGCACATTTTGCGTAGTTTGTTTTTAAGGGTACTTAAAAAGGTTATTTGTTTTTTTACTCTTTACGCTCCAATGTTATGGCTCATTCAACATGTATTTTATTTATTTGAAGGCTATTTATTGTTTAATTTTAAAATATTTTCATTACTTTTTTAGGAGTGTTGAGTGACTTCGCGGTTTTTTTTTACTTAAAAATTGCTGTTCACACTTGTTTCATTCATTTGAAATTGCCTTTTATTCTTGTTTAATGCAGTAGAAATTAATGTTCATACTTGTTTACCTCAGTAGAAATTACTGACAACTATAAATTGATGCAACTCAAACATTAATGTTTTCGTGGAATGAATGGAAATACATTGGAGCACAAAGAGTTAATAGATGTTTTGTGATATTAAGTGGAAGGAAAAAGTAATTTGGTTTGGAATGTTATTAATTTAAATGGTTCAATCACGTGATGGTATGTGGTAAACATGAGTTAAATTTGAATAGTATTTATGAAATCTTATCCTCATATATTCTCTGTGTAAGAAACGTGGTGGTGGTCAGTCTGTTTTGGGTCCAGTGGGTCTACATTTAATCAGTTTCAATAATCACTCCTATATTTTGAAACATCGTACAACGGTAAAAGATCGCTTGAAATAGTAAGAGATTCACCGTACAACTACACGCATCTCATTCATAGATTACAAGTAACTTCTGAAGCTAAATTTATTTGCATCCATTTCTAAATTTTATTCATTATCGAACACATGCATCGTATCCTTTGGTCGAATCGAACGGAAAAAATAAAAAAGGATGCAATTGGTATGTATAAAAGCCATCGACACTGCTTTCAGAATTAAAGTAGAAATATCTTCCATTTACACGCGTATTAACAAAAAACATAAAAATATGACTTTTTAGGAGTTAAAGGGGGACTAATGTGTCAGCAATCGTTCTTAACTTGACCTCATGTGTCGTCTTATAGTATAAAAATTGATGTGTATATAGTATACGCCATACTAATATAAAACTTAGTTTTTTCGACTATTTAATTTTTTTTAAGTATGGCTTAAAAAGGAATACATTCAAAACTACGACAGCCCACTTCGACAAAAATTGAAAATAGTGTTCACACCATGAATCAAATGTGTAAATGCAAAAAAAAAAAAAATCAATAAATTGTGTTATATTCTAAATTTTATGTTAACTAAATCTTCGCTATGTTTTAAAAAATTTGTAGTAATGCAAAGTTTCCAATGGATCATTAGCACGACATCGATATGTAGTCATTCCTCCAAAGTTTTGCTACGCTTCCAAATCAAACGCTGCTACTCCGTGATGCACATAATGCACTGTAGTAAATTTGTTAAAGTAGGGTTTATCTATGAAACCATATCCCTTTTAATAGCTATAGTGAGAGATGTTAGTAGAAATGATCCAACATTTTCAGTTCTAAATTAGATTTTAAATTCTTGTTTCAACACTTTAAAATGTTAAAAATATGATTAAAAATTCTATTATAACAATGTCATACAGAAAGGTAATTTTCAATAAGAAATTTCAATTTAATAAAAAAAACTATCACACAATTTTTGAAATAAAATTTCTTTTAACCTCTGGTTTGAAAATTAAAGATATTGCAAAGGTAATTTACAGACCGTGCATTGCCGTTTTAATTGAAATTAGTTGTTTTTAGAATTTTTTAAAGATTAAACAATTATTCCGAGATATTATATACAAACTTGAAAAACTAAATATTACAAGATACCGTCTTTAATATTTTATGTTTATCCTTAGCTTAAAGAGTGAACTAACGTAAAAGTTGAAATTTGTAGTTTAAAAGATTTATTACATAAGAAAATGACAGCTAGAAATTCTTACAAACCTGATACGGAAAAAAAAGGATTTTAGATAATTAAAAAGTATTTTGAAACCAAATCGAACCCCTGTCTGTACAGCTGTTGACAGTATTTTATCCACGAGATTGACGAAGTGCTTGCGAGATATGTAAAAAATCTTTATATTACATCCAACATGGTACGTAAAGATTTCCTCAGTGTAACTATTTAGCCTAGGTGATGACGTAACACTAATCAATGATTAATGAATAAATTCCAAAAATATTTTCTAAGGCAACAAGAAAATTATTGGTTACGAATAAAGATCTTTCTGTCCAGTTTGTTAAAAATACTTCATAATGTACAAAAAATTACATTTGTCGAATGTAACTGAACATTGACAGAGATAAACAAATTTTGAGAAAGGAAAATTTCTCGTTCTGATATTTATTCTCGATATTATAAGAATTACAAAAAATATACGCACAAAAGGTTTACTAATTTTAAATACTCCGAATGTAATCCATTCTCAAGAAATGTGTATTTTAAAGACAGGTTTCAATTAAAGAAGGCAGACGGAAATTCGTAAACAAATTTGAATAAAACTACGACAAATTATAGTAAAAATCCAAAATTTTCTGTCTAAAAGTCATTTAACTAAAATTTTAAACCTGCACTCAGATTACTTTTTATGATAATGGTAAAAAAGAAAAATGAAAGCTGTTATGCTATAATAAAAAAAAACTTATGAACCTGTTATTAAACTGATGATTAAAAAGGTGTAAATCACATTGTCCAGTAGAAAATTAAAAGGGAAATTAAATATTTCTGAATGAAAGAAAAATCGGGAAAATTCTGTAAAATGTATTATTCCAGGTAAATATTTCCTATGTCAATTCATCTGGCATAGTGTCTTTCTTTTTCCATCATTTAACTAAATAAGAACTGAAATGAAATGTATAAGTAGGCACTTCTTCATGTGACGGTGATTCAGACCTAGGGTCCCGAGGAAAAGTTTTCGAATTCCATTCCTGGTTTATACACTTAGTAGTTGACAAAGTTTGGTACACAAAATATTTAGTCTAAATTTTTTAATTCTCCCACGTTAATAAAATTTTCCTCTATCACATCAATAAATGAAATGTTAATGAAAACTTGTAATGAAAGCTTGTTGCAAAGTGGTCAAACACTTTAGTTCATAAAACAAAATTAATTTACACTAACAATTTACCTTTTTTAATACATATGAAATCTTTAATAGATACTTAAACTTAATTTAAAAAGCTGACCAAATAAACGGAAAAAATATTTTTCATATTTTAAACCAAAACGAAATTCTAGAAGTTTCCACATTATATACTCATCATTTCTATAGATATTAATATAAAAACTCATGAACTAACTTCAGCGACCAGCCATAGCACTTTTTTTCCATTAAAATAATCATCTCCATAAGAAGAATGGATCATTCGTTCTTCGGCAGTGAAAAGTTTTGAAGGAAAGAAAATGAACTTATAAACTTCCATCATTAAATTACTCTAGTACCGACGAAATATTCTTCAAACGAACTATTCATATTAGAAAACTGGGTACACGGATGCTGCAACCTAGGACTAGCATAGAGCTGTCGAAGGTGATGTGATCTACTGCCGTGACGGTGCTTGGTGAAAAATTCGTAATGAACATTGAGCAACAGTTGAGCCAAGTGAAAACATATACAACAGAATTTCTAGAACATTGATGAACCTCTAATCCTGCTGCAGTTCAGGTTCTTCAAAAAGAATTCTGCAACCATGCTATCATTGGAACGAAGAGGAACTATGGACATTCACCCATCGTAAACTTTTATCACTTGATCTACATGGACAGTACATATAAACTTTGAAGACGAAACGAAAGCCACTGCCCACATACTAGTGGTTCCGAAGCAGATTGTCCCTTGTCGTAACGACTGTGCACCAACAAACAAAAGACTTATCTTATTTGATAAAAGAAATACTCTAAGCACTTTGAATATCCTACTTTGAATCACGCCTTTCACTGAATTTAATATTCCGTAAAAAAGACGATCTCGAACAGAACATTTCATCCATCGATCCCTGACCACGAAGGTTATAGAAAGTCTCACCAACACCATGGAACGCAAAAATCGAAATCCTAGACAGCCACTTCCATATTCGACGTGTTTTCTTTGACCGTGTTGACTGAAACTGAAATCCTCATTCTGAAAAAAGACTTAAAAAAAATTTTAAACGAACATTTAAAAAAGCATTTAATGAAAAATTAAAAACTTTACACACTCTCGACGTTGTTTACTTTGTAAGTAAACATGCAAGTTGATATTCTTATTATCGAAATAACACTCAAATATTTAGTGGACAGATGAAATGAATAGAGAAAACAACAACAAAAAAAATAAGAAATCTGTAAAAAAATGTAAAATAGAAAAATAAGAAATAGAAAAAAGGAAAAGAATTTATGACGAAAAAGTATATCTGTTAACTAAGGGAAAGACACTCGCTGTCAGGTATATGTATTTGGCAGATTTGTTGAAGTATCATTGTAGTAACATATTGAAGAAGAGTCACTGAATTTGTGGGCCACACTCAACCCCATCTTACAATGAACTTTGATAGTTTTTCAGAAGAGTGAAATGTGTAAGATGTCAGCAGTGATTCTTCATTTAGTCCTACCTCATTTCCATATCTGTGAATTTGAGATAAAAGAAATTGGAAGTTTCTGTACTTTTGGCTGGTTCGCAGTACCTGAAAGTTCATGAAATTTCAATTACTAGTAAAAGTCATTTAAAAAATAAGGTGAAAATTTATATCTTATTTTTAATACAAAATTTTAACAAAAATTGAATTATAATATTTAATTTATTCGTAAATTATTTCCAGTAAAAGTTAGGAACTTATCATTTTCTAAATATTTTACTCAAATAAATACGTTTTGCATAAAATGATGAAGAGATTTAAAAGAGATTTCCGAATTTAATAATTATTCTTAAATATAACTCATGAATTAAAAAAAAAAAAAATTAACGATTTGAATTTTTATTTTTTTATACTTCTTATCAAAGTCTATATAATTGTTATTAGAAAAATATGTATAAAATTATAGATCACTTGTGCATATAAAGCTGATAAGTGTACAATTGATATATAGAAATTGCAATGGTTCCTGAATGAAAAAAAAGAATCTAATTGAGATTTAACTTTTATCGATTAAAAAAAATTTATAAATCAATCTTTAAAAATTCTTAGGATTTCTACATCGATCCTGTGAGGTTTAATGTACTCAAATGCAAGGGTTGGTATCTCGAACTCGGGATCGAAGGGACTTCTGTTCGAGGTCCATAATATGCCTTGCATGTCAAGTACTGTATTAAAAAGTAGGAAGGGTGTCTTCGATTATAAGTCCCGGATGCTTTCTGCTTATTTCACCGGTACAAATGTTATTTCTTAATAACCTGTACTTACACATAAAGTACTATTTGTTACATTTTTCTTCATATGTGAATTTTTTTCCTTCTCAAATGAAAGAATGGAAAACATTAGTATACTTTTGTATAACATTGCTTAAAAAATTAGTTATGATTCTATTTCATTTTCATTGATTTTATTTAACAACTTCAAAAAAAAAAAAAAAAAAACTATATTTTAACACTTATTTTCAACGGCGAAAATTTGTCTTTCCCTGGTAATGCTTAAATTACTGTATATTGCATTACATATTTTCTTTTCCAGATTTTCTCCAAAATGGAAAATTTTACATTATGTTAAATTTTTAATTTTCTAAAATAAATTACCACCTTATATTTATTACAATTTAAACCTTGATTACTCACAATATCACTTCAGCGTCCAGTCATAGCACTTCACATCTGCTTCCAAAAGACCAAAGATACAGTAAATTTTCCTTTATCTTGAAGAAACATTTTGAGGGAAAAAAACTGTTAACAAAACTCTTTGGTCAAAACGACAGCTAGATTAAACGATTATCGAACTGTATTTTATAAAATAACTGATGAAAACAGTAAAGCAGCAGAGTTAAGGGCTAAGATGACAGATGTAAACTGTTGCTAAAACGATGCTTTCGAGATATTCGACATATAATATTTCAAGAACCAACCACAAACTGCGACTGTGGAATAACGATCCCGACGTTGCTGATTACCAGAATATTACAAGATACTTGGCTTCATCGGAGACATCCTGTTTCCCTACTTATTCAAAATGCAAACATCGGTAGCGGAGCAAAGGATGTTCCCAACATTAACTTATGAGTGATAAAGTCCTAAGAAGTAATACCACTTCGACATATTGGCACTTGACATAAATTCTCCCAATACTGCATTAAACAAAGAACTTTTATCGCACTGGACTTTGTAAATCCACTCTACACCTAGCATGGTTCCGCAGTACCTACCTTCACGAATATTCATCAGACCTATCCCTCGTCAGCTTCTGGTTGCAAATCTTATGAACTAAAGTTCTCGTCGCAACAGCCAATAGGGGGGCAGGCAGTACGATGACCAGCTTCGTCTCTGAGACCACGAGTCACGAGGTGCGAAGAATACTTACGAGTTCAGTGTTCGACTTCACGAGGAACACAGAGTGGTACGAGAAACCTCAAGTACGCTTGGTCATCATTTTGTCTACTCACTGAAGGGTCGAAAGACTGAAAAGTCCTAAGAACTAATATCCCTTCGACATATTTCAGTGGACATGAACTCTCTCGCTAATGCATTAAACAAAGAACATTTATCGCACTCTACTTCGTAAAACCACTCTACACGGAGCATGGTTCCGCAGCACCTACCCTCACGTCATTTGATCAACTTTATAGTCGGAACTAACCCTCGTCATCTTCTGCTTGAAAATCTTACGCACTAAACTTCTCAGCGAGACAGCGAATAGGGGTCAGTTATTACGTCTGCCAGCTACGTCTCCGAGACCCTTACTCGCGAGATGCGAAGCATACTTACCAGTTCAGTGTTCGACTTCACGAGGAACACAGAGTGGTACGAAAAACCGCAAGCACACTTGGTCATCCTTTTGTATACTCACTGAAGGGTCGAAAGGCTGAGAAGTCATAAGAACTAATATCACTTCGACATATTGGCAGTGGATATGAACTTTCTCACTAAACCATTTAATAAAGAACTTTTATCGTACTATACTTTGCAGTTCTGTTTTCGACCTCGAGAGGAATTTAGAGTGGTTCGAGAAACCCCAAGCCGCTTGGTCATCATATTGTCTACTCACTGAAGAGACGAAAGGCTGAGTCAACCTTGCCCCAGTCAACATTTCGAACCTTGGACCAGTGTCGTGGGAGCACGAAAGTCTACCCTTGAGCCACTGGGATTCTAATAATACGAACTCTGTGATATTTTTTTATTAATATCAATTAAGCCTGTGAACAGTGCATAGGAACTGGTACAATGATGAGAAAACAGAAAATGAACTTTAATCACGCTGTCATTACACATATATTGCAAACCTGGTTTCCTCACAAATGGCGGATTTCCTGTGACAACGACATTTTGTTCAAGTAGCGATGGATCTTTACTTCTTCCGAAATCCTGGATGAAAAAAAAAAAAAAAAACACGATCTCTCAGATCATCTTTGAGTAAAAGCATTTACTGCATTTGACACAGTGAAGGTGGTCTTTACCTTACATTCCAGGAACCGAAACGAATTTATCATCTACCAGTTCCAAAGTGAAACATTCTGTTCGTCTAGCCCTGAACCTGACTGCTCATGAGGAACGGTTGGAATCTTCGAAAATAAAAAAAAAAATTATGAAACTTGTATGCAAAAATATTACCGATAGACCTCTCAAAATATGACATTCTTTAAACGATCGTAAAAAAATGCTTTTAACTTCAGAAAGAACCTGAAAAAGGAGAATCTTATTCAAATGACTTTTCGATATATATTATGATCTATATCATGTTAAACGGTTCTCCATTTTACGATAAACTATCACAATCCCAGAATTATTTAAATATGGACTGCGATTCTACCTTTTTCCTAACATCTCTTCGAATTATTTGCCACTTTACACGAAACTGTACATGTCCATTTGTAAAACGAAGATTCAGCAAAGTGGAAATTTAAGTGCTTATGGCTGGTACGAAAGTTTTGTGAGTGAATGTAATTTTAATATTTATTTTTTAAAGATTTTAAAGAAATTAATAAGGTCAAAGAAACAGAAGGAAAACTAATTTTAGAATTGTTCACTTCATAGCATGAAGTCCATTTATTGCGTCGAGTTTTAACTTAAAACTTCGGGTTTTTTGTTCGAGGTCCAGGAAAGCTTTGTACGTCGAGTAAGGGTGTGCTAGGTTTGGAATCGCGAACTGTAGACCGGAGGGTCTGCCGTTTGAGGTCCATACTATACCGAGCATGACCGTTACTTTTCCGATAACTCGAACTGCGAGCCGGAATGTCTTTGATTCGAGTTTCAATATATCTGACGTCCTGGACCATTATGCGAGTTTTGCTGTTTCCAACTGCCAAACGGAGATACTTCCAATTAGAAATACAGAAAAGTTCTTAACGGCCTGTATTCTTTTCTTTAAATTTAAAATTTCAGACTATCTGCCTTTCTACTTAGAGCCTGAAGTTGACTTAGCCAATGCTTTCTAACGTTCTCATTCGAAGAACTAAAGGTCGAGTTTAAAAGTTTGTATATTGCGAAAGAATTACTTTCCGTTCAACAGTTACTTTTTAAAATGGTACATGAACATAAAAGCTATATACTTTATACCACCTGATATTTTGCCAAGCCAAAAAATTAAATGAAATTTAGGATTAAATTTAGGAACCATTGCATAGATTTACATTCCTTTATTTGTATTTGATAACTCTCAGCAGAATGTTCAATAAATAATTATTTTTAAAAAGGAAAAAGTATAAAAAATGATAAGTGTAGAGGGTGAAGAAATATTTACATTTTACTTCATTTAGATATTTATGTAAAAAAAATGAATTTTCTCTTTGTTATAGTTAAATAACAGTATGAAGGTGTAAATTAAATTTATGAAAGTTTTCCTGAAAAATGTTTCCAAAAATAAGAATCGGAAACAGGTGTTTTCCTTATCAAATCACAATACTTTTATGTATAAAACTCTGATATGATCTTTCTTTTATAAAAATTTACTTATATATGAGTATAAAATTTCCACAAACAAAACACAGAAAAACTAAATAATACATACATTACACTACATACATTATATAAGCATTACACACGCCCACAAACAGACACACATATATATAATACACACACACACACTACCGAACACTTTGCAACCATTTATTCTAAATTCAGAATCTTCTTTTTCCCAGGAACGGAGTCCGTCATCTTTCGATCTCGGGACATGTTAACTGTGCTCTGTTGCTTGCAAGCTGTGCCTTTTTCAAAATTTACCCAAAATTTATTAGTTTTCATATATATCTCCTGGAATCGTATATTACGCAATTTTTTCGATTGGTGAAAAAAAACTTTATTATTGAGTGCAATCGATTGGCAAAATCATGTAAAATATTCCGCATTTTATTCGAATATCTAAATTTCTGGTTCTCAAAATATACGAATTATTGTAAGTGTGCTTCTATATAATACATCGAAGATAAAAAATATTTTTTGTCAACCAAATAATCTGTATTTCAAAAAGATGTTAACATTCAAAAAGATGTTAACAATAAAAAAAAAATTGAGAATATAGGAATGATCGTAAATCTTCAGAATAGATTATAATGATGTTTAGTGGAAACGTTGTATAAAAAAAAAGTTCTCTAGGATTGTAAACTTGAAGAAACTATTCATTTAAAGTCTAAAGATGAAAGACAATGTTCTGTGATTTACTATTCGTCAGTTATGTCTCGTTTGCCTTCTTACCTTCTTTCGATTTACAAGTTTTAGTAGTAAAATTAAATTATTTAATCTTTTAAATTCATATCACGAATGTAAACAAGTATTCCGAAAAAAATCAGCTTTACTACGTTAAAAATATTTTTCAAAATTAACCAAAAATTAAATAGTTTTGCATGCAAAACTTTCGATTGATTTTATGACAAAATTACAAAACGATTTTATATTTTATGCGTCATATTAACTTTCTCTCCATCATTCCCTCGGACTTGCATTAAAAGTTAGTTTTAGTCTTTCAAATGGAATGTACCATGTGGATATAGAGAGCACAATTTCCCATAACGTGGGCAAAATGATGTTGACAGCTAAATATTACGTGCCTAATTTTAGAACGTCATTAACACATACGCATTTCTACTTGAGTAAGAGCAAAATATACTATGGTTAAATGAAATAAAAATGCTTAAATATGTTATGAAATTTTTTTCTAAAATTATTCTCATTGTAGTTGGACATTCTAAAAATTCAACGTTAGATTTAAACAATCTATTTACACGGGTGAGTTTTTAGACCCATATAACTCAGTTGATAAAATTTTATTCCATTGCTGGTATGAAAATTTGTTTCAGATTTTGAAGAATAGATCACGGAATGTTAACAATCATTTAACAAAAATATGGTAATGTTAAAGTACAAAAGTAACTATCAATATTCTTGGTATAACGTACAAAAATATAAAACCTTTAAGAAATGAATTTAAAATATTTGTTATCAAGCAATGCACAGTCTAGTAAATTAATTTGAACATATCTTGGAAATTTCAACCGATTTATTACTTAATATTAGCAATAGTGTTATTAAAAGATTTTTGTTCAAATTAATGCTTCTTTGGCTTTTATTCTTCAGATTTCACCGAAAATAAAATGAGTTTTAAACACTATCGTAAATGCAAAGTTTTCGGAAGATTTAATGTAGTTTAGACAACTATAATCTTAACAAAAAACCCTCAAATTGGAAAGCTTCCGTTTGTGAATATATTGATCTACGTACAACTAAACTGCAATCGAATCAAAATTAAATATATTAAAAAAAAAATTTTGGAAGAATCTTGGAAGAGTTTTGTAAATACGATTACGTAGAACGAAAGTGATATACGAAAATTAAATGTAATATTTATACTATTCCTGTAAAGTCGAAATTTTGTGTGATAAACAGTTAATTTTCACGTATTTTTAAATTCATTAGTGGCTAAACAGAAAGTCAAAAGTAGTCTATCAATGCTGGTCTTGAAACTAGTAAATAGTCTTTCAGAAAATCGATTCTATGACAATATTAGTTATGTGTTTTCTATGAACTTTTCATTCGAAACTGATATAAGTATATTATGCCATACTTGGATTCTTAGGGGAAGTACCCATTATCTCATATATGAGTTGACTTCATATATCTTTGTTGTGCATGCTTTGACAATGTTGTTTCGAATTACAGTTTAGATAAAGTTCTAAATTATAATATTTATTCGTAGGGAATGTTTGAAATAATAAAATTTTAAAATTTTATTTACTGATGATTCGCAAATTGCTATTTGAGGATAATTTTAGCTTACGGTGTAGATTGTTTCTTGAATATGACATATGTAATCTTTTGTCTGTAATTAAATTACTACAAAAATAGTTGCATTTATGCATTGATGGTGGACACAAGTGTGCAAAAATACATTTAATTCATTTTATTTTACTATTTTGGTATCTTGAGGCTTTTTAAAGTAAAGCAATGTATCTCTACATTCATAAATCTGTTGCATGATTTCACTCCCCTATTGAGAAAATAAAAACAGTTATCTTTACTTCGAGATCTTCGTGTTTCTAGGGGGAAAATAACAGCTGCTGTTCAAAATTGGCTTAAAATGACTTCTGTAGTTTGTATTTCGAAAAAACGCTAATAATGATCTCATCGATGCAATAGCAGAAAAGTTAGCCCCCCATTAACTAATAGAGATTTGTCAGATTAAAAACGATTAGAAATTTTACGTTTAAAATTAGTGAGAATTACGTATAGAATTGAAAACTGTTTAGTAACAGTTCGGAATTTACCTTTAATTAGAATATAAACTGTGTACACGCATATTAGATATTTTTATAAAATCTTTTCAATGGGAGGGAATTTTAAATGAGGTCAACTTAGCTAAGAATCGTATTTCTGGAACATTCTTAAGAAAATTTACTATAGAACAATGAAGTATTTACTGAATTGGACACTAATTTCCTATCGTTAGTTTTTAATAAATACAATTTTATTTAATACTATAAATTACTGCCTGTTAACTGTGATACTAAATTCTGTAGTATTACAGAAATTGTATAATAAAACTTCCGCTTTTATGAATTCTATTGGCAGTACTTGATATTATTAACTTCGATTAAGTCGATGGCTTTTTCTGTGAATAGTACGGTGTTCGTTGATATATCACACTTTAGAACGGTATTAATATCCGTGGTGTGGTAACTTTTGATCTATCTTAAAGTACAACAAATGTAACTATCCCGTAAGTCTGTTTTTATTCCCACTCAAGTTAAGGTGCTGGTTTACCAATATAAAAGCGGTTTTGCGATGCGTAAATAAGATAAACGATATTTGATGATATATTTCAATGTGTTAAACATATGTAAGGATTTTTATATTTTTATGGCGAATACTTTATCTATAAAACGTAAATAGAGTTTTAAAAGAAATAAAATGGATTTTTTTCAACAGATATAAAGATTATCGCGAAAGCACATAATTAAATTATGTGTTAAAATATAATATTTTTATTGCTTTCGGCTTTCAATGTTGATTCATTTGTTTTGACAAAAGAAAACGATGCATGTTCTTCAATTTATTTCATTGAAAAAAAATATTTGAAGTGGACAAGGGACCTGGAAATTTAACTTTATTGTTCAGTGTTAACAATATTTTGCCTAAAATAATTTTGATAAATCAAAAATTTATAAGCTAAACATATATCTACCGTTTAATTATTATTTACGCTAAACAAAATCTATTTTACTTGTTAACAATTATTATTTAAATATTGACTTTTAAAATCCTCGCGTACATTTTATATTTTAAAATATTCTATTTGCAACACATTATTCTGTGTTTCTCTCAAATTTCGGGGCATTATCTATTCAAGAAATTGTTTAAAACCTGGGTATACTTTTCAAACTTATGTCTTCTTCAGATGCACAAGTATAATACAGCATAAAAATGAAAAATATTTGAGATCATCGTGCATATTTCAATATCCGGATACATTATTTGGATTTAATATAAAATCCGATTTCATTTTTGTATTTAAAAAATATAAATTTATTATATTACCCATATATTTTATCATTCTACATAAAATTACGAATTATATTGAATGACTTCAATAGAAATTTATTGTTTAAATAGCGAAAATGTTTAGTCCTGTCAAAGTATATTTAACAATCGTTAATTTTACTTAAGGTTTGAGGAATAAAAAATCCTACATGAATGAGATGCTGTGTTGGGTGTAATCTGTGTTAAGAATCCACACTTTTCTGGATAATGTCATTTTGTGGATCTGATTTCCTGCCCTTGGTATGAAATCTTGATTATTGGTTCGTTATATATTTATATCATTATACTTATACATTTGTTGCATAAACTGACGAGTATAAAATAGAGATGAAATATTATACAAAATTTATTTCCGATAGCTAAATTTTTTTAAAAGAAATATTAAGATATTTGTTAGAAGACTTTTATTAATATCTTGAATATACTAAAAAAGAACACAATGTCTGCTTGATTGACTTTGGATATAGATTCTCGTTTAGAATTACAAGATCCCCTATACACTTTGTAAACATACGATGAAGTCTGTTAGACAAAGAGGTGATGCATATTTTAGTTTGGAAAAATGTCTTAAATATTTATATAAACTCCAAGAAATTTAATCATTTGTATTTCTTTTAAATGAAACATTTTACAATATTGTTCGTATTTCAGTATAAATTCGTTTTCAAACAAATCGTTAGTTTCGTAGAAACTTAAACGAATACGTCCGTAAGAATCATTTGTAATTTTTAAAAATTATATAATTCCATGCTTCATCCCATTTAGAAACTACTTTTCTGAAAATGGTTTTGAAACAAAAATATATCCGGAAACCATCGCATCTCCGTTCGTTTTAAATTAGCTATTTTGTCTAATTCCTATTCTCTACCAATCACCTAGCTTAAGACTTTCGATCAACCTTACTGTTCGTGAAAGATAATGTGAGATATTAAGTTATGGACTTATCGGTAGGTCGCTGGTCTTCTTTGAATGAGTTCCTGGGTTCGAAGAATCCTACAGTAATAACGAGTTTTCGAATTCGAAAATAAACTCCCAGGCTTAATATCTTTCAAGTAGCCAGTAAGGAACGAAATCATTCGATAGAAACAAAATCAACTGTGAGCTACCAAAAGAACCAATGGCGAAAAAGTTAATATTTTCTAAGTTACTGAAATATACAATTGTTTGTAGTAAATGTAAGATATATTTTAATTGAACTGTGTTTAAGAATCTGTTACTAAATTTCTCTAATCTACGAATATTCGCTTTGGAGTTACGCGAGATTCTAATATATATATTTAGAGGTCAAAATTAGTCAAAACCATTTCCTATGATATTTTAAAGTTAAACATCCCTTGTTAATACGTTCGCTCATAACACTGAAGAAAGTTGATATTCATTCTTATTCATCTTTGAAATAAGAATTTCTTTCCAATTTCAGAATTTAAGTTCTTTGTGAGTGCAATAATTTCTTCGCTTTGTGCACTTTCCCTTCGCTTTGTAGAAGAATTCAAAAATAAGAAAAGTTTAGAAATGTAAAGTTTTTTTTATTAGATTCTACTACTTTCCTTTGTTTAATTTTAACCCGAGTATTAAAACCAACCAGGTCATAAATATAAATAAGTATCAAATCTTAAATTTGTTTATGGCCTGCGAACATGCGTTTTTAGTTTTGCAGTGACTTCGTTGCTGTTCTGAAACGGCTTTAAACATCAGTTTTCGGTCTCCTTAACCGTCGTTTAGCAAAATTGTATGCCGTAGCTCTCTCAATTTCAGATATTGAAAGGAACCATGCTGAAAAAATTAACTATTTTTCAAATCGTAATTTTGTTTATTGTTCATAAACATATATTTCTATAAAATATAGGATAAATATTAACTATAGAAAAGATATTTCTATATAAAACAATTCCCCATTCTACGCATTATTTTTGAGTTAATCTATAGTACGCCAAGACAATTATTGTCAAAACCGGTTCAGAAATGTTCGAAATGGTTATTCAAAGTTTAAAACTAAACTGTCCCTTACGTAATTCCACAAAACCGAAGCTTTACGAAATGAACTCGTGTTCGAAATGAAAATTTATTTTTGTAATTTTGGGTGAATGCAGTGATTACTTAAATTTGTAAATCCGTAAGAAATAAAAGTAATTTAAGAAACTAACAACATTTGTGAAATGGTACTGTGATCTACCAAATTGAAACATTGGTGGTTAATGAACATTTTTATCAATTGTTACATTTATTTTTTGCTTGTAAAAAACAAAGTGATTGTGAAATCACTTTTAATTAAAATGTGTATAAGATCTTGAATGAATTTTAAAAATAAATGAAGCGATTTGAGAAATAATTCTAAAAATTGCAGCTAGTTCCATCTCTGACTAACTTTAATGGGAAGTTCAATAATCCTGCTCAGTAGATTAAATAAACAGAGATTTCATGACATTCAACTGAATATTTCCCCTTGAGGTACTCGAACTTAACGATCGACGTTTTTGTGACCTCTCCCCTACAATGATTTTTAAAACGAATCAAATATGGAAAGCGATTTGATTAGGAATTCTATACGGTCTTTTGAGGAACGAGAACATTCTTTTAAATGTAGATATTTTCTTCATAATCTGAATTTAATGTTAGTTGGAATTTCTAGAAGTTCAATTACAAACAACAAACATCAGTCACTGTTTGTTTTCTCTGACTTTGGTAAATGACACTCGTTTTTGTAATTAAGTTAGCCAATATGAAGTTTACTTTGATCTACTAAAATTTTTACCTCACATACTAAAACTTCGCATTCGTCTAAAAAATTTTGTTCTTGCTTAAGTTAAATGGTGTCCTTAATTTTAAGTTGCTTGAGTTCGAAATATCGAGATAAGTTTAGTCTGTTTTACTAGTCAGCCTGAAATGATTATTACCTTATTAATGTAGCAAACTTTTAACAATATTACAATGTTTCTTTTTTAATACGTCAAATGCTTTAAAATACAAATTATTCTAAATCTTCGAAAATAACATCGTCACGACAAACCGTAGTGACACAGACTTTTCGCAATACAAAAGTAATTTTTTATGCGAAAGTTACTTTATTGAAACTATCATATGCACAAAATATAAAAAATTAAAGCTGAAAGTTATATATTCTGTTTGTGAGTTACGTTAGGAAATTTCCATTGTGCATCATAAGAATAATAAATTAAGGTTATTTCCAATAATAATCGATTAGCAAGAGAAAACAATATCGATAGAATGTTCAAACCTTAAAATGCAAATAAGGTAAAAAAAATGTAGGAATTGTCAGACATCGCATCTCTATACTTAGGATTTCAGCAATCGAATTTCTTATTCTAGTCCTGCCTAAGCAATACGGTCACTTATCTTTTCAGTAATGTTTACAAACATGCAACACAAATTTACAAATGAAAGAAAATCTGTTAATGAATTTATACAATGTATGATTCCTTATGGCAATCATCTTGTGCTCGTTCTCTTAATGTTTCAAAGTTACATTCGTATCGCAAATTAACTCTGTTTTCTGAGTCAGTAACCATTTCATCTCGTTTTATTAGTTAGACATTTCTTTATAAAATAAACACCTTCAAAATTACAATACTACCTTTTTCCATAATTAAGAATTCTAAACTGGTCTAGTTTGTATTTTTGTTTCTAAAATAATTTCAAATTGCAATCAAGACTGCCTTCTCGATTCGATCATCAATTGTTTACAAATTTTGAGATAGTACAAAACAAATTTATTTAAAATAGAGCAACCTCTAATTTTTTTTTTGTTTTTGTCGACATTTTCTTCTGTATGAAATGGGTTGAAACGTTTAAGACCACAATACTGTAAGACACAATTTTGGATTAATGTTCCATATATGAGAGGAAATTAAATTCATTTTATGTAAAATCTTCACAAAAAATTCGATGAAATTTAGAAAGCAAAGGTATGTTTTACATATTTATATATGTCTTATCATCCCTTTTTCCTTCGTTTTGAAATGGTTAGTGTAATAGTAGAGTGCATTAACCTTAAACCTCGAAAACAAATTTTTAATTTAAAGAAATGTTTTATAAGTATGGAACTTCTGTGTAGAAAATGGATGAATTTCGAATAGATCAGGAAAGCAATAGGATGATATAAATATTAAGTGTATTTATTTAAGAGTAGAAAGATTTAAAATATTAGGTTATTTAAAGAAAAAATAACATGTAATATTTGAATGCATAAAGTATAAAGAAATTTATTGTAATTAATCTACCATCTTCTTGATGACGACCTAAAAGAAACTATATAATTCATAACACTGTGGCTATTTTATTTTCAGTCTTTAAATTTATTTTCTGTTGTTTCAATAATATTAAGAGCAAAATAATCCGAATTTATTAACTTGTTACCCGCAATAATTCCAAGAATTCTCATCCTATTTAACTTTTAATTTAACATCCTATTTAACTTTAACCAAGAATTCTCATCCTATTTACTTTAAAACTTACGCAAATCTATTTTTATCCATACTAAACGAGCAATTGAATGTTGTGTACCGTCTAACACATCGTATAGATAGGAACGTACAGAAAAAAAAACTGAACTAAACACTTTAAAAGCTTTATATAATTAGAAAATACACGAAATGCATCGCCTCTTCAGTTTTGGGGAAATGTGTGGTTTTGAAAACTTTATATAAAGCAGAACAAAAATATTTTATTTTGTTACATTGAAAAATTGCATAAACAGCTGATACGCCACCACTCGTGTTATACCGTTAATGTCTCCCACACTTTTCGAAAGAAAAGTGAAAAACTATTTTGAAATTGTTTTCTCGAACGAAATTTTCCTTACCAATAAAAGATTGCATTTCTATAAAAATTCTGATATTTTCAACCTTTGTGTAATTTGTAATAATTTATTTTTTGAATATCGCATATGAATTGTATTTTTCAGCAAATACAGTAAACCATCAAGTTAGTTTCCTCTATTATAAATCTTCCTTTTACAGTACTGTGTTGACATGCGATACAGATTCTCTCATTTTGATTTTCTATAAATGTCATTGAATGCTGTTTAAAATGACGGCCACCAGGACTGGATTTATTATTGGAGTTTGTTCCAATTTAGTGTTCGTTTTACTCTCACGATATAATTCTGGCTTAATATCATTCTGAAATTACCTTCTGCAAAAATAAATCTGGTTTTAATATATTAAAGTGATTTTCGTGAAAGGGTTTCGTTTGAATTTGCAATTCTTCCTAAAGCACATTTTATACAGGTACTTATAACTTTGTACTTTTTTAAGATAAACTGTCCTACCAATATGAATTTTTATTCTAAATTGTTACTGAAATGTGTGTTTACCTTTGGATACATTGGCAACAATATTCCCCCTTTTTTGTCTATTACTGTCGCATAACATTGTGGTTCCCTCCTTGAAAAAACAAATTTTCCCGATATTTTAGCTATATTCTTTGCAGTTAAAACTTGTATTTCGTTATAGACATATATTCTTGTCTGAAAATACTCGTTCAAGATGGATTCCTCTTCCGTGTCACGTATTAACGTCCAACGTAGTTTGGCTTAAAATATTAAAGTTTTTTTTTACTTTTATATGTTATATAAAAGACGATATTAACGCTATATAAATCACAAGCCTTTAAAAATTTATTAAATTGAGCCCGGATTACAATCCTGTAATATCATACAAAGGCAGAAATAGAAGAATTTTATTTTATATTTTGCATGTGCCCATGTTTGAAGCTCTCATCTGTTGACGTTTATTAGAATATATCTCCAGAGTATCTAAAAGCAAACTAAAGGGTGTTACTATCTCCGTTTGAACCATTTGAATTAATAACAATATTTGCTTTTCTTATTTCAAATGATTTTTTGGCGTATAAAGTATGTCAATTCTGATTGGATGCATATAACGCTAGTGAAGTCTATTGTAAAAACGATCGCTCGCAAACGGTGTAGCCTTCACATAGGAACATTGAAAGAGCTATATTTTGTGAGCGTGTGAAATTTGTGTAAGGATCTGATTTTGAAATTATATCGTTTTTGTTTACTTAATATTTAAGTGAATTTACATTCTCGTGTACCTTCCATTCTATTGATAGTTCTTTGACGAGATCTAAAGATCTGAAATTAAATTAAAAATCTAAAGGTTTAAAGAATTTCCTTTCAAATAAACGATTCTAGAATTTTCTAAAACGTATCAACGTTTTTTGTTTCTAAGTAGTACTCCCGTTTTCATCCTAGAATCGAAATTTTGTTTTTAAATTATGGCATCAGAGATTTGTAAACACTGAAAATGTTCTAAATATTATACGTCGTACTCATTTTTGTAAAATGTATTAATGTTGACACCCTATCGCATCCTTTTAAGTTTTTTTTCCTTATATGATTTTTTGCCTTTTTTTTTTTGCTTGTTTTTCTTTTTTGTGTTGTATGTGTTTATACAATTCCAAACCGAACCACTTTTTTCTTTATTTGAATTCTGTGATGTGTCATCAGAATTATAATTTGCACTTTCCTTTAAAGGTTCAAAGTAGATTTGTATTTTAGAGGTAACGTTGTTGCCCTTTTGAAGCTAACAACTGCCCTGTGGTTGCAATCAATCGCATTAATTTTCATTATACTGAGTTTTTCTTTAAGTTTTTTTTTTGTTTGTATACAATTTTTAAAACTAAATATTTCAGTTTAGTTTTTGTAGAATTTCTTCTACTATTGAAAATATACATACTGATATTTCATTATAAACCAAATTTTTTAACCGTTATTACGGTTACCTTTTACACCGTAAAAAGTAGTGATAAAAAATTAAAAATATGTCTGTGCATAAAATTGAGATGTTTTATTATAAGGAGTTTAGGTCTCGTTGCACGATGACAGTATGTACCTAAAAGTTGACAATCCTATTGCATTAATATACAGTTTTTAATATTTTTAACATGCTAAAGATAATCACTTTTGAGAAATTGCATGTACTGAGAATACAAATCATATTTAAATTATATTGATATATTAAGCAGAGAATGGAATCACAATGGAAATTTGCACGAGTCAGTGATACAAGTTATATAAAATTAAACTTTCCTCAGCCACTCCTTTTTGATTTATGCAATTTTCTTTTTTGCACACCTTCAAAATTACGATTAGTGTTCATTTTTAAAAGCAGACCTAGCAAGAAATGTTTTTTCTTATAAATTCTAAAAATTGCAATCTTCGTTTTATGCTCCTAAGTGAGTATCTAAATACCAAAATAAAGTCATTGCTTCGTAATCGTTGAATTAATTGTTGTTAAATGGATGCAACATTTATGCCTTTAAAGGCAAAATCAACAACGGAGAGTTTTGTTTGTCTGTCCTTTAATAAAGTTAACAAACTTTCAAATACTTCAAAAAAATCTAAAATTTATCAATCGAAATTTTTGGCTTTAACTGACCATCGGATTTAATACACTATAATGGAATATTACAACGAGTTATAAAGAAATGCATAGTATGATAGCACCTGCTTTCCTTACATATTTTGAATCAAAATTCTTATATTGCCTATTTCTGCAGGTACATTTGCAGGAATTGACAGATAAGTACATAAAAAACTTGTAATTTGCAAAGTCGAAATATTATTAAGTTCAAAATTGTTTTTAAACTTCAGTGGGAAACAAAATTTTAAAAAATATTTCGAGTATATTCGATATATTAAAAATACAATTGAATAATAGAATCTGGTTTCTATAAAACCTGTATGTGTTAAAAATCTCGATTATAAATGTAATTGAAATCAGAATTTTAGGTATTAAACATTTTTTTCTACATCAGTATTTCTACATAAACTTAGTACATAAATTTCGTAGGCAATGAAACAAATTAAAACAAAAGTGTATTCTAAAGTACCTCAATGTGCAGAAAATGATGATTTTGGGATATCTTTCGCTTTTAGCAGCTTGAGTGCTTAATCCTGTTCGAATTCGAAGTATACAATAAATGTTAAATGTGTTTTTCAATCGTCCAATTTTGATATTCCCTGCTCAATTAAATAAGACGGACTTCAGTATGTCGATAAAATAAAGCACATAACTGCGAATTTTTCTATGACTTTCACTATGACTTTTTATGTTCTTAGCTAAAAATGCTAGAAAAGTGGCCAATGCCGTATACAATTATTCCTGAATTTTTTTAATTAAAATGTTCCGCATTGTTCGGTTTCTTTAATCTATTGTTGGTTCTATTTGCAACACGTGTTTTTATCTTATAATATGCTGCTTATAACGATAAGTTATTTAAATTCAGTTTTTAATAAAATGATTGTACAGAATGAACTAGCTTATTTAAAATATAGAATATTCTATTACTACTGATCGATCTAAAATAGGCAACTGTCTTGGGTACAGTTTAAGCTATAACAAAACCTCTCTACAAAATGTGTTTAAATGTGTGTGTGTGTGTGTGTGTGTACACACTGTAGAAAGGAGCCATACTTCAAAGAATTCAAAAATTGTAATCAAGATATATCATAGCATGCTAATTAACTCTTCGAAAAGAAATCTTATAAGAATTATGAAAGCTGTTCTTGTAGCTATTATTGGAAACCTGTCACTCACTTTCAAGTAAATCATAAAAGAAATTTTTAAGTCAAAAGATGTAGCGAACATTTGTTTACCTGTTTGTGAAATTTGCAGTTTCTTAGAACGTTTTAATCTATTTTTCAAAAATGAATTCGTTAATCACGTAATTCAATGTCCGTCATTCTACGGATTACCCTTAATTTTGAAATTCACTGTAGTAGCTTGAGTTCGCTCAATCCCCAGCATTACGGTGATACATTATCAAACGGTAAAAAAAGATCGAAAATTTTAGAATTAACTGAATTAAAAAAAAAACAGCTGGTGGTGGGTTGTTTAATTAAAAAAAAAAAAAAAAAAAAAAAAAAAAAAAAAAAAAAAAAAAAAAAAAATAAGTTGTGGTGGGTTTGAAAAAACAAAAAAAAAAAAAAAACAAAAATTAAAAAAAAAGAAAAAAAAAAAAAAGTTATTTTTTTGGGTTCTTTGGGGTAAAAAAAAAAAAAAAAAAACATAAAATAACGAAAGAGATGAGGATGGATTCTATGTACTATTGAAGTTTTGCCAAACCTTTAAATTTTGGTTGGTGGGGAGCTCTCTGACCAACATATTTGTTACCCGATACTTGATGATACAGAGACCTACTTTTTACAGCCGTGTTCGGACGGCTACAGATATTCATGCCAACAGAGGATCCAAACCAGGTCCTGCAAAAGAGAGCCTACCTTTTCGGTCATTGTTCAGTCTTTCTCCTGTCATTCAGTGTGAATCTAAATTTTTAAAGTTTCTTTTCAATTTTTCTATTCACGCCCTGCGTTAGTCAAACGGAAAAAAAATTATGCTAATGTTAGACTATTTTTTATCAGATAAAGAAATCTCTGGATAAAGATAAAAATATAAATAGTTTTATTTCTAAATTTCTCAGATACTATATTGAATACGTTTACTGATATATGAAAAAAATATTAGTAAAATTGAAAATTAAGACTTAATAGTTAAAGATAAACAATAGTGGAATAAAATATTCCATATATTTTTAAAATTTCACCTTTTTAAGAAATTTCATTTGAAAATTTGAATAATTTTTATTAAGTTATCGGATTTTACAATTTTTTATTTACTTTTATATGCAGAAATAAACCGAAAGAAAAAAAAAAAAAAAAAAAAAATGAGAATTAAAAAAAATAATAAAAAAAAAAGAAAAATATATACCCAAAATGTAGACTTAAGCAATTAAGAATATCTATTTTAAATATTATACATTTCGAAACAAAACATAATCCAAAATTTAAAAGAATAGAATGTATTTTAAAAATTGTTCATGGAAGTCGAAAATCTAACGTGTGCGGCGAAATTCTGAACTGCCGATGTTACATTTGGTTTCGTAGTTTATCTGAGATATATTCGAACTAAATGGTGGACCGTATTATAAAACGCTGTTTTTCCGTATCGAAGATTTTGAGTTTTAATCACACAACTGGCATGGCTATTTAATCCCTCAGAATCAGATTTAAAAATTTATCAGTTCCATTGTCCTAGCCCTCGCGTAGATAAAATATTTAACTTAGTATTACAATAAGAACGTGGAATAAAATTTGCAAGATATTTCTCGGCGTAATAAAAGGAAATTTAAGATTTTTGTTAAGCATGACGTCAGTTTTTTTTTACTGTATTTAATATATTTCGCAATTAAAGTATCAGATTTAAGAAATCTAAACCTTCGTAATTCTTCAAAATTGCAAAATCTGATAGGATTTGTTGACTTTAAAAATGTTAATAATTTTCTTCAATAGTTCTACTTTCGTGAACTAAAATCCTGTATGGGTTTTTCCAATTATATCCACATTGCATGCGGGCTTATTTAGTCTCGGACTTGCGCAGGCATTGTCTCATTTTATGAAGGAAGTAATCAATAAAAATTAAAAGATGCTTCAAATTTACAAAGAACGACTCGACCGAGTTATATGAGAATATCTCGAGAGAAACAATGTATATCACACCATAAATCCGTATTCGTCGTTACCCTCTAAGTAGCAAAAATTTACTACCCATGTACTTTTACTTGACCTGTGCTCCAGTGACAGTCAACGTTGACGACAGTCAAGTACGTTTCCCGCATGCAATGTGTGAATTATAATTTTAAAAAAAATTGAATGTCTCGTAAGTGATAAACGGTATGTGAGTGTATATTATTGTACAGCACATACTGCAAATGATTCAAAAAATCTGTGACCGTCTACTGTACAAGTGCTAAATAGTCTAAAGCTCATTTTAGGTAAATCGGAGAATTTTTTTCTGATTTCGAGTAGCAGTGTGGCTAAATTTTGTCCAAGAAAGGTATCCTGTGGAGGAGAAAGAAGATGAATTTTGTACAGAACTGTGTGCCAACTTGAAAAGCGTGAGGATTTTTAGACGTTAAAGCAACAAGAAGCAGACCAACTTGCATTAAAACCAGGATAAAAAAAAAACAAGGTAACATATAGTAATTTTGAATTTGATAGATAATTTATGATTGAATATGAAATGTTTATAAAGATCTACAAAGGTTACATTGAACAATAACATTGTCGAATGTCACACAAAATATTTCGGTTGATAAACATTAGTTTATTTTAATGCACATTTATAATCATTTTACTATTACAGTTTAGGACACCATCTCAGACGAGAGCCACTTCTATACATACAGAATTCTTTTTTTTTTCTCGTGGAACATGATAAAAACGCACCTAACGGTGTGAACCTCACCATTCTCCCCACCTTGAAACCAGTGTTTCAAGTGATTACAAATGTTTAATAACAAAAACAATATTCATTCTTTTACACAAGTTAATAAAAAACACAAAATACATAATAATCAATATATTCATGAATTAACAAATCAAAATTATATATTACAATATTAAAATTACAATTAATTTTGTTCCATAGGCAATGCGCAAATTTTAGAAATGGCTCTTTTACAGGTATTAGACTGTTTTTATTTCAACAACACGAATTTCCTTATCATTACCACAATAAATTTTAACAATCCTACCTATAGCCCATTTATGACAAGGCAAATTATCTTTAACAAAACCAATCGCCTATTTTGACATTACTTTTTACAAACATCCATTTAGATCTCTGTTGTAATTGACTTAAATAATTACGATGCCAAAATTGTGACACATATTGTACAAATCTAGTAATTTTTTGCCATCTCTTGAGATGACTCTCCTTCAAATTTGTCAAATCAGGCTCATTTAAGGAAGTTGAAGATCGATTTACTAAGAATTTTGCATGAGTAAGAACTTCAAAATCATCTTCGTCAGCTGACAAAGGACAAAGTGGTCGAGAATTCAGAATTCCCTCAATCTGTACAGTTAAAATGAAAAAACTCTTCATAGGCTTAATTTATTCCTTTAACAAAACTTGTTAGATGGTATTTTAATGACTTTATAGTTGCCTCCCAAAGACCGCCAAAGTGTGGGGATCTTGGTGGAATAAATTTCCACTCAATACCTTCTGCAGCTAAATAGCCTGCCAGCTTTTCATCTGGTTTTTTAACCATTTCATGAAGTTTTTTAATTTCTTTATCAGCTCTTACAAAATTCCTAGCATTGTCTGAAAAAAATTTTGCACACTTACCTCTACGAGCCATGAACCGCTTTAATGTCGCTATAAAGGAATCAAGTCAAATCTGAAACAATTTCAAAATGAAAAGCTTTAAAATAAAAACATACAAAAATACAAACATAAATTTTTGTAAAGCACCCTTACGCTGAGCCTTAAGCCTTATTCTTAATAAGGAAATGCCCACAGAAATCGACCCCAGCACAGTTAAATGTATAATCTAGTTTAACTCTTTCCTTGGGCAAATTGCCCATGATTTGCGTAGGCACAATAGGTTGGGCTTTGAAACAAATGATACATTGATGAACGATTTTTTTCTGCAGCTATTACATCCATTCAGAGGCCAAAATTTTTCTCTAATAAGATACAGTAAAGAAGAGGCACCAACATGTAAATATTTTTTTATGAAAATATTCTATTATAATAAGAGTTAATCTGTGGCCTTTTGGCAAAATCATTTGATGTTTTTTATTAAAACTATAATTACTATTACTCAACCGTCTCCCGACAATTCCTTAGAGTCCAAGAAAGGATTCAAAGATTTTAATTTACTACTTGAAGGCACACAGTGGAATTAAATCTTTTAGTAGCAATATGTTTTGATTCGCCTAATAATGGGGGTCAATCTTAAACCGCATTTTACCGACATAGCTCCAATCGTCATTTCTGAAATGTGTTTTCATGAAATGATCTTCACATATTTAACTCTCATCATTTTGTAATTTATTCCCCTCAATGTCTTAATTTCCCAAAATTTCTTCAGGGTATTGCCTAAATCATCATCAATTATGAACCCACAATGAATTTTTTGGCTATCTGAATCCGAAATACTACCACTAGCTAAATATCCAAAAACACTATTTTGAACTAACAATTTCGAATTTGACAAATAGATTTTTTTCTGGTCTCAACAAATGGTAAAATCATTTAGCACCGAGGAGACAATCAGTTTTTGGGGAACCATAAAAGTATCAGCTAGATTTATATTAGAAGGAATTTGTTCTTCAACCTTTAGATATTTAACTGGCGTTAACTCAGTAATTTTATCTACAACAAGGAACTCAAATTCATGATTGAAACTCTTATCAACATTTGAAATTTCGGCAGTAACAAATTTGGTAACAGTCTTTAAGGAATTATTTAAACACGATATTGTCACATTAATTTTTTCTTGTTTTAACCCTAATCTATTTGCACACTCCTTAGTCATAATATCTGACTGACTACCTACATCAAGTAACTCTCTAACAGATTGCAAATTCCCAAATTTATCACGAATATAAAATACAGCTGTGCTCAGCAATACAGTTCCCATTAGTTTATTTTTAACAGAACTAGTAGCCGAAAATGTCGATTGCACATTTTGATTGGCTACACTTGATGTTGGATAAAAAACATTGCTTTGTGGGTTAAGAGTAGACATCGAACCCTCTCCATTACTTGTTATTGTACTAGTTTCATTTTTATAACTCTCACTGGATTGATCAGATTCTTTGGGAAAATGAAGTAATTTATTGTGTAGTTTTTTACAAAAGCTATTTCGCGCGTAACATTTCTTAACACAACAAGTGGGTGAAAGGCACTTGAAACATAAATTATGAGCTTTTACAAATCCTACTCTATCACTGATAGACAGTTTTTGGAAATCCTGACACTTAAATATTGCGTGATTATTATGACACATGATACACTTTGAATTAGCATTCGATAAAAACACTTTAGAATTATTTCTATTATTACGATTCTCAAAATTGCCCTTTCGAAATCTTGTTTGATAATTATTAACTACCGATCTAGAAAACGAACTACACTGAGTTTTAGTTCCGGTTTTAGAAGCTAACAATAGATCACACTCCCTGCCTAACTCCTGAGGTGTAGAAAATTATTCTCCTTGTTTAATATTTATGACTTTAAATCTTGAGCAATAGAACTAAATATTTGATCGGAAATCATTAATTCACACAGATTAGAAAATTCTTTCAGTTTACAAAGTTAAATGTAATATTCAAAAAACGAACTAATTCTTGAGGAAAGTTACACGTAATTTTCAGTTGGCAATTTCAGTGCCCTTTTAAATTGTTTTAGACAATCTTGAGGAGTTGGCTGAAATTCTTTCAAGACAATAGCTTATATTTTTTTCATAATTACACAATTCTTCTTTTACATGAACCATTAGATTGCCGATTGTATCCCTCAAAATATTTAGTAAAATTTCGGCTTTAAATTCATCACTTTTGTTTTGAAAGCTTTCTCAAGCGAGTTGATAAAAATATAAAACACTCAAGGATCTGGAATAGTCAATATTTTTGACTCGATTAAATTCTCTAAATTAAAATTCGCATCATTTCCATTAAGTAATTTATTTTCACAAGAAGCAGATTTGAGCTTTAGAAGTTCTATCATTTGTCCATGCGCAAAAGGGAAAGTTTCTAATTTTTGTTCATTTAGACTTTTTTCATTTTCAGCTTGTTCCAATTTTTTCGACTTTCTTACAAAATATCTATAATTATATTTTTCACAACGTCATTATTTTCATTATAAACGCTAACTATCTTGGATTAAACTAATAAGTTCATCTATTTTAAAAGAGGGTGGAAACTGAATAATTAGTTCAGAACATAAAGTTTTTAACTCATCCTTTTTTAAACTGCTCAGAGACATAATGGAAAAATGTAATGATCACTTGAACAATAACAATCTCCACTTTCGAATCGAAATTAAAGGACAGTTACGTACCCTCTATTAAGGTAATCCACAACGAAATCACTACACTTTTTTGTATTGACACTGGCACACTTTCGATTTTAAAAAACACTATCACAGGTCACTCCGCTGTTTTACTAACGATGCACAAAGCAAACACGAAATGAATTATAATCACAAAACACGCACAGATAAACCGAAATCACTTGCTGAATTCTTCTCCGACGTTGTACGGACCAATTATGTTGAATGTCGCACAAAATATTTCGATTGATAAACATTTTATTTTAATGCACATTTATAATCATTTTACTATTGCGGTTTAGGACACCATCTCACACGGGAGCCACTTCTCACACACAGAATTCTTTTTTTTTCTCGTGGAACTTGACAAAAACGTTACATAACGGAGTAAACCTCAACACATATTTATTCTAAAGAAAGTAAAAATACATCGTATAATTTTTAGACATTTTGAAATGTTATTTACGTAACGAAGTTTAAATCTTTAAATTGAACACAAGGCGCGTTTATCGGACAAGGTAAAGAAACGTTGTAACGAAAAAGGGAAGCCACGTGGCACGTACCCTGATTCGTTTCTAATGATAGGAAGTTTTAGCGTTCTTGGACTCTATAAAGTTTAAAATTTTGAGTAGAATTTTTAAGCAGCACCTTATATAGTTAAAAAAAAAGAGATGAGGAAATCATATGAAGTTCTAAAGTAATTTTTTAAATCCTAGTAAACATGTCTTTTAAATTGAATTCTATCATGCATAACACTCTCTAGAAAGTGAAGAATATGAGGTGATAATCGTTTCATTAAATACTGAATATTTTGAGAGCTGAATGAGTTTTAAAATAAGATAATTTTAAAGTAAATTTTGTACTTGGAAAACAAATTACGGTAACTTTAATCGAAATAAATGTAGAAGAATAGTATAAAAACAATGTCCGAGAATTTAAATAGTTAACCAACTTTGATCTTCAAAAATCTCAAATTTTTTTTGCATCGTATATTAATAGCATAGGTGGTAGTGTGATACTATAGTTCTAAACTTTAGATTTACGATGCCATTCGGCATTTGTTCCACAGCTCCTTAAGCCCCGCTGCGGAGAGCATGATTAAGCCTAAAATTCTAATCATACTAAAAATTTCAGGTACTTGAAATCTCAAAGATGTTATTTATAAAACACATAGTACATGACAGTAGATCGAACGTTAAAATTTAAAATGTCTTCGTTGATTGAAATATTTTATTTTAGATGATATATCGATTTATTTAAAGTTATTTTAAAAATAACCAAAAATTTTTTGACTATTCCTTGGTATATTAAAACACTGTAAAAGAAAATACTATTTTATAGACAAAATCATATGACAATTCAATTAATACACAACGGTATAATAATTCGAAACCCTAAACAGAATATAATTTGTACGCTCTGCACGGTGAAATTTGTTTTTCTATTTCAGAACATGTAAATTCTTTCTTTCAGATAAGAAATGGTTATAGCAAATTTAATTATTTTTGACTCAGTTGAATTTATTTTTAAATTAAACTTTTTATGTAATTTTATATAAACATTTTTGTTTTGCTATGTTTTATAAAATATTTCATCTTGTTGCAGGAATTCACACAAACGTCCCCCCCCTTTGATAAGTACAGGTTAAATCGAATAGCGTCGATGGCAGAAAAGGAAAGTCTGAATAAGATGAAATGGAAACAAAGTACATCGACCCCACCTTCCGAGTATTGCTGTTTAAACGTTTTCAAGTACCCAGAACGAAGTTTTGCAACACGATCGGACTTAGTGTTTACAACCTACATATGTATCAGAAGAGGGAGCGCTTCTTGTTCGGCCATCTCTTCGTTTCTGTGTAGCAGAAGAATTGAGAGACTGAAACGAAGACTGAAAGTAGTTATATTACGATTGAGTTATGACTTAAAAAATATCGTGGACAGTATGGTGAACAAACAGGACGTTAAAGACTGATGACTATGTTATTCACGAAAAAGTATCTTCTATTTTTAATTATTGTTGAATGTGAACTATGTCTATCACTTGTTTATGCGTTTCCGAATGTTAAAGTTTTATGTGTGTGGTGTCTTTTCTTAATACAGAAATCAAAGGCAAGTAATTGCTTGGGAAAAGGGAAAAATCAGATAATATTTGAGTGGAATAAGTTGCCAATTGAAAGAGGCAGTTAAAATCAAAACGAATACTGGATAAACGCATCAAATGTGTGAAATTTGGTATGAAAATAACAATAGTAAGAAAGGGTGGAGGGAAAATATAAAGAATAAAATGAAAATTTTGGTACAAAAAATGTGTGAACATAATATAACAAATGGTATCGTTTAGAAATGAAAAGAAAAAGAGAATTGAACCTATTACTATTTTCTTATAAAAATAAAATCTACAAAAAGGGCTATAAGAAAAAAATTAACCAAAATTAATGTAATGACAAAATGAGCTACGTAAGGAAAAGAATCAGATATTCCACAAATTTTTCTGCAATTAACAGAAAGAAAAATTGAACTGAAAGACTAAGAACATTTTTATTCGAAAATTCTAAAAACAGTAATTAAACGGTAAGAAGTATACATAACATGGGGTTATTGTTAGAACAAGTTTTCAGATGGATTTCAGATGAAAATGTTTAAGTTGCAATCAGGATCTTAAAGTATCAAATAGATTTCGTTAAGATTCGAACAAAATTTTGGGGGAATATAATTTAAGGGTTAAACACAAACAGCTTAAACGCAAACAAATTAAAGTAAGATGGTATATCTGTATAAAAGTCATTGAACGTGCCACAATTACCACAATAGCAGTCAGCAACTGGAAAACCACTTTTTTTCAGCACAGTGAGGGGACGAAATGCACCTGTATCTTAAATACTTTTACAGATACCGTCAGAAAACTAACTGTTAGAAAAATATTGGGCTCGGAATTGACAACATCATTCTTCTTTTCTACGTATCAAAAGTGTGGCACGGTAAAAGGATATTAATTACAAGAGAAGGGGCGGGGGAGATGGAACAAAAATTAGAACACAGGAAAGAGAAGAAAAAAAAAACGTCACAAGGTATGTTGCAATTTTTGTAGACAAATTCAATTTTCCTATCCGGTAACGACGTTTTTTTTTCTTTCCTGTGTTCCAATTTCAAAAAATCCCCCCCCCCTACTTCTAGGAATTTAATATTGGTAGCACTCTTTGGGGAAGGGGGGGGGGTTGGCTATGAAATTGGAACACAGGAGAGACTAAAACCATCGAATTTGGTTTTTACACACAATGTTTCCAAGCAATATCGACAACATTAATTTGATGCGTTCTTAACAAATTGTTTGAAAAACAAATTTGTAAAAATAGAAATTTAATTGGTGAAATCGACGTTTTCTCTCTTTCCTGTGTTCTAATTTCGGCTCCGTGCCCGCTCTTCCTTTGCCGTGGCGAGTAAATCAACAAGTTTATAACGATGTTTGCGATAATTTTTTTAAGACTGGAATTTGCAAAAAATTATGCTTTCTTGGACTAAGTTTTTTAGAACACAGGAAAGAGAAAAACCGTCGATTATAACAGTTTTCGAACAAAGTTTTTGACAATTGCCGTTCGCATCATTCGCTGTCACTGTTTTGATTATTTTTAATCATACCAAGCGAAATCGATGGTTTTATTCTTTCCTGTGTTCCAATTTTTGATCCACTCTTTCCCCTCCTAATTTTAAAGTCAATTTGAACAAACCTGTTTTTACTGTTATTCTCGTATGAAGTCCCTATCTAACACAATCAAATCGTTCTAATATGGTGGGAGGAGGAAAATTTCTGTAATTGGAACACAGGAAAGGAAAAAAAAACCCGGTCGCCAGTGCTAGTTATGTTTTAACTTATACAGACCTGTTGTCATTTAACGGCGTTATAACGACATTGATTGCATGTAATTGTTGTTGTTGCAATTTGTGTTCAAATATGGCCAACGTCATAGGAGGGGTTAAAGTGATCTGTGAAGTTTTTTGGACAAGCATAGTCAAGCTACCCTTATTTTTATGAAATTCCCCTCGTTTGTTTGTAACGATAATTTAGCTGGCGTGAAAAATAGATTAAATTACCTATTTCTTCCTTCAAGATAAGACTTCGAAGTGTATAATTTTGCATATCCCACTCCAGTTTGTATAATCATCAAGAGTCCACTGCGAACTAAGATTGAAAACCAACGTATAATTCCTTATGTATGTAACCTGTAAGGTAAGATAGACATGCTTAAAAAGTACTTGTTACTAATGCCATATGTCTAGTGAGAATGAAAAGATGTATAAATTTGTTGTAAGTGTAGCTGTTGAGTACTTGAAAATAAATTTATGTTCGTTCAAACAGAATCTGAATCATTCCTTTGAGTGACAAATGTTACATAAGATTTCTACTTAACTTACCAAATTGTAATTTCAGCAATTGGAACGGAACTTCTTGTTTTTTGTTTTCCGCATTAGCCCTTAATTGTATTAGTTTCACAAGGTTCTTCCTATTTTATCATATCAGTAAAAATTTTGTTCAAGCTTGAAATTTTCTGCTCTTAGTTATTAAGAAACACGATGGGTGTTAAGTTTTTTACCTGTTTGTATTCATTTCCTTCTTCGAACTTTTTTATCTTCCATTTCAATTTATTGCCTGTTTGAATTAAACTCGTGCTAGGGTAGTTACATATAGTTTAACCACAATTCTCCCTTTCTTGTATAATTACACAAGTGGCCTTTTCTCAAAAATTCTTCTCACCCAACACCTAAATTCATAATCTTAATTAACATCTCCCATTTTCTACTTCTTCAGACCCATTTTGTTTCATTTCATTCGTGGATTAAGTAAAGACACCACACACACACAATACGATATCATCAGCAAAAACAAATACAAGCGAGACAAATACATCTGTCTCAACAATAATAAACACGAGATAATACCGTCTTGCATACAATACTGACTGTATAAGAAAAATAGTCTTGAAAGAAGATTTCTATATCCCGTTAACAAAATTAATATATGTTTTAAGAATCGTAGCAAGTTCTCAGTCTCGATTCCGCAGTCCTTATTTCGGAAAATAGTCATTTTTCTTCTGCTACACGTGCACGATTGGTTCACCCGTCGTCGTCTCACCTTCATTCGATACTTGTAGGTACAATCACTTCGTCATGCAAGCATTAGGAAACGGAACGGGGCACAAAATGTTCGTTATATTGCTTCGAATCAGTTAAACCGCAAAACTCAGACGAAAATGTCAACGGTTTCACTCCCTTGGGTACCAAATGCAGCGAATTTCCATCAAATTCATTTCGTTTAGACTACACTTAAGTCAACAGACGCCCAACTAATACGGAAAAACCTGCAAAATAAGAAATTAAAATATTTAACAAATTTATTTAAGTGTACAAAAATAGAGCAACCAAACACACAGCATTAGGATGGTTCACGTTTGTCCTCTTTTTATTCACACAATATACGAGTTGTAAAAATGGGTTTGCACTTCAGAAAAACTAATAAATGCAAATGTAAAAGTCGTTAGCTCAATATCCTTCAAAAAAAAATTACATGGTGAAAATTTAAAATATTAAAAAACATGCAACTAAAGCATTACTTTAATTAAGAGCCTCTTATTTGCCAGTTTAGAAATGTTTGTTAAATTAGATTCAATGGAGTAAAAAATATAAAAATAGATTTTTACGTTATTACATAAAATAATTTGACTTTTAAACTACTTAGTGTGAATTTTGCATTATTTCTTTAAAAATACCGTAAATTATTAACACAGACTACACGAAGCTGAAAAATATATCCAGCATAGAACAGTTCGGATCCATGTTTCCTTCTGCCTTAAATATCAGCTTCGTTCCTAGGAGTCTCTCGCACTGTTCTAAAAAATAACTTGTCCTCTAGCAAATTAATCGGAATTCGTTTCCAGTTAAGACGAACGACAGGCATTGAAAAATTACCAACGGTTGTTTCTGAATGGATGGTCTGAATTGGATATCGTCGTTTTGCCCGAAAATAGAGCTGCATAACCCGGGCATCTATCGGACTATCTCGAATTACGAGTCATTCTTTGGAAGCGAATAAGAATTGATGTTACTTGATATGTGTACAACATTACTTTCAAAAAATGAAAAATTTCAGTACTCCAGAGGTTCTATAAAGGTTTCTATAAGTCAAAAATCACAAATTGGAAAACTGTAGCATTTCAAAAGAAAAATTGAAGAACAACAAAACGCACAAACATCAAAAATAGAAATCGTAATTTTTTACTGAAATTCCTTAAAAGGTTAAAATTTCATTTAAATTAAATTCCCCAACTTACGCTAAGTGTCTGTGTGTGTGGAAAATAGAACGTATTTTGAAGATTTCCATGCCCCGAGAGAATCATTAAGAATCGTTTAAAAGAATATTCATTTTCAAGTCAGTCGAAAATATTAAATGTATTATATCCATCCTACAGTTTTTAAACTACATAAAACGTAAGAAAAAATTAAAATCTTGACGTGGAAGTTGTTTTTTGCAAATTCATTCAATTCCTTTCCAATTAAAGCACGAGAAAAAATGAAAATACAAATTCAAAAAATCAGTGGCACAGTAAAAATTTTAAATATCCTCTAAATAATAATAGCCAAAGTTATCTGTCCATCTGTCCACGAATTTATGAAACGGTTGGACCTAGAATGGATTCCCCGGTTAAGGGCAGGCGATTAAATTTATCAATTTATCCATATAATAAATAGGTAAAAAATTACTATTTTTTCTATCATTATGGCGTCATTCCTTTAACCCTCTCATATAATCATTTCTTATTTTAAAGTATTTAAATATCGCGTGCATTATTTTCATACGCTTTAACACTGAACTTGCATATTAAGCAAATAATTTTCTTTTATATTTGTCTTAAACATAGATTAAGTATACAAATGAAAATTTTAAATTGAATCATCGATTAATTTTTATTGCAATGAAAATTTTAACACTGGTATTAACGACAAATTCTTTTGATAAAAGTCTAGGAGTCTATTTCACGGATTTATAAATATCTAACGTTTAAGTTATATATCTTTGTAAATTAAGAATTTTGTTTGTTTGCGTGTTTGTTTTTTTATATAACTACACGGTTTGACCAAATGAAACCGGCGTGATTCTAAACTGCATTCATAATATCGGGAGATATAAGTATATGAAGATAAACAAATTATTGAGCGTGTACAAGATAATTCTCAGCCAAAACACAAACTATTTTATTACCTGCTTCATAGGGTACTTGGAATTCTTTTAAATTAAAAATTTTACTTATCCCGTCATATGAGGGGCTAGTTAAATAAATATAAATCTTTAGAAACTTTTGGGATAAAGGGAAATGAGATGCCTATTATAACCAGTTTATTATACTTTTTTTAAAATTTAATATGGATTTAAAATGATTATGAAGAAGGTTAATAATGCATTTAAATCTATTATTATTGTAAATTTAAGAACATATTTCAACAAGTTTCAGATTCGTTTTTACAGTTATACATCAAAATAAAGATTTTGACGAGCTCTAAGAATATCTTAAATTTTCAAACAAAAATACAGTTTAGCGTAAAATATTGACAAATAATAAAAAATAAACAAAATTTCTACATGACGATTTGTAATTGTGTAGATATTTTCATAAAAAAAGCCGAATTCTAAAATTAATTTGACCAACAAAATTCATAATTACAATCTTAAAAAAAGGCATCGTATTTAATTTTACATATCCTCTTAACCACAGCCGGAACTAAATTTAATGGTGCAAATAGGCATCTCAATACAGCGAAAAGTACTTTCGACTTTAAAACGTTTGAAATCCATTCGTTTTTATTTTATACTTTTAAGGTATTATTCGTTCCATGATTTCCTATCGATTTTACTGGAAATTTAGATACATTTCGATTAGGTTTTTTGTGTATATGGAATTAATTATACTTTTTATAAGAGCTCATTTTTAATTTAACCCCTGATTAAACTCCTGAAATACAACGACAGTTTAATCATTAGTATTCTATGAACAAAAATCCCAAATTCCAAAGAATCTACGTAACGGGAAATGAATACCTGTCTTTTAATTTATTAATGTTTACACTTTAAGATTTTAATATTGAATGTGTGGTTGTGTCCTGTACAATACCACGCGGTTTGCTTTCGATTCACCAAATTTTGGACAGCATTTATCGATAACGCCAAACGAATTCTTGGCTTTAAACCCTCTGATATTTATCCTATGGCATGATACCGTAATATTTTGAAATATTTGTGAGCAAAACACAAATGTTATTTAATATTTCATATTTACAAAACTTTAGGCAAATTTGAAAAGAACTAACTGACTTTTGAAAAGAAAAAATTTCTCGGTGTTGTAAATTACTGTGTTATTAGGATATAAATTGGAAAATAAACTTGACTTAAAAGCTTATAATGTAGATATAATGAAACATGTGCCAAACAAGCGATTAAAGATAAATATAGTTGACTTGCCAAGCACGCTGTAAGTATCCACAACTTTTTGTACCGTTTCTTTGTAGCTCAATGACGTCATTTCTTTAAACAAAGTATTTAAACATTAAATAGTATGTACTACTTAAATATATTCCGTTAATTTTGAATCCTTTTTCACATCAAATTAAAAAATCCCACTATTAATATTTGTGGCACCTTTCCACGAATCATGTAAACAGAATCCTTAATTAGTTTTAAGAGTTCGTTCAGTAATATTTTACCGAAAATTTTTTAAACTGGACATTCTCCTTACTTTTCACTTTTTAAATGCATACATTAAGACGAGTGTCTGGTCGTATGTGTATGTCTTTTTCATATACAAATGTACATAATTGTACTGTACTTAGATTTTAAAATGCATTCTTAAATGCCGCAAAACAAATGCTAAAATATTAATTTTCTGTATTGTATATTTATGTGAAACACCTCCGAGATACATCATATCACGTCATTAGGATGGGTGGAAGAAGTTTTTAGACTACTCCAGAATTGTTACAGTAGCGCCAAAAGTGAAAAACAATCTTTTCTGTTGAGTTTGGAGTGCAATGGTCTACTTTTTGCAACACGAGGGCTAATGAGAAAAGGACCGGCAGCTTAAAGCCGATTTCGAACGCCTACGAACATCCATGCCACAGTGATATTCAAACTCATGAACTCCGGTACCAAAGGCTAGCACCCTAACCAATCGGCCATCGTTCGGCCCGACTCGAAAATGACCAGCTCACAAGATGGACCTCTTTTCTCGGGGAACTTGATGTGCTCTAAACTTCAATAATTTTTTCTTTATTTCTTATGTTTAAAACGGAGATACGAGTATCGCTGTGTGTGTGTTTAGTTCGTTCACAGACTGTTTAAAGCAGAATATCCAAATTTTCAACATATGTTCCTTTGATATCGACAACAAGTCACTGTTGGAATTACGTTATCTTTTACCAAACCTATCACGTGATGCGACAACCCTACGCTTTTAACGATGAATGCAATAATATGAATTTTACTGCTATTTTTTTTTAAATGAATGAAAACTCTTATTTCTCATTTTTGGTTTGCTGATATTAATGGAACGAAAAATCAAAACAATGTTATAGTACTGTAAATTTGCTTATATTGATTTGAAGTCTAAAATTTTACTACTCCGTTACATACTGCTTAAAGACAATTCCGAAAGGCTACGTACATCCATATGTTTAGAGGTGTTCGAACCTCGCACTCGAGAACCGACGAGCAATATCGTAACCCCTTTCAGCTATTGTTTGGCTTTCAGAATATTTGGACAGAATCCCAAAAATCTAATTTAGCAAATTTGCATTTTTTTTCTAATAATCTTTTTCTGTAGCTGGATTTTTTTTTAAGATTTAAGTTTCAATTAATTTGTTTAAACTTTAACAAGGAATTTCTTTTATATCATTCTATAAAATTTGATAGCCATTTTTTTTTAAATTTGCAAATTATGCATTTTTAAGATAATTAGTATTTGATACGTCAGTCATCACAGGATCCTCTCCTCGTAGTAGAGATTGTTGCGAATGTTGTATTTCAATTAAGTAAATGGTCAATAATATTTAAGAAATTACTACAAATATTTATATAAATCTTTACAATTTCTTTAATATTAGATGTTATATTCATCGCTGATAACATGAAAAGCGTTTATAAGTAATATTCCCGTTTTAAAAATAAAATTTCAGAGATCCCTGACTATCCAAAAGCGCGAAAAATTCTTATATTTTAAATACAAATTGTGTCACGTGACCTTCGTTTTTACGTCTGCTACGGAATGATTAATTCAATGTTGTCTGACCGACGACTGTTATTTAAAATGTTTAATCCATTACAAAGAACTCAATTTTGTCGACCAAATGACACCTTAACCCTTTCGTGGGCCATTTATTTCTCACTCCACGTTTCCAAACTTTCAAAACAGAGCTGCTAATTTTATTCAATCGATCGAACAACTGATGACAGCTCAAAACCGAAGAGGAAATCAGTCTTCCCGTCGTTTCAATAACAAGACCAAATAATTTAGAATGGGTTTTGCGCTTTCCACAGGTATATTTTTTTTTGATCATGCAGGAAGTAATCTTTCCATGTTCCACTAAAGAGTTAAAGTGTATAAAAATATACAAATTATTTTTACTTTGTTTAGTTCATTTAAAATTACATTGCCCTTTCTCTAAGTTACTATCATAAGCTCATATTAATTATTCCTATGTAACTTCAAATTAGATACATATAAGTTCAAAGTCAATAGCTATAGCTTACCATCTGTCTCGCTCTTGATTTTCGTTTTCATTGACCATCAGCTGCTTTGCGGTTGAAGACATGAAAATGGAGATCAGGCGATGTCTCCCCTCGTCGGTCTTCTTGCTGTACAGCTACACAAGCTGCTTTGTATAGAAATGCACACCATAGTCTCGAATGTCTGTCCAGATACACTGCCACTTGAAGCTGTTCTTCGAATTCAGAAGCAAATTTCTCCACTTAACCTAAAATTGGCTTAAGAATATTTAGTATCTCTATGATAGAAAGTCATTGAAATTATAACCACTTGTGCTAGGTATTCTACGATTGCTCACGCTCACACATCGGTAGAAACTCGTCATTTAGATGCAAGTAAAACGTAAGAGACCAAACCCCTTGCCTACCTCCTCCACTTTGATTATGTTTAATAACTCGGGAGTGGGGGGCATTGTGACTTCATTCATTATTCTAAGTGTCCCAGGCGCCCTCAATTGAACATGGTAGATCTTTAATGGATATTTGCCTCGAACTCTCAATCGAATATGAAATCAACTCCTTTACCGATCGTACAAACCAAGCTGTTGTTAGTTTCTATTTAAAAAAGATGGCAATTGCGAGATGCCGGTAAACTTCAAACACAACATTGCTACTTCACTACTTTCATTGCCTACGTAGCCTATTCGTTTATCACACAAAGTACGATTAACGAAAATGTATTCGATTTACTTTATACATGTTCCCTTCATATATTTCGATATAACTGAAGTTTTGCCAAAGAAAACTTGGTTACCGAACATATTTCATCTCCGGTAATACAAAAATAATTTTCAAATATTTTTAGGTTAAGGTAGACGAAATTATCAAATGTTACTGATTTACGTATTTTATCGACAGAGGGAAACCCGACACCGTTTTTTCAAGATTACACAAAAATAAAAAAAAAATGGAAGTTGAATATTATTTTTTTTTACCACTTTTTTATATGTTTACATCTAAACGGTTTAATGGTGATCTCTTTCTAACAACTGCAAACGTTTTCTTACACCTGACTATAATACTTTTAAATACACTGGATATTCACAGTGGAAGCAATTTTATTTTAATTCGAGTCAAATTTCGCAATGTATCGCGTATCATGGTGTCAAGCTCCAGTTCAATCATTCGCTTCTTATTTAATCACTCTCAGGACAAAGGAATTCTGCACTTCCCATTCACCAACTAAACTCTTCGCGTGGGGACATCAAATCCCCAGTAGATAACTTGCATGCACTCAAGATGTACAAGCAGTTATTCCATTTACATGCCAAAAACGAATGTGGTATCCCTATATTTTCGACTGGCACGATGAGCAAGAGACCATTTCGAAAAGATTTAATACGTTAGACATTCAAATGTAAAAATGATATATTTCGATTAAAAAAAAGCCATTAAATGAGACAGAAGAACTGTCAATAACCAAAATTATGTGCCCCCAAAACTGATATATTTTGAGTTGGAAGGGACAATTAAAACGGTGATATCCTTAAACCCTCGAGGGCCGCACCTAAATACTATACGAGTCGAATTTTGTGAATACTGTTGCCGTTTAACGAAATCTAGTAATTCAATCTAGCATTTAAAAATTGAAATAAAAAGGTTCCGATCTCCTATGAAGCATACGCGACCCCGTTCTCTCAATATCACACGGAGATCATAGAGTGGATTCGACGTTGAAATGATAGGAGTGAAATAGCTGAGCCTCATATACGAGACGGGTTAATGATTCTGGTGCTTGCTAAACAGTGTATCTTTAAGAGTACCAAAAGACAGAAACATGCATACGCATATTGCATATTAATATTGTTAATTTGAAAAAAAAATCCCCCCCCCGAAAACATAAAAACCCGGATTTTATACTCCTATCTCCAAAAAGGTTTTTTTAATGAAACTCGCCTGAGCTGGGATTTTAATACAGAAACCGGGTTTTTCTACAACCCTTGGGTCTCAAACGAGTTAGAACTACGCCGTCCTTAGAATTTCTTGCGAAAATTTTTAAATAGCAGGAAATAATTCGAAATTTGAGTCATCAAGCCCCACTAAAAATTTGTGTTTATTCTTTTATAGAACTTAAAAGCAAGACCTTTTTTTTTTGGTCTATTACAATCTTTTATGCACACTTGATTATAATTATTTTAAACTTGCAGCTCTTGAATACGAGGGAAAGTGATTATAAAATCCATTAATATCGTTGAATTAATACTAGTTTTTCCTGAAGATTCTAGTTTTTGTACAAGTTGTTATAGTCATTCGATTGAATGTTATTCTGAAAAAATATTCATTATAAATTTTTAAAAATGACATTCAAATTCCCATTAGCGATATATCGGATTTCATAAACAGAAAAATATATTAATAATCGAGAGATATCAACCGATTATTTTTAAAACTTAATTTCGTTTGGAGAGTGAACTCGATGCAATTATAATCAAAACGTTATTTTAATAATACATAGAGTGCAGGATTTGTTTTTGTACGAGTGCTACTTTCATTTAGATCAAAGGATAAGCATTGACTCAATCCGGCAATTCAATCGTACATACGTAAATTATATAGAAATGCTGATAATGTTGTAAAAATGTTTTATATTAAACCGAATCGTTTCTTTTATATTTATATTTGACATTTTTACTAATTACAATTTTCAACCAATTTCTATTGCTAGTCTTTTAGATATATTGAACACACTCGAAATGCATTTGAAATTTTAGCTTTCAGTGACGTTCCTAAAGAATTTCGGAACAAAACCCTGTTTCGAGTTTCAAATTAGTCAAATGCCGTTTTTTTAAAGACTTTAGTCAAGGAGGGGAATGTTTTATTTTAGGCTTTAATTTATTAAAAATTTATTATGTTCACAAAAAAATAAATGAGGTTATATATGATTACACATGCAAAAGCGTTAAATGTGTGTGTCTGTATTTCGCCTCGAAAATATAAGGAAACAAGTTGCTACTGTAAAATCCCCCTATATAATAATACCCTAAGTTATCTTCCGTCTGTCGTCGAATTTATGAAGCGGTTGCTCCTGGAATATATACAGGCATCCATATTGGATTCTTGATGAGTTAGGGTTAGCAACTTTCGAAATCCACCCCTTTCCCCCTTTTCTTGCATTTAATACCTTTATTTCAATCCCTATTTAAGAGCAGGAGATTCAATTTATCAATTTGTCACATAATAAATAGGTAAATATAACATTTTTTCTAGCATTATGACGTCATACCTTTAACCATCTTTTTGAATCATTTCGTGTTTTAAATTACTTAACTATCGTCTACTTTATTTTCATTCATTTCGTCATTGAACTTAGATATTATGTAAATATTTTTTTATGTATGGCTTAAATAATAGATTAGGTACATATGTGATAATTTTAAATTTAATCGTCGATTATCTTTTAATGCAATGAAAATTTTATCACCGGTATTAACAACAAATTCTATCTACCTCCAGGGTGTAGTGGAAATGATAGTTTCATTCCTTTACTTCCATTAATTACTGTTGAAAAAAATGTGAAGAACTGAATGGTTATTTCAACGACGAAAACTTTCTAAAAGAATTCAACGCGATTCTAAACTGCATTCGCAGTATAGGGAGACTTGAGGAGTATGAAGACAAGCACATTATTGAGCGCGTACCAGATAATTCAGCCAAAAAACAAAACTTTTTTTACCAGCTTTATAGGGTACTTTGCAATTCTGGAAATCTAAGAATTTTACTGATACGTCACATGACGGGTGATATGCTAATGTATTATATACGATTTCGCTGCTTCTAATATTCCACTATAATGTAGAAATAATGGTTGCGGAACACTTTACTTCAAATGGAAAGTTTCGAATCATCCATTATTGAACTGGCACATTTTTGTTATTATACATTTTATCAATTTAAAACGAAGCGTATAAAATTGCATCACTAATTCGTTGTTATTTCTGATGCCACTCGGACAAACCAAGCACGATTGAGCCAGCTTGCTACTCGATTTAAGGCGAAGGGGTGCGCCTTTCGTTTCCGTCAGCATCGTTAAGGTGAAAGAACGACTTTGCTAAAGTGGATCCTCCTGATACTGAAGCAGGGACCGAACAGAAGATCCCCTAGATTTGGCCTGCCACCCCGAGAGGTATAGATTTAGAACTTGGGGAACATTGTTACCACGAATCTATTTTACGTGCCCCAGTCACCTTTAACGAACACGGTCATTCATTCGTTCAATAGACGACGTTAAAATGAGAAATCCGAATGAAACACGACAAGAGATTTTATATGTCTGGATAAAACGATTGTGTGGAATCGACTTTCGATGTGGCATTTAAATGCACACTGATGTGCATTCAGAGCAGAGTTTCAGTTGTTAACGTATGAGAGTAAACGCATGTTCTAACATATATATGCTTTTAAACATGCACACGTGACTGAATTTCGTGAGCATGTCGCTCAAGCGACTACCGATTGGATGTAGAGTGCACTATATAATGATTAATTTATATAGAGCGGATATTACGGATGTGCTCCATGATTAGGTATAGATTGTTAAAATTTCGTTTTTAGGACTTTTGAGACTTCTAGTTTTGGTATTTTATATTGCAATTCGTAATCTTTTTAATGAAATATGCAAGTTTATTGTACATTTATTTTTTTGGACAATTATTTTCCAACTTTTTATTATTACCTTCTAAGGAGAAAAAGAAGGATTCCGATCACTGAATTTTTCAGTTTATAGGGAAATATCATTAAAATGGATATTAACGCTGTCAGTAATAAATAACAGATTGCGAAATTTTGGGTTTTTAAGGAGTATGTATATAACATAAAAAAACAACAACGGAAGGTAGTGGAAATAAAGTCTGACGACCGATACTACAGGGCAGTACATGTGCACTACACAAGCAGCATCCCGACTTTCAAAACTCGGACGTACAATAAACCTTTAAAGGAATGTGCAAATGGTAATTATGATCACACATCATACAATCAAAATGAAGAAAGAGTTGTTTGGTTTGGAGCAATACGGTTTTGATTCACGATGAGAAAAAAAGTATGATTATAAATGGAAAAAATAAAATACAATAAACAAAATCATAAAAATACAATTCTAATTCGAAAAACCGGGAATATAAAGTTTATAGACGATGCCACGACAGATCACTATGGTAATGTTCCTTCATGTAGATGACACTTTCATGCAATCATATTTCCATACAACCACACTAAGCATTTTATGTTTTAGATCAGCATGGGACATTGTATAGGCATGAAATTGGAATTTAGGGACATTGTATAGGCATGAAATACACAATAAGAGCATTAAAAATTGTTATTAATTCAAATGGTTCAAACGCGCAATACCTAAACCCCTGCGTGCTGCCAGATTCCCGAGAGTGAGCTGACAAGTTGCAATCAATAGTTCAAAATATTTTCAAATTCACAAATAGAAATGTAGATCATTATTTTACATAAGCACGTTATAAAAACGTCGAGTTAAAAGCTTATACTTTCTTGAGTATTTTTTTTAATCTCAGTCATTTCAAATAACATCAAAATTGATTTCAGTTTTAAATATAAGTGTAAACAAAAGTGACTTTCCTGTTTTACGTGAACGTACGTTGGACTTTTATGCCTTTCATGTAAAAAGCATTCATGTGGAATAGTATAGATAACCATAGCTGTTCTTTAATAATATCATGAAATACAAGTTTTAAATATGTCTTTCTTTTAGAACTCTCGGGAATCATTTTATAAATTTAATTCAATAGATACCAATCCAATTTCACGTACTTATTGTTGAACGTTAGACCAGAAAAGATTACAATTTGTTGTGAACTGTACTGACGTGAAAAGAAACACAGATTTTAACATAATATTCTAGTACAGCAGTTCATATTCTTAAAGTAACATAACGTTCATCACAAAAAAAGGGTAGAAATTTATAGCCCATTCAAAAAGTGCATTAAAAAAATTTTAAACATTCAAACGAAAACAATTTGATTAAAACAACGAACAGGAAATGTAAAAGGATGTCTCTGGTATAGGCAGATATCTGACTATGGAAATGCTTAGTTGAAACGTGTGATACAGTCACTTGCACCATACATACGAGTATTTGCAACAATTTCTTATTTACATTCAATTTTTCTGTATCTCGTTACTTCTTTACAATTAAAAAAATGAGTAACCATTAATGTCAGAGTGACTTCTTGAAAATATTGGTTGATGAATGTATTATAGCTGAGATATTACGAACTTACAATACAGCCTGTCATCTTTAAAACGATTTTCATTTTGAACGTTGTAGCATGGCATTGATTCATAAGAACGTAAATTTATGGAAAAATATATCCAGATAAATAATATATAAGCAATAGTCTTAATGCAGATGGAAATATGGGAAAATTTCTGTAAATTTGCCATTTAACTTCGCTGATAAAGAAAACTCGGTAGAATAAAGAAAAATTCTTTTTTCAAATTACGGAAAACTGTTGGATGTCAGGCATAAATGAATTTACACAAGTGGTGGCGTATCAGCTGTTTATGTACTTTTTTGTTGAAAACGAAGTTCTGATTTTGTTCATACAAAATTAATTTAAACCACAGAATTTCAGACATTAAGAGGTGATGCATTTGGGTTTTTTCCCTTATTTAGGCGATCATATGGATTTGATTCGATTTCGAACACTAACATCATATCATCAGCAGCACGAAGTGCTTGCAGGTGACCTGGCTTTTAATTGTTGTCTTAGTTTTGATAAAGATGGATTTGTGTGAGATCAGTTTAAAAGCCGGGAAGAGTATGAATGTGCTGAGAGTTCAATTCAGCGATGCGGTTAACACGAGGAAGAACAATGTGTTCAAATTAATTCATATAACAGAAGATAAGCATAACGCCTCCAAATTACACAGCTAATACATTTCGAATAATTTAGTTCTTTCTACTTTAGGTTCAATAGAAAAACTGATCCCAGTTAAATTCATTATCTATGAATTAAAAATTTCTATTAAAAATATTACATTTTATATATAAAAATATGTGCAAAGGAAAATAATGTTTAAAAATTTTTATTCTAAATTTCCTACCTTGTAAAAAAATTTACTTAATGCTCTACATCACAATATTACACACTTGGCACATTCATCTGATTTTAATGTTTTTTCTACGAAAAGTGTAAAGATTAAAGTATATTAAATTTAACATTACTAGTTATATTTTTCATGCTTATAATACTATTAATATATTTTAGTATAACAATATATTTAATTTCAAGTTTGGTAACAGGAGACAATTTCAATACATTTAAAATAAAATCATAAAATATCGTAGTTCTATATTATATAATTTAAATTTTAGCTTTAATTTCAGTGATTTTGAGTTGACATGACGTTAAATTTGTTGTTCAATTTTCCTTTAGATATAATATCAAATTTTAAAGATTAGACATTTCGGACTTTTTGTGCGATTGCAAAATATACGTTTGTTGAACAAATTTTGAGGTTTGGACGATTTATCAGTAATATATATTTAACATTAAAAATACGAATCATTCAAGACTGAATACATTAATTCGGTGACAAAAGAGCACTGAAACTGGAAAAATATTCATTTGATAATAAAATGTCGTTGCCACATCATAAAACTCGAGTTTTCCCAGACAACATCGAAATTTTCAAACTTTAGCTTTTTGAAATTTATTTTGTGTAATATTTCATCTCTATTATACAATCGCCAGCTAATACAACAAATATATATGTACATTTATATTAATATAAAACTCAAAGATTTCATCTTATATACTATCTCTTTTGTACATGTTATGCACATTTTAATTAAAAGTGATATCACACTCACTTGAACTGTTTGTTTACAAACAAACAAATGTACGATTGATATAAATGTTCCTTAACCATAACGGTTTATTTTTATAGATCACATCAAAATTTAACAAAGTTTTTAAGTTTCTTAAATTGCTTTTATTTTTTACCGATTTATAAAGTTAAAGCATTATATTCATCTGCAAATTTCAAAAGGAAATTTTTATTTCGAACACGAGTCAATTCCGGAAAGCTTCGGTGCTATGGTCATACATACAAATAAAAATTTAATTTAAAATACTCTCAATTTCCATTTGGACCGTTTCTAAATCGATTTTGACAATAATTGTCTTGGTTTATGGTATATTAACTCAAAAACAAAATGCGTAGAATGTGAATTTTTTATATTGTTTACTATTTATCCTATAGTTTTTAGAAATGAATGTTTAAAATTAATTAAAAAAATTATGATTTGAAAAATAGTGAATTTTTTCAGCATGGTTCCTTTCAGTAGCTGAAATTAGTTTTGATAAATTGAGAGATCTATTTCCTAAAATCTTGCTAAACGATGGTTAAGGAGAGAGGGAGCTGATGATTAAAGATGAATCCGAACAGAAGCGAAGTCATTGCAAAATTAGAAACGCGTGTTCGCAGGCAATAAACAAATAGAAGAATTGATACTTGTGTATATTTATGACCTGGTCCTTTTAAATACTCGATGTAAAATTAAGCAAATGTAAGTAGTAGAATTTACTAAAAGAGAATTTTACATTTCTAAATTTTTCTTATTTTTTAAATTCTTCTACAAAACGAAGAAAAACTGCGCAAAGTGAAGAAAGTTTTGCACTGACAAAGATCTTAAATTCTGAAATTTCAAAAGAAATTCTTATTTCAAAGATGAATAAGAATACATATCAACTTTCTTCAGCAATATGATCTAAAGTACTAACAAAGAATGTTTAACTTTAAAATGTCATAGGAAAATCCTGAAATAATTTTGACTAATTTTGAAGTCTAAACATAGATTAGTATCTCGAATAACGAATATTCGTTGATTAGCGAAATTTAGTAACCGTTTCATAAACATAGTCTGAATAAAAGTTATCTGACAATAACTACAAACAATTGTATATTTTAGTACCTTATAAAAATATTAATTTCTTCGTCATTGTTTCTTTTGGTAGCTCTAGGTTGGTTTTGTTTCGTTCGAGTAATACCGTTTCTTATTGGCTACTCGAGAGATATTAAGTCTGGGAGTTTATGTTTATTTTCGAATTCAAACATCCGGGATTACTATAGAATTCGATCCCAGAAACTCATTCAACAAAGACCAGCGACCTACCGATTCGTCCATTTCTCAATACCTCACAGTATCTTTTAACAACAGTAAGGTTGTTCGAAAGACTTAAGTTAGGTGACTCATAGAGAATAGAAATTGGACAAAATAACTAATTTGAATCGAACAGAGATGCAAAGGTTTCCAGATATATTTTTGTTTCAAACCCATTTTCAGAAAAGTAGTTTCTAAATGGGATGAAACATGGAATTTTATAATTTTTAAAATTTACAAATTATTCTTTCGGACACTCTTTTAAGGTTCTACGAAACTTATGATTTGTTAGAAAACGAATTTAAAAAGTATACTGAAATACGAACTATATTGTAAAATGTTTAATTCAAATGTAATGCAAATGATTAAATTATATGGAAATTATATAAATAGTTCTGACATTCCTCTCCAATCTAATATATGCATCACCTATTTGTCTAACAAATTTCTACGTATGTTTACAAAGTGTATAGGGGTTCTTGTAATTCACAGTAAGAATCTATATCCAAAGTCAATCTTTCAAAGCAGACGTTTTCTTTTAAGTATATTCAAGACATTAATAAAAGTCTTCTTACCAATATCTTAAATGTTTATTTAAAAACACTTTAGCTATCGGAAATCAATTCTGTAAAATATTTCATCTCTTTTTTATACTCGTCAGTTTATGCAACAAATGTATAAGCATATTGATATAAATATATAACTAACCAATAATCAAGATTTCATACCAAGGGCAGGAAATCATATCCACAAAATGACATGATCCAGAAAAATGTCAATTCTTAACACAGATTACACCCTACACAGCATCTTATTCATGTACGATTTTTGATTCCTCAAAACTTAAGTTTAATTAACTATTGTAAAATATATTTTGAAGGGACTAAACATTTTCGCTATTTAAACATTAAATTTTTATTGAAATCATTAAATGTAATTCTTAATTTTATGTAAAATGTTAAAATACATGGGTAATACAATCAAATCATATATTGTAAATAGAACAATGAAATCGGATTTTATATTAAATTCGAATAATGTATCCGGTTATTGGAATATGCACAATACTCTAAAAATATAATTCATTTTTAGGCTGTATTATACTTCTGCATTTTAAGAAGTCGTAATTTTAAAAATGCATACCTAGGTTTTAGACTCGAATAGATAATGCCCCTAAATTTGAGAGAAATACAGAATAATGTATTGCAAATAGAATATTCTATAATATAAAATGTACGCAATGATTTAAAAAGTCAGTATTTAAATGAGAATTGTCAACAAATAAAATAGATTTTGTTTAACTTAAACAATCATTAACGGGTAGATATATGATTAGCTTAAAAATTTTGGTTTATCACTATTATTTAAGGCAAAATATTGTTAACACTGAACAATAAAGTTAAGTTTCCATGTCCAGTGTCCACTTAAGATTTTTTTTCAACGAAATAAATTGAAGAAAATGCATCGTTTTGTTTTGTTAAAACAAATAAATCAACATTGAAAGCCGAAATCAATAAAAATTTTATAATATTTTTAACACATAATATAGTTACGTGCTTTAGCGGTTAAATTTATATCTGTTGAAAAAATCCATTTTTTTTTCTTTTGGAACTATTTACGTTTTATAGATAAAGTATTCGGCTTAAAAACAAAACACCTTACATATGTTTAACACATTGATATATATTATGAAATATCCTTTATCTTATTTACGCATCCCAAAATGGCCTTTAATTTGGCATCACCAGCACCTTAACGTGAGTGGGAATAAAAATAGACTTATGGGAAAATAGCATTTCTTATATTTTAAGATAGATCAAAAGTTACCACACCACTGATATTAATACCGTTTTAAAGTGTGATATATCAACGAACACAGTACAATGAACAGTAAAAGCCATCGACCTGTTTATTTAATAAAATCAAATACTGCCCATAGAATTCATAAAAGCGGAAGTTTTATTATACAATTTCTATACTACTACAGAATTTAGTATCACAGTTAACAGGCAGTAATTTATAGTGTTAAATAAAATTGTATTCATTAAAAACTACCCAACGATAGGAATCTAGAGTCCAATTCAGTTAATGCTTCATTGTTCTATAGTAAATTTTCTTAAGAATGCTCCCAAATAAGTAACTTGGCTAAGTTGACCTCATTTAAAATTCCCTCCCGTAGAAACGATTTTATAGAAATATCTTACGTGTGTGTACACAGTTTTAAAATACTAAAAAAAAAGGTAGATTCCGAACTGTTGCTAAACAGCTTTCATTTCAATACGTGATCCTCGCTCATATTTTAAACGTAGAGTTTCTAATAGACGTTTTTAATCTGACAAATCTCTATTATATAATGGGCAGCTAACTTTTCTGCTATTGCATCGATAAGATCAATATTAGCGTTTTTTCGAAATACAAAACCACAGAAATCATTTTAAGCCAATTTTGAACAGCAATTGTTATTTTCCCCAAAGAAACACGAAGATCTCAAAGTAAAGACAGCTATTTTTATTTTCTCAATAGGCGAGTGAAATCATGCAAGAGATTTATGAATGTAGAGATACATTGCTTTACTTTAACAAGTCTCAAGATACCAAAGACGTAAAATAAAATGTATTAAACGTATTTTTGCACACTTGTGTCCACCATCAATGCATAAATGCAACTGTTTTTGTAGTAATTTAATTACAGGCAAAAGGTTACATATGTTATATTCAAGAAAAAATCTACACCGTAAGCTAAAATTAACATTAAATAGCAATTTGCGAATCATCAGTAAATAAAATTTTAGAAGTTTATTATTTCAAACATTCCCTATGTATAAAATTTATAATTTATAACTTTATCTGAACTGTAATTCGAAATAAATTTGTCAAAGCATGCACAACAAACATATATGAAGTCAACTGATATCTGATTTAATGGGTACTTCCAAGCTCTAAGAATAAAAGTATAACATAATATACTTATTAGTTTCGAATGAAAAGCTCATAGAAAACACATAACTAATATTGTCACTTTTTTTAGCTACTAATGAATTTAATAACACGTGAAAATTAACTGTTTATAACACAAAATTCAGCTTTTCAAGAATAGTATAAATTAATATTACATTTCATTTTTGTATATCACTCTCGTTCTAAGTAATTTTATCTACAAAACTCTTCCAAGATTCTTCCAATTTTATTTTTTTTAATATATTTAAATTTGATTCGATTGCAGTTTAGTTGTACGTAGATCAAAGTATTCACAAATGGAAGCTTTCACTAATATGGGACTTTTGTGAAAATTTTATAGTTGTTTAAAGTACATTAAATCTTCCGAAAATTTTGCATTTACGTCAGTTTTTAAAACTCATTTTATTTACGGTGAAATCTGAATAATAAAAACCAAAGAAGAAGCATTGGTTTGAAAGGTTTTTAATAACAAGATTGCTAATATTAAGTGATAAATGGGTTGAAATTTGCAAGATATGTTCAAATTAATTTACTAGACAGTGCATTGCTTAATAATAAACAAATATTTTAAATTCATTTCTTAAACCTTTTAAATTTTTTTACGTTATACCATTAATATTGATATTTACTTTTGTACTTTAACATTACCATATTTTTGTTAAATGATTGTTAACATTCCGAGACCTACTCTTCAAAATCTGCTACAAATTTTCATGGAATAAAATTTTATCAACTGAGGTACATAGGTGTAAATACTCACCCATGTAAATAGATTGTTTAAATGGAACGTTGAATTTTTAGAAAGTTCAACTTCAATGCGAATAATTTTAGTAAAAAGATTAAAATTTTGATAACATATGTTTAAGCAATTTTTTTTTATTTAACCTACGTTTATTTCGCTTTTACTCAAGTAGTACAGTGTCTGTGTTAATGACATTCTAAAATTAGGTGCGTAATATTAAGCTGCCGACATCATTTTACCCACTTTATGGAAACTTGTGATTTTTATATCCACATGCTACATTCCATTTGAAACAATTAACTTTTAAGGCAAGTCCGAGGGAAGGATCGGGAGAAAGTTAATATGACGCAAAAATTATATAATCGGTTTGTAAATTTGTCGTAAAATCAATAGAAAGTTTTGCATGGAAAACTATTTAATTTTTGGGTAAATTTGAAAAATATATTTAACTTAGCAAAGCTGAATTTTTTGGGAATACTCATTTACATTCGTAATATGAATTTATAAGATTAAATAATCTTTTTTTTTTACTACTAAAACTTGTAAATAAAAGGAAGTAGAAGGCAAACTAAGCATAACTGACGAATAGTAAATCACAGAACTTTCTCTTACATGTTCCGACTTTTAAATGAATAGTTAGTTCAAGTTTACGTTTCTAGAATTTTTTTTTATACAAAGTTTTCAGTAAATATTATCATATTATCTGCAGAATTACTATCATTTCTACATTTTCAATTTTTTTATTGTTAACATTTTTTTTTCATTAAAAGACGGATTATTTGGACGACAATTTTTTTTACATCGATGTATTGAATGGAAGCATACTTTACAATAATTCGTATATTTTGAGAACCAGAAATTTTGATCTTCGAATAAAACGCTGAATATTTTTCCGGTTTTTCCAATCAATTGCACTCAATAATAAAATTAATATTTTTTTCACCAGTCGAGAAAATTGCGTAATATACGATTCCAGGAGAGATATATGAAAACTAATAAATTTTGGGTAAATTTGGAAAAAGGCACAGCTTGCAAGCAACAGAGCACAGTTAACATGTCTCGAGATCGAAAGATCACGGACTCCGCTCCTGGGAAAAAGAAGATTCTGAATTTAGAATAAATGGTTGCAAAGTGTTCGTGTAGTATGCGTGTATATTATATATATGTGTGTGTGTGTTTGTGGGCGTATGCGTGTGCAATGCTTATATAATGTATGTAGTGTAATGTATGTATTATTTAGTTTTTCTGTGTTTGTTTGTGGAAATTTCATACTCATATAAAAGTAAATTTTTATAAATTCGATGTTATTTTTGAGAAAGATCATATCAGAGTTTTATACATAAAAATATGGTGAATTGATAAGGAAAACACATGTTTAAAATTCTTATTTTAGGAAACATTTTTCAGCAAAACGTTCATAAATTTAATTTACACCTTCATACTGTTATTTAGCTAGAACAAGGAGAAAATTCATATTTTTTATACATAAATATCTAAATGAAGAAAAATAGAAATATTTCTTCAACCTCTACACTTGTCACTTTTTATTTTTTTTCCTTTTTAAAATAATTATTTATTGAACATTCTGCTGAGAGTTATCAATTACAAATAAAGGAATGAAAATCTATATGCAATGGTTCCTAAATTTAATCCTAAATTTCATTTATTTTTTTTTTGCTTAGCAAAATATCAGGTGGTATAAAGTAAATAGCTTGTATGTTCATGTACCATTTTAAAAAGTAACTGTTGAAAGGAAAGTAATTCTTCGCAACATACGAAATTTTAAACTCGACCTTTAGTTTTTCGAATGAGAACGTTAGAAAGCACTGGCCAAGTCAACTTCAGGCTCTAAGTAGAAAGGCAGATAGTCTGAGATACTAAATTAAAAAAAAAAAACAATACAGGGCGTAAAGATGTTTTCCGTATTTCGAATCGGAAGTATCTCCGTTTGGCAGTTGGAAACTGCAAAACTCGCATAATGGTCCAGGACGTAAGATATACTGGATATCGAATCAAAGACATTCCGGCTAGCAGTTCGAGTTTTCGAAAAAGTAACGGTAATGCTCGGCATAGTATGGACCTCAAACGGCAGACCCTCCGGTCCGCAGTTCGCGATTCCAAACCTCGCACACCCTTACTCGACGTAGAAGGCTTTCCTGGACCAGGAACAAAAAACCCGACTTTTAAAGTTAAAATTCGATGCAATAAATGTACTTCATGCTATGAAGTGAAGTCCTTCTGTTTGTTTGAACATATTAATTTCTTTAAAATCTTAAAAATTTAATTCGCTCACAAAACCTGCGTACCAGCCATAAGCACCTAAAATTACACTTTGATGAATCTTCGTTTTATAAATGGACATGTACAGTTTCGTGTAAAGTGGCAAATAACTCGAAAAGATGTTAGGAAAAAGGAAAAATCGCAGTCCATATTTAAATAATTCGGGGATTGTGATAGTTCATCGTAAAATGGAGAACCGTTTAACATGATATAGATCATAATATATATCTAAAAGTCATTTTTATAATATTCTCCTTTTTTCAGATTCTTGGAGTAAAAGAGTTCATACAAATGTCTTGCACTAGTTTCTGTAGTTAGAAGCATTTTTTAGATCGTTTAAGGAATGTCCATATTTTGAGAGGTCTATCGGTAATATTTTTGCATACAAGTTTCATATTTTTTTTTTAATTTTCGAAGATTCCAACCGTTCCTCATGAGCAGTCAGGTTCAGGGCTAGAAGAACAGAATGTTTCACTTTGGAACTGGTAGATGATAAATTCGTTTCGTTTCGGTTCCTGGAATATAAGGTAAAGACCACCTTCACACTGTCAAATGCAGTAAAAGCCTTTACTCAAAGATGGTCTGAGAGATCGTGTTTTTTTTTTCATTTAGGATTTCGGAAGAAGTAAAAATCCATCGCTACTTGAACAAACTGTCGTTGTGACAGGAAATCCGACATTTGTGAGGAAACCAGGTTTTCAATGTATGTGTAATGACAGCGTGATTAAAGTTCATTTTCTGTTTTTTCATCATTGTACCAGTTCCTATGCAATGTTCACAGGCTTAATTGATATTAATAAAAAATATCACAGAGTTCGTATTATTAGAATCCCAGTGGCTCAAGGGTAGAATTTCGTGCTCCCACGACACTGGTCCAAGGTTCGAAATGTTGACTGGGGCAAGGTTGACTCAGCCTTTTGTCTCTTCAGTGAGTAGACAATATGATGACCAAGCGTGCTTGGGGTTTCTCGAACCACTCTAAATTCCTTTCGAGGTCGAAAACTGAACTGCAAAGTACAGTAACATAAAAGTTCTTTATTAAATGGATTAGTGAGAGAGTTCATATCCACTGCCAATATGTCGAAGTGATATTAGTTCTTGTGACTTCTCAGCCTTTCGACCCTTCAGTGAGTAGACAAAATGATGACCAAGTGTGCTTGCGGTTTCTCGTACCACTCTGTGTTCCTCGTGAAGTCGAACACTGTACTGGTAAGTATGCTTCGCACCTCGCGACTAAGGGTCTCGGAGACGGAGCTGGCAGACATAGGAACTGACATCCTAATCGCTCTTTCGCTGAGAAGTTTAGTGCGTAAGATTTTCAAGCAGAAGATGACGAGGGATAGTTCTGACTAGAAAGTTGATCAAATGACGTGAGGGTAGGTGCTGCGGAATCATGCTCCGTGTAGAGTGGTTTTACGAAGTCCAGTGCGATAAAAGTTCTTTGTTTAATGCATTAGCGAGAGAGTTCATGTCCACTGCAATATGTCGGAGGGATATTAGTTCTTAGGACTTTTCAGTCTTTCGACCCCTCAGTGAGTAGACAAAATGATGACCAAGCGTACTTGCGGTTTCTCGTGCTACTCTGTGTTCCCCGAGATGTCGAACACTGAACTCGTAAGTATGCTTCGCACCTCGTGACTCGTGGTCTCAGAGACGGAGCTGATCATCTTATGGTCTGTCCCCCTATTGGCTGTTGGGACGAGAACTTTAGTTCGTAAGATTTTCAACCAGAATCTGACGAGGTATAGGTCTGAAGAGTATTCGTGAGGGTAGGTACGGCGGAACCATGCTAGGTGTTCAGTGGATTCACAAAGTCCAGTGCGATAAAAGTTCTTTGTTTAATGCAATACTGGGAGAATTTATGTCCAGTGCCAATATGTCGAAGTGGTATTACTTCTTAGGACTTTATCACCCATAAGTTGATGGTGGGACCATCCTTTTTCTCCGATACCGATGTTTGCATTTTGAATAAGTAGGGAAACAGGATGTCTCCGATGAAGCCAAGTATTTTGTAATATTCTGGTAATCAGCAACGTCGGGATCGTTATTCCACAGTCTCAGTTTGTGGTTGGTTCTTGAAATATTATATGTCGAATATTTCGAAAACATCGTTTTAGAAACAGTTTACATCTGTCATCTTAGCCCTTAACTCTGCTGCTTTACTGTTTTCATTAGTTATTTTATAAATTACAGTTCGATAATCGTTTAATCTAGCTGTCGTTTTAACCAAAGAATTTTGTTAACAGTTTTTTTCCCTCAAAATTTTTCTTCAAGATAAAGGAAAATTTACTGTATCGTTGGTCTTTTGGAACAAATGTGAAGTGCTATGACTGGACGCTGAAGTGATATTGTGAGTAATCAAGGTTTAAATTGTAATAAATATCAGGTGGTAATTTATTTTAGAAAATTAAAAATTTAACATAATGTAAAATTTTCCATTTTGAAGAAAATCTGGAAAAGAAAATATGTAATGCAATATACAGTAATTTAAGCATTACCTTGGAAAGACAAATTTTCGCCGATAAAAATAAGTGTTAAAATATACTTTTTTTTTAAGTTGTTAAATAAAATCAATGAAAATGAAATAGAATCATGACTAAATTTTTAAGCAATATAAGAAAGTAACAGAAAATATAGAGAAAAATTTTTGAAGAATTAAAAAATATCAATGTAAAATAATTTTTAAAGACATTATAAAATATTTTTTACGATAAATAAATAGAATCATTCAGATTATAATATCAAGAAAATGTAAATAAGTGACTAATATACATACAACATTAAGACTCGATAAGAGTTTGAAAATTCAAACAATTGAATTTGAGTACATTAACCTCACAATTATAAATGAAAATCCTATTTTTATTGAAATATTAATTTATTTTTTCATAAAATTTTAAATTCAATTTGAATTTTTATTTTGATATAAATCCATTATTTTTTATATATCAATTTCATAAACTTATATAAAAAAATGCACAGATTAATTTTTTTTATTATTCTATATTTTTTTAAAAATTTATGATAAATATAAAAAAAATAATTTTTTTTTTTTTTAATTATAATAAATTCTAAATATTATTAAATTGAAATGTTTAAATCTTTCAAAATAAATTACGAAAAATTAAATATTATTTTTAAAAATTTACAAATAAAAAAATTAAAATATAATTCAATTTTTTAAATTGACTTTTGTAAAAAAAAATATAAACTTATTAAATGACTTTTAAAGAAACTTCAGATTAACTTTTACACAGAAATTTATTAAAGATATGGAAGTGAGGTAGGACGAAATGAAGAATCACTGCTGACATCTTACACATTTCACTCTTCTGAAAAACTATCAAAGTTCATCGTAAAATGGGGTTGAGTCTGGCACACAAATTCAGTGACTCTTCTTCAAAATGTTACTACAATGATACTTCAACAAATCTGCCAAATACATATACCTGACAGCGAGCGTCTTTAACTTAGTTAACAGATATTCTTTTTCGTCATAAATTCTTTTCCTTTTTTTCTATTTCTTATTTTTCTATTTTACATTTTTTTACAGATTTCTTATTTTTTTTGTTTTCTCTATTCATTTCATTTGTCCACTAAATATATGTGTGTTATTTCGATAATAAGAATATCTACTTGCATGTTTATTTACAAAGTAAACAATGTCGAGCGTGATGAAAGTTTTTAATTTTTCTGTAAATGCTTTTTTAAATGTTCGTTTTAATTTTTTTTTATTGGAAGTCTTTTTTCAGAATGAGGATGTCAGTTTCAGTCAACACGGTCCTGGAAAACACATCGAATATGGAAGTGGCTGTCCAGGATTTCGATTTCTGCGTTCCATGGTGTTGGTGAGACTTTCTATAACCTTCGTGGTCAGGGATCGATGGTTGAAATGTTCTGTTCGATATCGTCTTTAATACGGAATATTAAATTCAGTGAAAGGCGTGATTCAAATTAGGATATTCAAAGTTCTTAGAGTATTTTTTTTTATCAAAGAAGAGAAGTCTTTTGTTTGTTTGTGCACAGTCGTTACGACAAGGTACAATCTGCTTCGGAACCACTTTTGTAGTACGTGGGCAGTGACTTTCGTTTCGTCTTCACAGTTTATATGTACTGCCCATCTAGATCAAGTGATAAAAGTTTAAGATGAGTAAAGTACACAGTTCTTCTTCGTCGCACTGATAGCATGGGTGCAGATTTCGCTTTAAAGAACCTGAACTGCAGCAGGATTGGAGTTTCATCAATGTTCCAATAAATTCTGTTGTATATGTTTTGACTTGGCTCACCTTTTGCTCAATGTTCATTGCGAGATTTTCACCAAGCACCGTCACGACAGTAGATCACATCATCTTCGACAGCTCTAGGTTGCAGCATACATGTACCCAGTTTTCTAATATGAAAAAGTTCGTTTGAAGAATATTTCGTCGGTACTAGAGTAATTTGATGATGGAAGTTTATAAGTTCATTTTCTTTTCTTCAAAACTTTTCACTGACGAAGAAGGAATGATCTATGCTTCTTATGGAGACGATTATTTTAATGGAAAAAAAGTTGAAGTGCTGTGGCTGGTCGCTGAAGTTAGTTCATGAGTTTTTATATTAATATCTATAGAAATGAGAGAATATAATGTGGAAACTTCTAGAACTTCTTTTTGGTTTAAATTATTAAAATAAGTTTTCCGTTCATTTGGTCAGCTTGTTAAATTAAGTTTAAGTATCTATTAAAGCCTTGATATGTATTAAAAAATGTAAATTGTTAGTGTAAATTATTTTAATTTTGTTTTATGAACTAAAGTGTTTGACCACTTGGCAACACGCTTTCATTACAATTTTTCATTAAAATCTCATTTAATGATATGATAGAGAAAATTTTTATTAACGTAGGAGAATTAAAAAATTTAGACTACATATTTTGTGTAGCAATCTTTATTAGCTACTAAGTGTATAAACCAGGAAAGGAATTTCGAAAACTTTTCCTCGGGACCCTAGGTCTGTGTCAACGTCATCTGAAGACATGCCGACTTATACATTTCATATCAGTTCTTATTAAGTTAAATGATGGAAAATGAAACACTATGCCAGATGAATTGACATAGGAAATTTTCACCTGGAATAATACATTTTACAGAATTTTCCCGATTTGTGTTTCATTCAGAAATATTAAAATTTTCTTATAATTTTCTACTGGACAATCTGATTTACACCTTTTTAAGCATCAGTTTTATAACAGGTTCATAAGTTTTTTTTATTATATCATAACATTCATTTTTCATTTTTACCATTATTACAAAAATTAATCTGAGTGCAAGTTTAAAAGTTTAGATAAATGACTTTTTGACAGACAATTTTTGATTTTTACTACAATTTGTCGTAGTTTTATTCAATTTTTTTTACAAATTTCCGTTTGCCTTCATTAATTGAAACCTATATTTTAAATACACTTTTCTTGAGAAGGGATTACATTCGGAGTATTTAAAATTAGCAAACCTTTTGTGCGTATATTTTTTGTAATTCTTAAAATATCGAAAATCAATATTAGAACAAGAAATTTTTCTTCCTTAAAATTTGTTTATCCTTGTCAATGTTCATTTACATTCGACAACGTTAATTTTTTGTACATTATGAAGTATTTTTAACAAACTGGACAGAAAGATCTTTATTCATAACCAATAATTTTCTTGTTGCCTTAGAAAATATTTTTAGAATTTATTCATTAATAACTGATTAGTGTTACGTCATCACCTAGGCTAAATAGTTAAACTGAGGAAATCTTAACGTACCATATTGGATGTAAAATAAAGATTTTTTATATATCTCGAATGCACTTCGTCAATCTTGTGGATAAAATACTGTCAACAGCTGTACAGACAGGGGTTCGATTTGGTTTCAAAATACTTTTTAATTATCTAAAAACCTTTTCTCAGTATCAGGTTTGTAAGAATTTCTAGCTGTCATTATTTTTATATAATAAATCTGGTAAACTACAAATTACAAAATTTACGTTAGTTTACTGTTTAAGCTAAGTATAAACATAAATTATTAAAGACGATATCTTGTAATATTTATTTTTTCAAGTTTGTATATAATATCTCGGAGAATTTGTTAAATCTTTAAAAAATCTATGGAAACATCTAACTTCAATTAAAACGGCAATGCACGGTCTGTAAATTATATTTGCAATATCTTTAAAATTCAAATTAGAAGTTAAAAGGAATTTTTTTCAATAATTGTGCGATATTTTTTTTTATCAAATTGAAATGTTCTTATTGAAATTTATATTTATGTAAGACATTGTTAAAATAGTATTTTTAATCATATTTTTAACATTTGAAATTGTTGAAACAAGAATTTAGAATCTAATTTAGAACAGATAACGTTGGTTCATTTCTACTAACATTTCTCACGATAGCTATAAAAAGGGATATGATTTCATAGATAAAACCTACTTTAACAAATTTACTACAGTGCACTTAGTGCATGACGGAGTAACAGTGTTTGATTTGGAAGCGTAGCAAATTTTGGAGGAATGACTACATATCGATGTCGTGCTAATAATGCTTTGAAAACTTTGAGTTAGACTACACAATTTTTTAAAACTTAGCGAAGTTTCAGTTAACTTAAAATTTAGAATATAACACAATTTATTGTTTTTTTTTTTTTTTTTTTTTTTTTTTTGCATTTACACATTTGATTCATGGTGTGAATAAAGCCTTATAAAGCCATACTTAGTATTACCATAGTTGAAAAATAATATATACCATAGTTGAAATAACTATGTTTTTTATTAGTACGTCGTATATTATATACACTTCAATTTTTATACTATAAGACGAAACATGAGGTCAATTCAAGTTCGAATTCTGACACATTAGTCCCCCATTAACTCCCAATAAACCATATTTTTCTGTTTTTTGTTAATCCGCGTGTAAAATGAAGATATTTCTACGTTAATCCCGATAGCAGTGTCGATGGCTTTTAAACATACAAAGTGCAGACTTATTTTTTAACTTTTCTTTCGATTCGACCGATGGATACGATGCATGTGTTCGATCCTGAATAAAATTTAGAAATGGACACACATAAGTTTAACATTAGAAGTTACTTATAATCTATGAATAAGATGCGTGTAGTTAAGGTGAATCTCTTAATATTTCAAGTGATCTTTTACCGTTGTACGATGTTTCAAAATATATCAGCAATTATTGAAACTCATCAAATGTAGACCAACTGGACATAAAACAGACTGACCACCACCACGTGTCTTACACAGAGAATATATGAGGATAAGATTTCATAAATACTATTCAAATTTAACTCACTTTTACAACATACCATCACGTGATTGAACCATTTAAATTAATAACATTCCAAACCAAACTACTTTTTCCTTCCATTAATATCACAAAACATCTATTAACTCTTTGCTCTCCAATGTATTTCCATTCATTTCATGAAAACAATGTTTGAGTAGCATCAATTTATAGTTGTCTCAGTAATTTCTACTGAGTTAAACAAGTCTGAACAGCAATTTCTACTGAGTTCAAAAAGTCTGAACAGCAATTTCAGCTGAATTAAACAAATATGAACAGCAATTTTTAAGTCAAAAACTGCATGTCACTCAACATTACACTTTAGGAAAAAAGTAATAAAAATATCTGAAAATTAAACAATAAATTGCCTGCAAATAAATAAAACAAATGTTGAGTGAGCCAAAACATTGGAGCGTAAAGAGTAAAAAAACATAAAACTTTCTAAGCACCCTTAAAAACTACACAAAATGTGCAATAGCAAACTTTTACCAAAAATGAAAAAAAAATTGAAATGAAAACTCTTGCATTGTAGCACTAAACAAAAATTAAAGAATACAAAATAAATTTAATTTAAAACAAAAACAATTTCTCAAAGGCCGATAAATAATATAAATGTTACACTTGTAACATACGGAAAAATGAAATATTATCCAGCTTGATAATAGAAATAAAAGGAATTTTATGAAAGAAATTTCATCTCATTTATATTATATATTTATAATACTTATAATACACATTTAATTTATGTTATACATTTTATTTAATTTGCATTTATATACATTAATAATTTTAAACTGAAGTATTATCAGTTACAAACTATGTAACATTAAAAGAAACAGTTACAAACTTGTAACTAAGAATAGTAACCAAAATTAATCAAAAAATAAAATATAAAAAATTAAAAGGACTCAATCATAACTTTAAAATAATAAAATAAAAAAATTAAAGGTATCAACATAAAATATAATATACAATGCACGAGTATTCATTCAATTGATTTGGAAAAAAATTAAAATATCAGACAATGCATTTACGAAATTAAAAAAAAAATTAAATTAAAAAAATAAAAAAAAAGTTAAAATAATTTTAAACAAATTTTAAAGTTTAGAAAAATGTAATAAAATTTTTAAGAGCACTTAAAAAGCAAATAAGAAAAAAATAAACTTACTAATGGCGAACAGAAAAAAAAAAAACCCACGAGGAACAGCCTGAAAGAAAAATAAAAATCAGTAAGGAAACAGAAATCCATAAGACAGACACAGAAATGAATAGTAGAACACAGTATAAAGTGCACTTATAACACAAAATATGTTTTAATTACACTAAATAAAGTAATTTTAATACACAAGCAAGGTGTATCGTTCTATATCCTACTTATAAGTTATTCCTCTGTGCTAAATTTATAATTTCCTTAAAGGAAAGCTTAAAAGAGATTTTCAGTTCAGTAATTGTTTTATGTAAAATTAATCTGAATTTTTCCTAGATGTGGAATTAACAACAATATATCTGAGAATGATGAGGAACTATGATTTTTTTTTACTCCTGTGAGATCTATAGAATTAGGCAGTTATCCCCATGAAACTAAGTCTGAAATCCATTCGAATAAAATTATTTCTATAAAAGCGAGCACTTCTGCTTCAGATGAAATTGGTACAGAATCATTTAATAGAAACGCCCATGTTCGCTTTCTGGATTCCAACCCATCAGGACTCCTACATTATGATTTTGATTGGAACTTCTGAGTCAAATTTTGATAACGAAGGGGCGAAAGACATCGGAACTTAATACTTAAAAGTGATGTCTAAAACAACTACGTACAAATATGCCTGAAGTGGGATTCAAACTCAGAAACTCAGTTACCGAAGAACTGTGTCTTACCATTCGGCCATTTTCCAGTCAGAAATTATGGTGAACAGAACTGAAAGGAGCAGCTATTGCAATAAAACATGTATTAAAACGATGAAAATCAAGAAACTCGCCTGAATTTTGAAGTTAGACATAATTTCTAAAACTTTCAAAAACTACAAAAATCCTTTCATTATTAGAAATTTTAAAACAGGCGACCATTCCTGCCCTTAGATATCTACAATTACGTCAATGAATATCGACGCAGTCAAACAAGCCAGGTATGCTTTCGATGTCTGACGAAGCGCGGACGATCCATGTTAAAAGATCCTTTATTGCATTCAAGGTGTGTCGCAAATGAGATATTCATTCGTCCCCGTAAGGTAAATGATGCATTTTTTAACATGCAAGAAGATCATCAACATTCGATTGGAAAATATTCGTTTTCAGTTCAGTTTGGGGATTGAAAAATAATTTATTAAAGTCCAATCAAATTACTCTAATTCCATGAACTATTGCTGTGAATTACAGTAAAATAGAAATTACCATGAAAAAAAGCCGTCTCAAATAGATCTGTTCTTATTTTTAAATATAAACTTTATATGAGAAGTATTGGTATTATAGTAATTCGAAATATTGACAAGAAAATAGAGATAATATACAGAATTAACTTACCTTACTTAGAAGACTCCATCTTCAAGTTCCCAGGAGCTGTAAAAAAATAAGTAAATTGTAAAACGGTAAGAAAACAAAATTCAAATTCACAGTACATTTGGTATGGTTTCTCAATGAAAATAAAATTTAGTCAATTTTAATTTCAAAATTTTAAGACGCGATAACCACACATTTCAATCTTCTAATTCAAACAGATTAAATATTCATGATTTTTAAAAATTGCAACTACAATCATACGTGGTATGAATAAGTGTAGATAAAATTGTTACACAGTAATATATAAAACATATTACTGGATAATTAAAATTACTACATACCATAATTTGGTATGGCTGAAAATGTTTAATGTATTTTTGAAATAAAATTTGAATGTAATAGTTAAAATAAAAATCTGATCCATTTCGAAAATTGAGGAAAATAAGGATCTCACAAATAGCAGGTGATAAACAGAAAGAAAGATCGAAAAACGATTCAATATTTCCCGATTCTTATTCAACCACCCGAATAGTGTGGTTTGGACTGCTACGGGCTACATTTTTGCTACAGGAGTTCCATGACACTGGGACCAACAGATTAAAGTCTAATCCGAACTCTCGTCCAGAACACTAGCACCATAAATATTCGACGATCGTAAGTCAGAACGCATTCGAATAGAGGAGACATTTTCCGGTTACACCTATTGCTAGAGAATTACCATTCATATTTACTATAGGAAAATATTAAATATAAGGGAATGAAGGCAAATACTTTTAAATAGAATGTGTTTTATCAAGAGTTCTAATAGCAGTAATAGTGTGCAGAAAACAGAAATCATTTACGGAAATTTTATAGCAGACATTTTTAATTTTGATCCAATATTCCGCAAAATAAGGAATAAATGAAAGCATCGTGAAAATTACCTTCGTTAAGCTGTTTCAAGACATAAGTTATAAGAAGTATGAACTTCGTACTAATATTCAACTTGGTATGAAAAGAGGCATTCATATTATATCAAGAAATGCGTATTTCAACAGGTAAGCATTTTAAACTACGAAGGTAAAAAGGAGAGTTGTTCTCCTTTTTGCATCACACTTTGGGCTCCAAACGAATTGTCCTCATTTCGATTAGTTTGGTTGAGAATTAAGAAGAATAAACAAACATTTATTAAGGTAATTGAGTTAAATGTAAACAGTCATTCTTGAAATTAAAAATCATTTTCAGTCACGCACTGTTGTGTTTGATGCAAATGACAGTTTAAGGTGAATCAGACTAGACTGAAGAGCGCAAAGTTTTCGGTTAGCAGATATTCCGACAGTTTTATCTATCAATTATGATACGATTATTCCGGCATCAAAAAATTCGAACTTCAGTGAATCTTATTCAATTTCATAGATCGTGTAACAAAATACATATAAGCGAGATTAGTTTTCAAAATTTGTCTCAGGACAAATTAAAATCATGATCGGTAACTTACGTCATTGCAGAGCCTGAACCCTCGTCTCCACCAGGACGAAGCAACTATCAGCTGTTTGGTCGAAGGACAACTCACCCTCATGCTGTGGCACAGGGGTGTCAACTTCTATAAGGCCAGATGGCAAGGCTGGGTCGCCTCCTTATGACAAGCCTGTCGTTCTGAGGAAGCTGTACCCTTCTGAATGGGTGGAGTCTTAAAACAGGCCGTCTCCTCCTGATAACCAGCTCCCCAGCAGGCTGTCGTATTGGAAGCTGTTCAACCACATCATTGGCCATAACCATTAGCCTTAATATTCCCCTGGCTGGTGGATTCTCAGCTATGACTTCCGGTGCAGCTACGGGGGCAGCAGCCGGAAGTTCAACAGCCATATCGACTGCTTCCTCCTCCTGGAACTCTTCGTCTTCAGACATTTCATGAAATCCTGAAGAAGGTGCCGGCGAGCGGAGACCTTCTGGCTGATCTTCAGGAAGTACAGCCTCCGGAAGCAGCTGCTCTCCTTCCACTCCCTCCGGTTGCTGGACTCCAGGCCCACCATCGGCAGGGTTTTGTTCCACTGCCTCTGGTGGCTGGACTTCCACCACTTGCCCGGCTACTGCTTCTTGTGCCTGTTAAGAAATGAATGCAAACTTAACAATCAAATAAAATTTGTAATAAAGGTTTTCTGCTATTGTTAATTTTATACGTTTTTATGCTTTCTGTTAAAAATTTTATTATAGGATTTCCTACTTAGGAAAGACTAATTTCTGAACACAAAAATTTAATAACGAAATTCTTAGCGACACCTAAATCATATAGAAGGAAGAAAGCAATTTCCAATACCAGTATTATGAACTAAAATAATGAGCTGAGAGAGTTTGCCTTAATAATAAAACTGAATTAAAAAAAATATTAGACAAATTTATATCGAGATTGCTGCTGAAAACAGAGTGCAATATTTGTTCGATATAATGAAGCGACATAAGCTATTCTTATATATAGTCAAAATTTATAGATGCAGACGAATGTGGTCATCGTTCAGTATATTAGAATAGAATATAGGAAATAAACATTTACCACAGGCTGTTCCTCGTCCTCCTCTATGAGCCTAGAAATAAAAGAAAAAAGTACATATTGTTAAAAAAATCAAGTACTTTCTCAGTATATGTCATTTAAATTATTTAAATAACGATAGACACACGGCATTGTTATGTAGGGTGATATTTTAACGTAATCTATGTTCATCGAAGTATTAATCAAATGTTAATTGTTTCTTACTTTTAAGTATTTCTTGGTCATTCGAGAAAAATATAAATATTTCAAATCTTAGTACCCTCAATGTCTGCAATATCAGATAAAAGATTTTTTTGAAAAAGTGGAGTGAATAGTTGTAACATCAAGAAGCACGTACCGAAGTTTAGTTTTTAGAGATGATACTCTGCTGACAGCTTAAAGCGGATATCAAATGATTATCCACATATATGACAAAAATAAGACTTTATTCCATAAAATGAATAATCGAACATCAACACTTTTAACATTTGGCCAATCGCACAAAAATATACTTAGTAATAGTTAGTAATACGCAACCATTTTTTTACACACATTCTTTATAGTTTAATGTCATTTGTTTGGATGCTTTTCTCTTATTATGAGAAAAAAATATCGATTTGATACTGTTATTAAAAAATTTCACAAAATAGATTTGAAATTAAGAATTTGTATTGACTGGTTTATTCTAGTAAAGTGAGAATTAAAAAATTAGGAATTCTCCCACTTACTGCATAATTATTCATTAAAACTTACGATAAATTTTCCGCCTTTTTGTATGCAAGTTATATAATGAACATTTATGTCTGTTGCGAAGTAAACTATAGCGTTGATATTTTTCTATAGAAAATCAGGACATTGGCAAACGCGAAACAAACTTGGGAAAAAGGAGTAAGCATGGATTAGCGATGTGGGGCAAATATAAATTGCGTCATAATGTTATCAAACAGAACCGTGAAATGATATGACTGAAGTTTAACCTAAACTTAAATATTCAGATTTACGTGATCTATGGTCAAACGTGAGAGAAATATTAAGAATTTGGGTGATCTCAATTATCGGATTTACCGTAATTTCGGTTTATAAATGCATTTAACACATAAATATGAAGGAACTGTAATAAACACAATTACAGAATACATTTCTTTCCAAAGTGAGTTGTTTTCAATAACTTCTTCCCCTTTTGGCAATTTGAAAACTAACGAAATTTGCTTATTTTACAAATGTACTAAATATTTTATTTATAGAATCACATTTAATTGTGTAGTTAGTATTTTTACGGAAACAAAAATTTGATGTCATACCTGGGTGGTGCAGCCGGAATCGCTTGGTCTTCCCCCTAAAAAGTATAACAAAATCTAAGAATAAATTTGAAAGCCAGTCGAAGAAAAAATGGAACCCAATAGAAAATGTAACATGATCAAGTGAACTAAAACAAATATTTATAACTATTTTTGTTTCGAATTTTTTTTATAAAAAACAACAAAATATCTTTTTGTTCACCACTCTGATAAATATTTTCTTTTAGACCTTGGAATTATGTCTAAGTTAAGCATACATTGTAAAGAAATAAAGATAATAGTAAACTTTTAAATAATATTTTTGAAGCTAGCCATTCCTCGGGAAATAGAGAGACGGAATTTTAAGACGAAAAAATACAAATTAAGTTTTAATGTACGTAATTATTCCGTTTATATAATAACTGTATTTAAGGTAAATTCATGTACAAATAGGATGAAATTTATGTTTCATAATCTGCTTTATAAAGCAAAATAGAAATATGTCATACATTTATAGAATACTAAAAGCATATTTTCCCTATAAATAAAACATTTTAATGGAATCATAAAAAAAATATTCTATGAACATACTTTATGGTAATGCATTTTTATAAAAACCTGCATATTTAGCTTATATTTTTAATCATAGTTTCACGTTCATTTTTAATTTGACATTAAATATTCAAAATTTTTATCAATATATATTTACTCTTATTTCAACACGAGGTGGAATGATTTATGAAATTATCTCGAATCTATCAAATATTCATTAAATCAGTATTTCAGTAATACTTTTAATTACTTTTTAAAATTTAAATTCATATCACTTAAATACCGCACTTTCAGTTCCTATAAATATCATTTACACTGTCGTTATTGAAACGCAATCTTAAATTTGTGCTCAAAAATATAAATCATTACGCCGCTACCAAAGTTTGGTGTTTTGGATTCTTTTGGATTGCTACGATCTATTAGTTTTCAAACTAGGGCTACGGAGACCAGGACCTACTACTTAAACGAACGGCTACGGACATCCATGACCGCAGCGGGATTCATACCCGAGACCTCCGATTCCGAAGACCGGTACCCTTCCATTCGGTCATCGTTCGGCAGTCCCTATCCAAGAATATCAGAGACAGTTCGAACAAAAAGACGGAAATCAATTTTGTAAATTTTTTTTTTGGTGATGTGCATTTTTTTTTCCTACTACACGATGAATAAAGATACAATGTTGACAAAATAAAACAGATTTCGTAAGGCTAAAAATTTCCATGCACAAACAAAGGGGTTTTTAACTCTATAAATCCAATGCAGGAACACTAACATATATCGAATAAGACATGTCAATTTTTAAATGGGGAAAATACCTGTACAATAGGAAGAAATCATTCAGACTAAGAGAATACTTTCAAATTTGGTCATCTTGGCACTGAAAATTACCTCATAAATGTTTATAAAGAAAGTTAAGCTTTTGATATCTTCATAGATAAAAAGTCTATACAGCTGAAGTATATTCACGATAGTTTTTATTGAAAAACATTGAAATAAATATAAATTAAAATATTTTAGTTGTTTATGTAACTTAATCTCTTATTTTATCAATGTCTTTCTCAGAGCAATAATTAATATACCGCCACACTAAAGCGTAGCAATCTTTTAAAGCCAGACATACAATATTAAAATATTAAAGAATATAATGCTGTACTCTTCTGTAATTTAATACTATCCTCACTATCTAGTTATTTTTCTTTAATTTTGATTAAATCATACTTCTAATTCACTAATAATAGAAAGAACTGCAGCACTGGTATGAGAGGACACATAAATACGAAAATTCTAAACATACCAAACGATCCATTCTCCGGATGTACGGCCTCACCACCCGTTCGAGCTCGATGGTCCTCTTTCCATCAGGCCTAGAAATAAACGAACTGTCAAGTCATTTGAAAAATGGCTTCATATTTCTAATTCTACAAGCATTTAAAAAAGGAAATCTGAAGTTCGAAAAAGAAATTTCACCTAAAATAGTTTACAACACACTACAATATAAGAATTTAATAGTTGCTTTGTGTTTACCGGATTAAAATGGTTCACTGTAATGCTCTTTTTTAGCTTAAAAGGATTGGACATTTTATTCTCAATCTATAAATTATACGTACCAAGTTCACTCTGTTGCCGCTATATATTTATTATATATTTAAAATATGGTCAATTAGATATATGTAAATTTATAAATAATTGTGATAGTTCAATTTTTCAATTTAATGGATTCAACAGGTACCAAAAAATCAAAAGAAAGTAAAATTTAGAACACGTAAAGTTAAAAAACAAATACTTGATTAAAAAGTAACGATTTAGCTATCACACAAACAACGATAACTATTTTATCTCAATATAGGTTCCCGACTACTAGAAAAATCCATGCCACCAGCTTGAATAAAATAAGTATTTGTCAAAAGATTATTAATACAATTAAAGAAGCGAAACTATTACCAAATCCTGCAGAATATCGAATATCGAAAAATATGCAATAAATATTTTGTTATTCATGTGGATTTTACTAGCTCGTATTTCTTCCTCATTTCGTTTACTCCGACGTCGTGAAGGTAGATTTTGGTGAAAGCCGAAGTTTTTACTTACCCTGGTCTTTTCTTCGCCAGAGTGTCCAATTGGTGGATGAGTTAGCATAGAAGGTGGTGACTGATACTCTCGGAGTATAGGCACTCACCTTCTTTTATATTCATCGCCCCACAATACTTCCTCACTAATTTGTCAAATTTTCTAATGAGGGATGCCTGAAAAAATAATGGAGATTTTAAGAGCGATTTATTTTTTTATATTTTACACATGCATGAAACCAAAAACTACTTTTCCGTTAATTAAAACTTTTACTGCACTTAATTAAATAAACTATAAAAACGTATTAGCGTCAAACAACATTGAATCTCTTATTCAAATACTAGTGCTTTATTTTTCAAACTGAAAATATAGCTGCTTCAAGAAAATATAATTTAAGTTCATAAATTCCTCCGTTTTTCGAATTACTAAAATAAATATTCTCGATTAATTTTTTAAACTTTAGTTATTTGGAAAATAATCCTTTTTTTAAATGGTGTTTGTCAAACAGCCATAAATGCACTATAAACGCTTCATAAAATCACTGAAGTATTACAAATATTTCGCCTTACCTGAGTTTTTAAAACAATTTCGGTTTATTTGCCGAGGAAATTTTAGAATGTTAGTTTTACACCGAAGTCACTAAATAACACTCAGTAGAAATAACATTAGCATTTATACAGTAAAAAGCCCGATTATTTTCATAATTGTGAAATACAGCTAACGGAAAACAATTAGAATTCTAGGTTAAAAATAATTAACATAAATGAATTTTTCTTAAAAATGTATAAGTTTTACTTCATTTTTATTAATTAGAATGACTCATGAGAATTAAGAATTTAAACACTAAAAAGAGGAACTTTGTTTTAAATTGTTAAGAAGCAATAGAGTTACATAAATTATTCGTAGAACGTAAGTAATACAAAATGATATAAAAGATTTATTTTGAAACTTTTATACCACTACAAACCACTTTTGTAAAAACTAAAGGTCTTTGGCTGCCACACATTTATTGACATAACAGACACGACAATATTAGAATTCAGTAGTTCACAAAAAGCGAAAAACTGTCATTAATTCGAAAGTAAATAATACTCGAACAAAAAATCATAGTTTAATTAAATTGGTTGAAGTACTTATAAAAATATATTAGTCACATCAATCTTCCGATTAATATTACAAAGTTTAAAAATACTCTGTAATCAAAAACATATGAAATCGGTAATTTTCTAAAAAAATTAGCAACTTTGTAAAAAATATAAAAATAAACATCGGATATTTAATATATCTCAGCTTAAAAGACTTACGTCGTTGACGGTTTCCTTCATATCTTCGTTAAACTTATAAAGTCCACGAGTTACAATGGCGCGTTTCGCTGCCGTTCCCATATTGGAATTTTTTAGAATGAATAGCACGTTAATTCCACTTTCCAAGAAGACTTCTAACCTGGCAACCATAGTTGCCAACATGTCTCGAGAATATCGCCAATGCACGCAATGATATAAAATGACATTATAATTCCTTTATACGTGATCGAGATTTAAATAATGTCGAACTTTAACAAAATGGAAAAATGGCTGGTGGAATATATCTATTGTAAACTCAATCCAATGCTTTATTTGTAATCTTCTGTTATAATTTCCAGGATGGAAATGACGAAAGTGCTGGTGGTACAGCATCGTTTTGCACCCTTTCTTTAATGCGTTTATCAGTCGAGTAAATAAATAATAAGAAATGCTTGTGGTTGTAAATAATAAAAGATTACTAGCATGTCAACATGTACGTGTGGAAAACACAGTAGATTAATTTGGGATTTATAATTTTTGTTGTAGAATACGTTGTGTTTTGAACTGATAACGAAACATTTTAGAACCGATTAAAGACATTTTTACAAATCAGCCTCAACTAAAAAGGTTGGGTTAAAATTTTTTTTTGTTACTTATTAGATTGGAATTGATTCACTAGTAGAAGAGCCGATTGATGGCTGAATGGTTGAAAGCTGCTCATCGGTACCAGACTTCTCGGATTCGGGCCCCATGCTGGCATGGATCGTAGCTGTTCGGTATTAAGCAGTAGTCCTGGTCTCGTTATCTTTCGTGAGCATTATAGTAGATCGTAATTCTCGAAGCCAAACTAATCGCCATTAGATGAAACCTTAAACTAAAATATCCACGGCTACTAACGATAAGACCTTTAGAATTACTTTTCTAGGTTTTGTGAAGGTACGAACGGTTTGTATGAGGGAAAAATATGTATTGTTAACTATACAATGTGTTACAAAACTTTAAGAAGATATCACAAATATTTACACTTTCACAACGAAGACGTTAATGGGAAATTTATACATATGTAATATAAAATAAATTTTAAAATTCGATTATTTAAAAACTTCGAATTCTTTTGTACTTACCATTGTTCGACTTTGTACTCTTCCATAAATATTATAATTATTTGATATCGGATTTTGGGTTATGTTTATTGATTAACAAATTGTATCTTTATGAATTTTCAAATGTTTAAAAAGTGCAAGATATATATGTTAGGTAAAAAGTGTAAAGTTTTAGTCTATTGCGAAATTGCTTTGTGAAACTGAATTTTTAAATTGGCAATGTCTTTGAAAATCTATGGGAAACTAAATTTTTTTAATGTCTGAAATCACTATTGCATTAGCTTCAGGAACGTATTTCGTGAAAACTGAAGGCGGACTGTGGGAGGTATAATAATCCGATGTCCGGTGCTTTTTATACGGATGAAATGAAACATCAACAAAAATTAGATGTTCAAATGACCTGAAACAGATATCACAATATTTTCTGAGAATACCTGTTACTCATTAAACCATCGTTAGAATAGTCGGAATTAATTTTCACACACTTCAATATATAGTTCATTCTTAATGTGGTTCCTCGCTTACTTTCAATATCATACTTCAGTATACTACATAATTTATAAACTGCTCATGCAAAGTAATAACAAAGAAATAACGAAAAACTTCTGCAAGTTTTTAATACAAGTGTCATATTTATTGTTTTCAAGGAGGCTCAGAAAATATTTTAAATATAAATTTCGTTCGGATATTACGAGGGAAATGTGTGCTTTGCTATGATACTTTTTCTAAATATGAAAGTTAATATTCTATGTTATCGGACTTCTTATCGTAAACATAAAGTAAAGCAATTCAATTTAAGCATTAAGAGTAAAGTCGTTTGGTTGATAATCTATACAGAATCGTTTTTCGAAGTTTATTTTGATATGTTATATTACACCTTTAAATCTATCTGAAAAAAGACGAAATCTTATAATACTTCTATTACATTTCATTCCTTTGTACGTAATAATTTTTAATCTATACAAAATATTTTTAACATGTGTATCTTCACCGACATTTGTCTAGTAGCAGTCCAAAGATCCGCCGTGTTCCTTAACGGATTCTGAAACATTTAAAGCCGGATCGTGGTCTCAGTGTCGTACGATACCCTTTGGAGCTGGCAAGCGAAGTCTATATAGTCTTCATATTTGTTCCTCCTTCTCAACTATCAGGAACCACTAAAGACAAGTCTGTATTTCCCATTAGCTGTACTGATGAAACGAAAGGCGCACCCCTCTTTGAGATTTCTTCAATGTTCTGCCCTCGTGGTTCCTCGCTCAAGTCAATCTGCACTTTACCTTTAGAAAGGAACCAGTCGTATACTGTCAATTGAATCTGGTGTACTAATTCAAAGAGTAACAAGCATAGCAACAGCTTATAATTAGTAGTTTGCTAATTTTTTTAAGTACGTTCTTGCCTTATGGGTTGTATTTGCTGAACACCTCTACCATTAAACAAGAAATAACTCACATTTATCTTTAAAAAGGTAGTAGGTAGTTATTAGCAGTTAATTATGCTCATTTTACTGAAAATACAAAATGATATATATTACCTCACTCAATAACGACAACTAATAAATTTTAAATACTATTCCGATATCCTTATTTCCGAAATATCATGAATTAGGATATGAAAGGTGAATCAAACAATATTTAAGTCTTGTTGAACAAAGTATGTTTTATTGATTTGTCACCTGTCAACTTATACTTGTTTAAAATTCCTTTCACTCGTTAAGAAATGTGCACATATTTTTGTATTACAGCGAGAAATATTGAATTTAATTGTTTTAGTTTAAGTTCACGCGTAGTAAGACTTTTTACACATTCGGAAATACCAACAAATTCAAGATTATTTTAGAAAATGATATCCTTAATTGTATCTGTTGATTTCAACACTCAAATGTTTTCTTGTTATAGGTCCTTTCCATTTATTGCAGAACTCATAAGTTTAGAATTTTTTTAAAGTATCCTGCATGCAATGTGTATAGTGTATGTTAAACATTCAATCTTTCTTATAACATTGGATAATCTATAAATTAAATGCTTAAAAATTATATGAAATCAAAATGGAATATAAATATTCGAATTGAAAAGAGGTCATGTTAGAAGCAATTTCCGGTACTTTGTTGGTTAAATTTACTTTTTCTCAAACACCACAAAAATTGCCAAAAAAGCGTTAATTTTTTTCCTGTAGGAATCCGACATATGTAAGTGCGCAACACCGAGTGAAAAAAGTACTGTAACTTTCCGATTTCCCAACGAGTATTCTCGTCTAATTTCACTATGTGTTCGAAAGGGAATTTCAGACAAGGAATAGATACTATTAATTTTTATTAACAGTTTCATTCCATTTTGGATTTTGTAAAATGTAAATAATACGAAAGTTACATTCATCAGAAATTTTTACGATTAATCCATTTGTATTTTATTGTTTGTTTCACTTTCCGACCAGCTTTAAGTTTAAAGCAATAGTCACTCAAATGTAAGATACATTCCCATATGTTTTCACTCTTAATATGAAGTAAAAAGAATCCTTGACGTTTCAGTGGCTAAATAAAGAGAATAAACAATATGTATTTCTACTGCCTAATTTAAGCACCACACTCAAAGTTTAAATAAAGCTAACAGCTAACGAGGCAAGCAGTGGAACTAAACATACTCTATGTAATTTTCGAATTATAAATAATACATGAAATATAGAAAAATTATATATTTATAGACATTTTTAAAAAATACTGTTATTTGTTAGACTGTAAAGAGCTTTATCTTTTAGTGACAATAAAAGCTAATTATACATTTCTTTAATTTCTAGCGTTTTCGTTTATGTACGGTATAATATTTCTTCTATTCGAAGGGTAAAACAAGACATTGGAATATTATCATCCATTGAAAACATCACGAAATTCAAGCGCGAAATGATTCAGACATTCAATGCGTAAGGTGGATTCCGACAGTTTTTGAAGTTCCATACTAACTGTTGTATTTGATCGCACGACCTAAAGTACCGCTAAGTGTCATAGTTGGAAATTAAATTTTGAAAACTTGTACACATAATATTTATGACTATCTCATTTTCTGTGACATATCCCACTTCGTTTGGTACTGGATCTTTATCTCAATTTTTGCATTTCCAGTAACCTGATGGATAGATTGTTTACCGCTTTGCTGCATTTATTTGCGAGGTTACTTAAACGATGTAATGAAATTTTGATGTCATCCACATACACATTGATTAATCTGATAATATCCTATGCTTATTTCATTCTAAATTCCCAATGTTTTCCATATTATATTCTAAAGTAGATATTTCTTGCGGTTTATCAGGTCTAAGTTTAATTAAGAGGAATGTAACACCGATTTCTTTTTCTAATTTTAAAAGCGTCGGAGTCAGTAAAACATATGGTTATACAAAGTTTTTAAGCTCAAGAGTTTATTAAAGATAAAATTGTATGATATATATTTATGGAACTATTACTCTTATATCATTCGCATAGCATTTAAAAATTTATACTAAACACAAAGTAGCCAGTAATACATAAACCAACCTTCTAAACATTTCTTTATACCATTTAAATTTTTTATGCTTTTCACAACGTTTTTAATTTTCAAACATCTACGAGACTATAAGTATAGCACTCTACGTTTAAAGTTATAAGTTGTTAGCATTAATGTATTTCTTTCAATTTAGTAATTTATTACATTTTTATGTATTATCAGTTTTATTTTACCTCTCACCAATACCTGTTTATTTAATGCTAACTTAGAGTTAGGTCTCGTATAATACGTCAGTTTACCTTACACTAGAAATGCATTACATCACCTTCAAAACATCTAAGGTAGCAAAAACATTTGAGTTCAATAAAACAGGGGAAATCTATAATACTTTTCCGTAAACAAAGCATACGGAATCTTTGTATTTCTGATCTAAACTGATTAACGAAGATAAAGAACTAATAACATTTTAGTATTTGATTTTCACTTACAATAACTTAAAAAAAAACCCGTTCATTTCCTATTCGAAAGCTAATTAATGGTTTTATATGAAATAGAAATTTTAACATTATTAAACAACTGGCTTCGCAACTATTAAAGTTAAAGTGTTTATTAAACATAGAATAATATCATGTTTTTGTGGAAAGTTTTATTACTCTTATATTTGTCACATAACTTTTGAAAATTTATATTAAAACAGGAAGTAGCCGGTAATACACAAGCCACATTTCAAAAAAATTCTTTATTACATTTAAGGTTTTTATGCTTTTCACAGCGTTTTCTAATTTTAAAACATCTCCGAGTCTACAAGTATAGCATTCTACGTTTAAAGTTATACATTGTTAGCATTAATAAATTACTTCAACTTAGTAATTAACATTTTTATGTGTTATCAGTTTTATTTTACCTGTTACGAATATCTGTTTATTTAGCGCTAATTTAGAGTGTGGTATCTTATAATACGTCAGTTTACTTGACACTAGAAACGCATTACATCTCTATATACACATCTAAGGTAGCAAAAAAAAATTTAGTCCAATGGGAAATCTAAAACATTTTTCCGTTAAACAAACATAAAAATTTTTTGCATCACTGTTCTACAATGATTAACCCAGATAAAGAACTAATAAGATCGTTAGTATTCCATTTTCCCTTATAGTCACTTCCCAATAAACTGTTCATTTCCTATCCGAAAGGTAATTATTCGGTTTACGTGAAATAGAAATATTAGTATTTCGAAAAGTTGGCTTTTTTTTAATGAAATAAATTATATTTATCTGTCATTGTTATATTTTGTACTTTTTTTAAAATATTGGCAGAGGCTAAAAGTATCGATCGCCATTCTTAAAATTTTCAACAAAAAATTAGTTTATTTGAAACATTTTAATACATTACTGCTTATTCAATGTCTTGTACATTTCTATATTGCAAGTAATTAATAAAAATTATAAAAGTTTAGGAGCTTCTAAGATATGCATAATGTATACTTCTATACATTCATACAGTAGGTCCTGGTCTAGTTAGCCCTTGTGTTGCAAAAAGTAGACCGTAGCGCTCCAAAACTAAACCAAAACTTTACATTCATAATGTAGATTTAAAGAGTGTTAGTGCAAGTCACAATTGTCACATAAAAGGTTGGTATAAAATTTCATACTAACTACATACGAAGTAAAATAATTATTAAAAAGAAATAGTACAATTTTTCGTAGAGTTAAAAGTATAGGTACAGTGGTTATAGTTCGTGTATTTGGAAATAAACTTTCACATTATTACCTTAACAATAATTTCAGCTTTAATAATGTCTTTCAAATTCTTCAAAATAGATTTAAGAGATATTCCTGTTGAAAAACCAAGTATAAAGTACAATTTCTGTGTTGGTCCACATAGTTCATTTTTATTAAAAATGTCACAGAATGTAATTTTAAATAGTGTTTTCAATTTATGTTTCATAGTTATACAATCAGGTTACTTAAGATTATTTATTTTTCTTGCTATGGTACATAATATCTAGGGTCAACTATTTACAGCTGTATTAATAACATTTTCAAGTAATACAAGAAAGGTGTAGTCACGTGAGAACACAATGTACCTCACAAATTATGAAATAAAGCTGATAATTTGAAAATTTGCAAATACATTCTTCCATATTACTTTATACTCCACAGATAAACATGAAAGGTTCTTTCTTCAAGGTGTCTTGCACTGTACCTAGGAATATAAAAGTTTAAATTATCTCGATTCTGCTGCAATTTAAGTTCACTTAACTTTGAATTTGTCTTTAAAGTAAGTTTAATATATCATCTGTGAGAGGTTGTCCTTACAGGTGGTAAACCATATCAAGAACTAATTTGCCCAGTTAGAAGTCTTTCAAGTTTTGGCATGGTATACTACATGATTGATTTTAGTTCATCGATAAGTAGGTGATTTTGGTTTTTACATTATGGACCGTCTTTGCTAGAACCGATATAAAAACTTTGATGTATTTACTGCCAAGTTTCAAAACTTTTTTGTACTACATTACACCTTTATTCGTCTTTACAGTAAAGGCTTCACTATGATATTTACTTTTCGTATCATTTCAATATTCTTCAATAGTTAGTTTATGAGCTATTTTGGAATAACTGTATATCAATATAGACTAGGCATCACCAGTTTTTTATAAATGTTCATAGTCATAACTCAAATAGATTTATTCTTCTCTATATTTATAAAGCGCTTTCAGTAAAAGAAAATTTTACTTAATTGTAGTTTAGATAAATTAGGGATTTGAACTCCAATCTTTTTTGTCCCAACTTGTAATTTTCTAAAGAATTTATTTTCAAAGTGCGTGCCGTGCTATACCTATGTGCAACGAAGGTTTCTGGTAAATAATTAAATTTATTTTTTTTATCACTAATATGAAATGTTTTATTTAATTTGAGCCATTTCATTGTCGACATTTTTCCTTACATATTAGCATTTTAGTCCTGTTGTTCCTTTCTTATTTTTGCCAAAAGTAGTCGTGCTTTGCTTCCACACGATGATTTTTCCGTTCAAATCTATGAGCGATTAATTACTTCAAAACTTCCGATTAGGATATTATTTGACTAGTGAACATACCTTGAATTATTTGCATTCTAAGTATTTTGTCCGAAGGGAGTGGGGGTATACAACTTTTATAAATATGTAACGGACTAAAACATCAATTTTTACTTGTCTGAAAATTCTCAGAATGTATAGCAAAAATAAACTAAATATAGGCCTTCGAACTTACCTAGTTTAACCCTTTCATTTTTAAATCCTTAATAATGAATATATATGCTTTGAAATCTATTTTATTATGGATAGCATAAAGTAAAACGTATATGAAATTTAAACTGACATGTTTATAGTTTTTTGGGTTCAGTGATTTTTTAAACATCATTTCATTCATTGAAAAATATGAAATCTCTTGTTAAGAGATTTATATGTTATTCCATGTCTCATGAAGATGTACCCATGTAAACTTCGTATGGACTTATATTCTTGAAGACTTTTAGCATTGAAATTTGTGACTGTACACTAGTGAAATGGCTATGGTTTTACGTGTATTTAAATTTTGTGGCATATCTGAAGCTTTTTTGCCAATTCTGGCTACTTTATTTTAGGAAGCACTTAACAAATTATGAAAAAATTCAAAGTTTCTCAAATGATTTTAGAGTCACGGAAGACCCACCAGGAAAGCTGTCGGAAGACTGACTGATGGACGTGAACCATTCTGGAACGAATTTTGTACGATGTTTCGATGCGTCGTCCATGAAATATCCATCACCTGCTGAGAAAAAAGGAATTTGGTGGGTGGAGAAAGTAGTTGTAGAAAGGAGTAGAATGACGAAAAAGGGTAAAGGTGAGGATAAGCAATAAAGATATGTTATGGAAAGAGATAGCGTGGAACGTAGAAAGGGGTTTGTTGACTTCAGGAGGAAGGGGCCGAACGATGGCCGAATGGTTAGGGCACTGACCTTCGGAACCGGAGTTTGTGGGTTCGAATCTCACTGTGGCATGGATGTTCGTAGCCGTTCGGAATCGACTTTAAACAGTAGGTTCCTGTCTCATAAGCCTTCGTGTTGCAAGAAGTTGACCGTAGTGCTCCCAACAAACCTAACCTAACCTAACGTAACCTAACCAACCTTCAGGAGGAAGGGATAGGGAGGGATTGGGATAAAAGAATGGGAAGGGGGAGGGAAAGGGGATTTAATGTCGAGGATAGGAATAGGGTAGGGTGCGATGGAAAGGAGTTTGATTGGTGATAGGAATAGGGTAAATAGGTAGGTGAAGAGGTTGGCTGAGGGAAAGGGGTAGGCATAGGAGAAGGGTTAGGGGAAGAACAATGGAAACGGGTTTATTTGTGGGTAAATGTAGGGTAGGGAGATGGAGAAAAAGAGTAAGGTAATGGATAATTTTTGTGGTAGGGGAATGATAGGTAAGTGGTTGAATAGATAGTTTGACGAGAAGGGGTAAGCTAGGGGAAATGGATAGGCGAAAGGAGACTGAAAGAGTTTAGGAGAGAAGTAGGAAGAGGAAAAAGGGTGGGAAAATGGATACAAGATCATCAAGGATATTAAGAGGTTTTATATTTTTCAGGAAGAGAATGAAATGATGTTTAAAAAATCACTGAACTCAAAAGACTATAAACATTTCAGTTTAAATTTCATATAAGTTTTACTCCGTGCTATGCGTAATAACCTACATTTCAATGCATATTTATTCGTTAGTAATGACTTAAAAATGAAAGATTTAGACTAGGAAACATTGAAGGCCTATTTTTACTTTATTTTTACTACATATTCTATCAATCTATAGACAAGTAAAAATGATGTCTTAGTCCGTAACGTAATTATAAATGTTGTATGGCTTCATTCCCTTTGGACAAAATACTTAGAATAAAAATAAAATCATGGTATGTTCATTGGTTAAATAATATCCTATTCGGACTATTTGAAGCAATTAATCGCTCATAGATTTGAACGGAAAATTAATCGGATGGAAACAATGCACGACTTCTGTTGCCAAAAACAAGAAAGTTAATTCCTATTGCTGACTCAGGCTTTTCGCCAATACAGCAGCTTATACTGAAGACCAGTCGCCACGACCGTAAACACGACAGCTATAAATCTGCAGCTGACCTACGAGAGTTCCTTCTTGGCTCGAGAATTAATTTGTTCAAATCCAGTAAGAAACAAGAACTACAGTAGCAAGTTCTGGTCTACCAGAGAATACACTAGAAAAATATCACTCAGGTGAACCACAGCTCGTGACACCCGTATATACCTAAAGGAGGTATACCCCTGAGGTTGTCTCTCATTTAGCACTACCTAAAACATATTTCTCAATTTTTGGACATTGGAATAAACATAAATGTATGAATTGGGTATACAGGCAGATAGACACAGACACAAACCTCTGTGTGAGTATATATTGTAACGTAACTGGATCGTAGGATAGCGTGCTGGTGTCGAAATGGTTATGACATGACATACAGCTTAGAACAATCACAACTTTTATACTTGATTTAATAGAAGTTATGAACAAATTTCCTGAATGGAAATCTTATGGCTCATTTGAACGGTTGCGGACGTAAAAGTCCCAGGTTCGAGGCGAACCTAAAAAAAAGCAATCTGCTATCAGGTCCGAGGTTAAAGGGGTACAAGTGGAACTCTCTGAGTCCCACACAAAACCGGAGAAAGGAAAAACCTCTCAAAAAAAAAAAACCACAACTCTCATTGCCTTCCGCGCTTCTCTTCCTAAGGAATCTTCCCATCGAAAAACTCGCGACGTTTCGCGTCACCTTTAGCCTCTTCTCATTGGCTTTTTTCTTCTCGTGTCGCCGTTTTGTAGTCTGACATTTCGTCAAACCTTCCAGTCACGTATTACATTTCAAGGTGTGGTCGAAGTGAAAACCCTTTGTAGTATATTGTCAAAAGCCCAGAGCGAATGGGGTGTAGCAACGTCACAATATATATATATATATATATATATATATATATATATATATATATATATATATATATATATATATATATATATATATATGTGTGTGTGTGTGTGTGTGTGTGTGTGTGTGTAATAGGTGTTTTAACTCACTACAAAGTTAACACATTTGCATCACTAGCTCATATATGCGCCATATCTTTTTCATTATTATTACAAAAGTACATACATCCCTGAATATTTTAGACATTTTTCAGCATTTTTAATAAGAAAAATTTTATTTTATGATACGTTTTAAAATAGATTCATTTTGAAGCGATAAAAATAATTTTTGTTTCCAACAAACATTCTTCATTTTTTGGTATGATGGAAAAGTGTTACAATGTTATCCATACTAGATATAGTGCAGTCGTTAAGGCTTGAAAAAAAGAGGAAAATTTCAAATTAAAAATATAATGTCTACTGAGACAACCCGTCTGTGCCGCTCTCCTTCCACAATCGGTTTAGAGAAAAACAAAGGGTCTGAACTAGTTGTCTAATTCAGATATATCTGGGAATTTGTACACAAAGATATTTAATATGATAGTAATTGAAATTAAATACAAGTGTAATTAAGTTAAGAATATAAAGGTTAAAAAATAGGTTGCTTAAGTTTAGCAACCTAATTTCGTAGAGATAGTGTACCTAACTGTGTTTTTGATGTTTATTATTTGACCGTAAGACTCCATCTAGTGTTTCGCACTGTGTATACTAATCAGAACTTTCCTTTTCAGGGTGTTAATAAGCTATTGCTTCATCTTTACAGGTACATACAACATAAGTCACAGCTCTCCCTGGTTTCTCCTTACCAACCTTTTAATGACCGTCATCTCTAAATTACTCATTATCTAAATTTTTTAACTTAATCTTACTTTACAGTTTTTATCTTGCTTACTTTCTACATTTAGGATCAGGGATAAGGCCGTCTGGCTAAGGAGCCCATAAACGTCCGTTTCATATCGGCGGAGGGCTGGATTTTGCTTAAGTTTATGCAGGGCAGAGGTATAATAGTAGAAGCAAGTTTTAGAAATACAATGTTATTAAAATATAAAATTAAAAACATGATGCAGACAGTTTGAGACGATGCAGGAAAACAGTTCATAGAAGAAATACGATGCAGAAAAAATATCTTTTCAAATTTTTAGAAATATATTCTTGAAAATAAAATCTTCAGAGGAGATCCGAAGAATTTTGTCGTCCTGAAATACATAATTACTTGAATATATAAATTTTATAGTAATATTGTATACTGTGAAGCAAAATGTTAGTTCCTGAAAATAAATATTGATTGATTTGGGGAAAAGCTATAGCTATATCAGTAATCAAACGAACTTTTCTTTGAAGAGAGCCTGAACTAATCTATTTCGGTATACAATATAAGTTACGTTTTTTATGCAATATTTTGTAGAAAATTTTCCATTCAAAAGTTTTTGAATTTACAAAATATTGCATGATTAAAACAGGAGCGCTTTCTTGCTAATTTTTTAAAAAATATATTATGCTTATAAAAATTTATTTTCATATATTCTTACCTTTAAAATATTGTTCTTATTATATATGTTGTTTATTTTTATTTTTTTAGTATTCACTGCATTCATTTACATAAACTTAACTACCAGTTCTTATGGATGATGTTTTTCACTCTACATGATCTCCCATTAGTTGTCAAAAAGAGATTACAAGAAAATATAACTTTGTGGTATGCTTACAATTATAATACCTACATAAGAACAAATAGATCACAATTTAAATGAAAATGACCAACAGATAATAAATCTTATAGCAATGAAGTAAGTGAAACATAAAATTCACTGCAATGTTAAAGTTAAAAATGAAGAATATATATTTCGTAACAATAATTATACAGATTATAAACTGAGATAGCTAATCATTTACATTTGAATAGATCAGAGGGCTTTAATATGGGCTCCTTTGAACCTTAAGGTTCCTATGAATTTTTTTTTGCCGAACAATGGCCGAATGGTTAGGGTGCTGTCCTTCGGAACTGGAGTTTGTAGATTCGAATCCCACTATAATATGGATGTTCGTAGCAGTTCAAAATCGGCTTTAAGTAGTAGGTCCTGGTCTCATCAGCCCTCGTGTTGCAAAAATTAGACCGTAGAGCTCCAAAACCAAACCAAACCTAAGAATTTTGTCACGGGTTTTGCAAGTGATCCCGATGTGCTTAGCCAAAGCCCCAAAAGTTTAGCAAATCTTATAATTTATATAAAGAATACAATTCTTAAAGACAGTTTACTTGTAAAAATAGACATAAACATGGATAGATTAAATATTGTTTTGTAAAACCACTTACATCAGTTACATTAATCGAGGCGCATTACATAATATATTAGTCTCCGTTTTTTTGTATCGGGTATAATGGAATATAAATCGAATATAAATAGATATAAACATAGATAGTTTAAAATATTAAATTTCATAAAAGTCACTTGAATCAAATACATTAATCGAGATGCATTAAGTCATATATTAGTATCAGTTATTTTTGACTGTTTCCTTTTTGATCTTCTTGACAAAGATGCCTAAGCATATGGATTATCTGAGATAAAGCCGTTGCAGTATATATTCTGTACTATCAAACCAAACATGATAGTTCTCTTAACCTCATTCTGTGTGTTAAATACAGTCACTCAAAAGCGTAGAAGTGAGTGTTTTTTTGATTTTTTATCAAAAAGATTGGATGCTGAAGATGAGGTAAGTTGCCGATCTCAATAATTATCACAGACTTAAAGAATGCTTTGCAATAAAATATATCACAGTCAATTCATTAAAATAGTATTCTATTTATTTATTTGTTATTATTCAAAATATTTTTCCTTTTGTTTTCTATTCATAAAATATATTTTATAACCCCCTCCCCGATATAAAACAGCACAATAACTACCTTTCGGTTCAATTATTTGTATTGTGATAAAATAAAGATGCAATAATAATTTTGTGAATTTGAGTAGGATAAAGCTCTTTGGTATGTTATGTTTTCGGCTCGTTGAACTAGAGGTTCACTCAAGAAATCGACCAAAAGGTTCTCCAAATTCTAAAGGTTATGTTAGGTTAGGTTTGGAGTACTACGGTCTACTTTTTTGCAACACGAGGGCTAATGAGACCGGGATCTACAGCTTAAAGCCGATTCCGAACGGCTACGTACATCCATGCCACAGTGGGATTCGAACCCGGTACCGAAGGCCAGAACTCTAACCAATCGGCCATCGTTCGGCCTAAAAATTCCAAAGCTGAATGGCAGTGGAGTTGAAAATATTAAGGAATAACAATTTGATGTTTGTAGCAAAAACTTACATTCGGTTCAGCTTTTTTTACCTCTTCACCTGAGTCATCGTTAAAGACATACCATACCAGGACCGGATTGAAATAGAAAGAAACTTCGTGATTCTCCCACCCAATAGAATAGCCCGTCGGTTTGACCTTTCCTGACCCCTCCGTTCGGGAGTGAACCCCTGTTTTTTTGTCGGCTATCAGTCTGATTTTTTAGAGGACAAGATTGTGACCAAAGGAGAGTAGAAGGAGAACATTGCTGGCATCCGCGATTTGAGGGATAGACCTTTTGAAAAAAATCATCGCTATATCGTTTTTTAGGGCTGACGCCGACTTGAGAGCAGTCTTCAATATCTACATATGATAAGTTGATTACAAATGTGTTCCATAGGTATTTATTTAATTGTATAAATTCATTTAATAAAGACATATTTGTCCATGCGTTTATTAACGAGTATTAATTTTTCCTTTCTCAAAAACTAGGAAAGCGTAACATTATTTTTACAATGGTGCCAGCACACGATTTACTTTTACACTTATTATATAAGTAATTTTTCATAAGACGCATTCTCATAAGAATTATTTGCAGTGATATTTAAAGGTTCAAATCCAATTTCATTTCTCAAGATCATGATCATGTATGTGTGGATCACAAATGTTGCCATCTGGTGGATATCTGCAGGATAAATATCCATTACATTTGCTCTATACAGTTATGTATAGTACAGCTGGTGACACTAAAAATTGTCAAATCTTTATTTTAAGGTAGATTGTTCTAGTGCAACAAATATTTCCTTCACTCCTCAGAAATAAAACAAAATACTTATTTTTTTCTTTGTAAATAGCATATTTTTTTCGTTTTAACTTCTGTGTTTAAAGACAGACTTAAAAAATTCTGTCGTAAATGCTTAAAAAACTTTGTTTCAACTGCATGGTAATGCATCAATATATGTTTACTGCATTATTGTATATAATTATCATTAAACTAGTCTATATTAGATGCACAGATTGCGATCAGAAATGATTTGCCCAATCAGATGTTGTATGAGACCTAACTTCAAATTTAACCCAAACTTCAAGGGTAATCATATTCTAATTTTGCCAGGAAGCTTTATTATACTTTATATTAGCATATATATAATCAAATATATAACGAAAAACTATACTTTTGTTTAGTTATACGGAGGACCTATTGTGATCGAAAAGAGAGATTCACAACTAGATAATACTAGACCAACTAGACCATAAAAAATCCTAAATACAGATCGGAATCTACACGGTTAACCATTTTAGAGTTCTGGGAAATACATTAATACTTACCTACAGACGTGCCGTATAAAACAGACAAGATGCACTCTATGAAGGTCAAATTAAATATTTAATTTTTGCGTATATGTATGTTTCGACGTAACACAGAAAAATACAAAAAAAAAAGAATTAAGACGTGGTAAAAATGATAATTTCCATTGAAATATAAGCACAGATTTTTTTTTCTTTTTTCGTGTCCTGTCCTTTATTTATTTTGTATAAAGAAGTCAATATATCGTTAATAAATTTCTTTATTTTTCTTACAAAATGTTTCATTGAAAATCATATATAAAACAAATTTTAAAGTTTAAACTATATTGAATTTCAAGGATTGTCAGTTCCAGCGGATGAAATAGCCGTATAAAATTATATAAAATAAAATTTAATTTAATTAATATTAAAGCATCTCAACCCAAAGTACAATCGCAAATAAATATACATAAGGTATTCCCAGTCTTATATAAAGCATGCCATAAAAATTTTGCAACAGAACATTTCTCGTCGATTAATGTATAATGGTTGAATAGACTTTTTTTAAGGAAATTTCTCCTTTGATATCTGAGTCATTTATTAAACAATAAATCAAAAACGTGAATGAGAGTATTTACGGTAAAAGATATATCATTGATTTCATCATGGATTATTAAACTACCTTCAAGATAGCGTATTCTAGAAGCATATTTGATAAATGCTGGGTAATTAGACCTTTGATCTCATGTATCACAGTCATTTCTCAACTCTACATCTATAATTCTCAAATTTAACACAGTTGTTCATACATTTCCTTTGGTTCCAGTGTTGTACCGAAAAGTTACATTTCTCAATAAATAAAAAGAATATGTCTTCACTTAATAAAGGGAAATGCGGATTTTTACAGAGTTATCATATGAGGACACTCGGCGCTAATGGGTTAAACTAAAATTACGAACACCTATATAAAAAAAAACCGCGAAATCCACGATTTCGTCATTTTCTTAGTAGCTTCTTGGCGTTAAACTCTTTTTTCTTAGAAAAATCTCCTTCCTGTTGGCGAAAATAACTAGCATCCTACTTTGCTGATTAAGTACATTCCTTTTCTCACGCCTGTTGCGTTCCGAAAGTTATTATAAAAGGCCACGCGAATATTTTTGTTGGATTTTGCTGTTAGACTTTTACTAAATAAAAATGCTGCCAAAGTTCTCTTCACCAATTGTAATCTTTTCACATCTCTGAAGCATGTACGCTGTTTCATATATATATATATATATGCATGTATGTGTGTATATGTAAATATATATATATATATGTGTGTGTGTATATGTATATATATATATATGTATATATATGTATGTGTGTATATATATATATATATATATATATATATATATATATATATATATGTGTGTGTGTATGTATGTATATATATATATATATATATATATATATATATATATATATATATATATATATATATATATATATATTTGTTTGTGTGTGTATATATATATATATATATATATATATATATATATATATATATATATATATATATATATATATATATATGTTTGTGTGTGTGTGTGTTTGCACATAGAAGATAGATAGATACTCGCACACACACATTAATTACACATATACATGTTGCAACGAAAAGGAAATTAGATTAGATACTTTTTTTAAATCCGATGGGAAATGTGACCTCAACTTCTCTAGTTGAACTAAACGTGTTCCATGGAAACACTTTCGAAAGCCAGAAACATTAGAAAAAACATTTCTAAGGAAAATTTTTAAACAAATATAGCAAATATCTAGGAAATTAACGAATGTTAAAATAAAATGGCACAGAAACATAACATAAAATAAAAGAGCAGCTCCCTCTATAATTACTTTTAAAATTTCTCGAGTAGATTACTGTAGTATATCAGTTCCGGTATGATTATACGTTTTACATGAGAAAAGTTCTCTCGCATTCGATTTTATCAATTCTAAAAGGCATCGCATGTGATTAACTATAAATACTTGAGAAAATCCCATATTTATTACAAAAGATATAAAATTAATGATAATTAATTTCATGGTTCTTTTGCAACTATACAAATGCTTCAATTTTTTAAAAATATTATTTGTAATATTATGTTTACAATTAATAGCAATTTTAATCTAAAAATAAACCAAAGCCAAACTAAATAATTGCAGGTCTCGTTAAAAACTAACCAAGTGATGTATTGATTTGTAAATATTCTACATACTAAATGTTTTAGTTTAAATCTTAGGTATTTTCCTTTAATTCCATAGAGCATATTTTACTGTGTTTTCCTTTTGAGAACGTACACTTGTGTTTGTAGTGTAAGTACATTACAACAAATAAGTTTTAGTTTTTTTCTCAAACACTTAATTAACGTAACATTATTCCCACACTAATATATTAAATACTCTTGCAAAACAACAACAACAACAACAAAGAAAAGTATTCAAAAATCGTGTCATACTGACATGAAATACCCTTGCGATTGTTACGATTGTTACTACGATTGTTTAGCTCTGTCGATTTCTATAATCTGTTTACAAGACCGCGTGTTATTCAAATCATTAAAGCAATGATGTTTCAATGTGCGTATTTAAAGCCAATGTCTCGTTGTCAGATCATAATCTTACATTTGAATGGATTTATGGAACAGCGGATAGATTTAGCCCTTCAGTTAGAACTTTAGACTCCGTTAAAATTCCCATAAATGTGTTAAAGATTTAATGAGAAATCATTATGAAACCTTGTGAGCGAAAACTAGTACGGCTATTGCCATAAATAATAAGCTATAAAATCAATGAAAATATATTATATGTCATCAGTGGAGAAGTTGATTTTACTTTTAGAATGTGGACGTTTATTATACATCTATTTTTTAACCCTTTAGTGGGTAATTAATTTCTCACAGAACGTTTTACAAATTTCAAAACAGGAGTTCTGATTATATTCAATTGATCAAGCAATAGATGACAGCTCAAAACTGAAGTGAGAATCAATCTTTGCATCTTTACAATAGCAAGGTCAGTATATTATAATGGACTTTAAGATTCCACAGTTGTATTATGTAAGATTACGTAGGTGGGAAATAATCTTCCAGCTGACGTCAACAGGGTTAAATATCTGTCTTCTTTTACGTCATTTTGAATTAAATAGAATTTAAAGGAAAAAAATTGATAAAACATAATAAATATTTTTAATATAAGTGAGTGTCAGTTGATAGCTTAGTTGCTTGAAGAGCATGTATTTAATTTATATTTAAAATTAATTATCAACAGCATTAAATCAAATTAATGGTAAAATGTGTAGAGCATTTTTATTCATTGGTTCAGATAATGTGGGGTTTGTGAAGACGATACACTCCTAGACAGAATAGCTAAAGGTACATAGACACTAGAAAAGAGAAAATATTAAAGTCATAACAGCACATCCATATTCTTCAAAATTAATTCCTTAGGATAGTGTTTTCTTAGGGGATGCATCTCTACATACAAATTTCAATTTTAGAGTCTTAGTCTGTTCAGTGTGTACCGATGTACTTTCCCGAGATAGTCAGCACGTGCATACACAGCTGTTGACTAAATTTCTAAAAAATAATTTAGAGGCAGCTATTGACTTGAAGTTTTAATGGGGACCCCTGTGGAGGATTTATAGCTTATGTAGTGGTACAAGTGTAACGGTTAAGCCCGGGATATCAGGGATGCAATCGTAAGATTTGGGCGGGGGGCTAGGCATTAATGTCAACTTTCACCATAGGGGACATTTTAATGAGTTCACCTGCACACCCGAAGGGGTCATATATGTATTAAAATTTCACCAATAAGTGATTTGGGAAAGAGAAAAAAAGGGTCTTTGAATATAGGTGTAAAGTTGTGGAAGAAAAGTGTTATAAGGAATCGAAGTCGGAGGTGCAGAGAGAAGGATACATCGAGATCTAGTTAGCAAGACAGAGAGACCAGGCAAGCAATATTTTTCAGATCCCACATCGACAAAGGGACAACAGCTACGCCATCACCAAGCTCCAGCAAAGTAATGAACACTACGCCAGCACCGACTTCCAGGAAACGACCTTTACGTCCGCACGCCCGCCCAGACGTTCAGCCTGCTTACAGCCCCGGCCTGCTTCGCTGTAATTATTGGAAGTAAAGCGACTTAATATTCATGATTATTATCTGACTCTCATAACACTTTAATAAGGAATATCATTACATGAATATTGATGAATAGAAAAACCAAACAATTGCAGGTCATGTCGTATATTATTCAAGTCATGTATTAATTTGTAAATATTGTACATACGTTTATGGGTATCATTACTGCCTAACCCTCATATCTCACGGCTTCATCCCTGCCTGGGCTTGACCGTTACACTTGTGCCACTCCATCAGTTATAAATCCTCTACAGTTGCCCCAGATATTGTATATTTGTAAATATTGTACTGACGTCCAGCAAACTACCTTTACGCCCTCACGCCCGTACCGACGTTCAGCCTGCTTACAGCCCCGGCCTGCTTTTCTGTAATTCCTGGAGGTAAACCGACTTAATATTCATGATTGTTACCTGAGTCTCATAACAGTTTGATAAGGAATATCATTACAAGAATATTGATGAATATAAAAAATCAATAATTGCAGGTCATGTCGTATATTAATCAAGTCATGTATTAATTGGTAAATATTGTACATAACAAATTCTTTACTTTGAATATAAGGTATTTGCCTTTAATTCCATAGCGTATATTTTACTGTGTTTCCCCTTTGAGTACGAACACTGGTGTTTGTATTGTAAGTACATTAAAATACAATGATTCTCTGAGTGAAAGTAGTTCAAGGAATTTCATTTTATCCCTTCAACTAAAGAAAACAATATATTTTCCATACCTTGAAACAAATAATTGTACTTCTACAATTTTTCTTTGTAAAAAATATTTCTTATTACTCATTCATAACATTGAAAAATGTATCTCGTTTCTGCCTTTTGTCCCTACAGCAAATACTTATTAAAAATAAACAGTGTGGAGGAAATCATTCCTAAGATTTGCACGAAGAAAAACAATTTTAATACTCTTTCTTCTATAAATACTTGTAATATTATTGAATGAAAGTATGGTGTGTGGGTGGAACCAAGGAAATACCTTGGGTGTGTGTTTTCCTATTGTAACGTTAAAAGTTTAAAAATAAGCTTCAGACGTTTTTTGTAATTGCTTTTCGCTTGCCTGTTACCAACCGACCAGACATACCACAAACAATTGTTGTGTAAGTCTTCGTGATTGTTGTGCATGATATAGATATACTAGTATATAGCCCCTCATATGACTGGATCGGTAAATTTTTTAATTCCAGAATTGTAAAGTACCCTGTAAGGCAGATAAAAAATGGTTTGTTTTATGGCTGAGAATTATCTGGAACATGCCCAATAATTTTTTTATCTTCATACTCCTCTAAAGTCTCCCGATACTGTAAATGTAGTTTAGAATCACGTTGAATTTATTTAGAAAGGTAATTCAAAGTTTTCTTAGATACTTCGAAATTATCGTTAATTTCTTCGCAATTGTTTTCCACTGTAATTAATGGAAGTAAAGGAATGAAACTATCATTCCCACTACATTGTAGGGGTAGATAGAAGTTGTGGTTAATACCGCAATAAAATTTTTATTGCTACAAAAATAATCGACGATTAAATTTTAAATTATCACATATGTACATAATAATTCTTTAAGCCAAATACAAAAGAAAATTATTTACGTAATATCTAAGTTCAGTGCTTAAATGTGCGAAAAAATGAAGATGATGTTTAAATAATTTAAACGAAGAAATGATTAAATGAGATGGTTAAAGAAATGACGTCATAATGCTAGAAAAATATGTTATTTTTACCTATTTATTATGGGACAAATTGATAAATTTAATCCATGCTTTTAACCGATGAAATAGGACTTGAAGTAATGGCATTAAATGCTAGAAAAGTGGGGAAGGGGTGAATTTAGAACGTTGCTAATTCTAAATCATCAAGAATCCAATATTTATGCCTCTATCCATTCGAGGTACAAATGCTTCATTAATTCGAGGACAGACAGACATATAACTCAAGCATTTATTATACAGGGGTTCTTTCATAAGTGTTTTCATTTCCTAAATCATTTAAAGAAATGCAATCAATACAGCAGATGACAAAATCTCATTGTTGTTTCAAAATCCAACTCTCCAGTTGTAAAATAATTGTACTGTACTATGCAGACTATAACTGTACTCAGTGGAATATAAATATTTATAGTTTAAATACAATAAAAATTCTATTGCTTTTTTGAGATTTTGAGTTTAAATTTTGACACTTTGAACTGTGAAAACTATGAACGTCTTCGGGTCAATTTTGGTACACATCGTAGCAAACTGCCGTTAGAATAAAATTGCATGAAATAAATTATGATTGAAATGTTTTATCATACATATCAACAAACGTCATAGCTAACAGAGTGAAAATAATCGAAATTTTTAAGCATGGATAATCCACAGTTTTATTAATTTAAAATGACAAAGGCAAAATTTACTTAAATAGATGCATAATCGTAAATGAAACATGTTTTATGTGTTTAAGAATTGTAGCCTCTAATTCTTCTTTAACCCATATTGTACAATACCAACTAAATATTTCTGTAAGTTATTAAAAGTTCATCCATGTCATTAATATGGTGTAACTAAGCATATAAAACAAAAATTTTCAATAAAATATTTTAAGTAATTTTTTAAGTAATAAGCTGACCTATAAATAGTACAATGGTCCAATACACAACTAAAATTAATCGAATATTACTTAAATTGTATTATTCTGATTCATAGGGGAAATTTGAGGAAACAGTCAATGCAGTCAAGTCCAACATTACATTTTAAACACATTGTTGTTGGATTTCTTGAACTGGCATCTTTGGTAAGGGATAATAGAAAAAGGATATCCATTACAAGATGCTTACATCTATAATTTATATCCAAATTTTATAGGTTTATTTTTCATGAACATCTTGCAAATGTGCCTTCCAAAATATCTCATCATTCTTTCATAGATTTTGAGATTTTCAGAAAATATAACAAATTGCTTCAAGGTTTTGTTGATTTTCTCATAAAGAGCTCGAATTCTATACTAATGATCTTGTGGATCAATTGAAGAATTATTGTTAAAATGAATAAAGTTTTTGGTGTTATAATACAGTTTTATGTAGCGTTATTCTCTAATGTAGTCCGTCTGAAGCATTTTCCCAGTACAATTTTTTCGAGTGATAAAATATGATACCCGCTAAAACAAATAACACCTAGAAATTGCTTGAGTTCTGTTTCTGTAATGCTCAAAGAATGTTTCTTTTCGGGAGAAGGGGGCTGCATACTGATTCGTTTCTGTTACAGTATGAGATATTGTGTCACCAACCATCATGTGGAAGTGTTCAACTGGAGTTTTTCCTGCAATCATGCTTATAATTTCATAATCTCGTGTAGAAATTGAATCACATGATAGTTCAAATTCATCCACTGGGGTATTTTTAGGGGAAGATAGCACTCTTTAGAGTCATTTGATAAAATTTCAATATCAGTGGTAGCTTGAATTTTTAGCCCATCACACATTACTGGTTTTTCACATTTTGTGGCTGTATCATCTATCTATTCTTCATCACTAACAGAAACTGGATTAGGAGGAATAATAACAGTTTCAGGATCATCCATTTCCTCATCACTTAACCCTTTTAAGGATAGTGGTTTCGCAACAAAACCAACTGTTAATAATTTTTCCCTGTTTTAAAAACATTAAATTTTTTCTTTGTTTTGGACACTTTAAACTATAAATAGAGTGTATCATTACAATTAATTTATTTCTTTTTGAAATATATATTTTTGAATTTGCTTTACATGGAAGAATCTCCAAATTTATTTAAAGATTTAATAAAGAAATATTTTCCTGCTGCACAAGGGGAGCATTTCACAGTTAAATCTCGCCCCACCCCTCCGAAAAAAAATAAAAAGAATGTAAAATTTTTTTTTCATATATTTCAAATCTCTAAGGCTCATAGATAAATTTATAACCTAATTCCATTAAATATCAAAGAATTTGTAATCATGATCTTCAAAGGATTAAAGAATTTATATATTCGAGAGTCTCTTGGGCTGTTCAAATTTAAGTGGCATTATAAAAGCAAAATGGAGAGTAAAGTGTTTAGAGCTGCACGCAGCACTAAAATCTAGAAAAATTTCAAACAAGCGTGAGTGTAAGAAAATAAATTTATCTTGCAATCACCAGTTTTCCTGAATAGAATAGACATTTATTTACCCCTTGTTGTGTCCAGGTGTTTGAACAGGTGTTTGAACTGGTTTTCATAGAAAGATAAGAAAGAATGTGCTGTATGAATGCAATAGCGAATTCTTGGGAAAGTAACCGGGATTGGACGGTCTTCCTAATTATAGGACACCTCTTTTATACGTAAAAAAATACACGTGTAAAATATATTTTTGAACAAAAACTTTCAACTACATTGTTAGCCCTGTCTTTTAACTACAAGTAACCTCCACAACACTTGAAAAAAAACAATTAATAATAAATATAAAATTAAAGATTAGAAAATGACAATTTTTAAGGGTTTCCTGAAAATAAAGTTTACAATACAATATAATTTGATTTCTCAGTTTTTTTTTGTTACTATGCTAAAGTGTGTCTATTTTAAAGGTATTTAAATCCAATCAGAAAATATTTACAACTTTATTATTAAATGAAATTTTATTTGCTGTCCTGTTTATAGGACAGAGGTCCAATATGGGTTAATGTAGTTAATTGTTTATAATTTTTTTTCACTACTGACGAGTTATTATTTACTGTATATGTGGAAAAATTATACTTATTTTATACAGAAATATTGTGGATTGATATATTCTAGACTCAATATTTTTAATGTAAATGAGAATAAATTAAAGACCATTAATTTGATAGAAACTAATCCATTAAAAGTCAACTATGTTAAAAGAATGGTGAGTGAAGAAATAGATTCATCATTTTTAAAAATTAACGTATACAATTTTTATTACTTAGGAAATATTTATACTTGAAACATTTTTTAGAACTTTACGCACAAACACAGAAATACTAATGTAAACACATAAATACACACATGAAAACATGTACTCGTACACACGCATAAACATAAACTTACATGCACATACGCACAAATGTATGTGAGTAATAGGATATTTTGACCAAATTATTTATAATTATACTCAAAAACTAATTTTTGGCGATTCTATACTTAAAACGACAATTACTGGTGAAATATATGTATGCCTCGTTTAATTCGAACAACCTTTGGCGAACACAAGAACAACAAATTCATTTCAACATATCTCAACTAATCTCATTTAACTCTTTAAGAAAATTAGTTTCACTTCTAATTCCCGTGTGATTTAATCTTAAGTATCTGATTGGTTGGTTGTTTGTGCCCTCATGGCACCAAGAGAAATGTTAAATGTTTTTGCTTGTAGGTGCAAAAGACATATAGGTAAACTCAAAATTAGTACTTTCA